>CP139503.1:264685606-265018226 GCA_021014915.2 Artemisia tridentata subsp. tridentata
TGTTAGGAACATGTTTTATATAATTTCAAGTCTTGTTCATTTAGATTTAATGTTGCACGATTAGGACTATATTGTTTGTATTTATGGACCGGTTCAATAGTAGTCCTTGGACCGGTCATGTTATTTAGTTTATCCTTATCACATGTAAGGGAATATTCCTAAGAATTATTCCCCTCCCAATGCCTATAAATAGAAGGCATGGGATTCATTCATATTGTTGGTTTTTCATGTTATATGCGAAAGCATTTGTCCGAGTAACATTTGATTAATTGAAAGCCGACCACTTCTTATTCTTCTTCTTCTTATTCTCTTCTATTATTTATCTTATTAGCTTATCTCTATTAGTACGTAGCTTATTCTAGTGTAGTAGATCGTGTGCTTATTAGTATTATCGAGTGTGTGTTTGAGATTTAGTCGTGACCTACAAGTGGTATCATACGCCAAGGGATAATTAGGATCGTGTGTTTGAATCATTAGTAGTGTTAATTACGTTGGTTTTATAGTTATCAAAAAGTTTTGTTCACTTCTTAACGTGCAAACTCTAGTTTTTGTTGAAAATAGCTTAGATTTTGTCAAAATTTCACTAATCTTCATCGTTATTTCATATTTCCTACGTTAAAAAGTTTCATCTTCATTAAATCTTTTGATTACTAATCGTTTAAGGTAAAAACAATCGAGTTTATTGGTTATTTAGACGATTTGGTGTAATCCGTATTATTAGCGTATTGGAAAAGTTGATGAAAAGTGCTAGTTTTGGTTTCTGAGTGAACTTCGACAAGTTAGGGTTTCATCGCATTTGACGGGTTTATCGCAGTTGGCAATCAAGATAACTTAGGGTTTTATCGCAGTTCGAATCAAGAAAGATTAGGGTTTCATCGCATTTGGGAGATCTTCAATTATCGCATTTGGGACTCAGTATTAGACTTTCTTGTATTAGAAAGTAGTAATACTTCGACTTGGTTGCTTCTCTTCTCTTGTACAAGAGTTGAGAATTTATCGAACTTGGATTTGTGATAAATTTATCGCACTTGCCATAAATTATCGCAGTTTGATATATTATCTTATCGCTGTTGGATATTTTATCGCAGTTTGCTATAAATTATCGCACTTTAAGATAACATATTTAAATTGACATTATTTATCGCACTTGATAGTTTTATCGCACTTTCAACTTTTGTTATCGCTATTGAAGGTTATCGCACTTGGTGTATTGTTCTTATCGCATTTGGTGAACTGATCTTATCGCACTTGGTGAACTGTCTTATCGCACTTGGTTATCGCACTTGGTGAACTGTATTATCGCATTTGGTGAACAGTACTTTATCGCATTTGGACAAAATCTCTAGATTTCTAAACCAACTTAACTTACATCATCAACACATATCTTAATTATCTTAAAAGATCCAGATATGTCTCAACCACCTCATTTCAATTACTACTACCAGCTACAGCAACATCCACAACAACAACAACAATTTCACCCTCAGTATCAACAACAACAAGCATTCGTACAACAACATCAATTTCTCTCTCCACCACAAGTGTCCCCACAACAGATCATGCAACAGAATCAACAACTGCAGAATTATTCATCCTACTCCAGAGAACCTCATTGGTTTAACAAGATGTGTGAGGCAATTAGTAGTCAGCAATCACGTCATGAAGCTGGAAGTCAAGAAACTCCACCAATGTTAACTCCGGGTAACTATGTGCAATGGGCTAGTAGATTCCTCAGATTCGTTGAACTGAAAAAACCTCATGGTATCTATCTCAAGAAAGTTATTGAAGAAGGACCCTATCCTATTCCAGCTACTGTTGTTCCAGCAACTACAGAGAGAGAAGAAACAACCACTCCCATTCCTGTTGCAAATTACACAACTGAGCAAACATTACAACAAGAAGCAAACCAATTGGCTATGTCTTTCATACTTCAAGGGATTCCCAATCCTATCTATCGAAGTATTGATGCTCAAAAGACAGCCAAAGATATGTGGGAACATGTTCATCTTCTCATGGAAGGAACAGAGTTAAACCAGGAAGATCTTGAGTCTAAATTGTATATGGAGTACACCCACTTCATCATGGAACCAGGGGAAACCATTGAATCTTACTATCACCGTTTCACCAACATTATCAATGACCTTGATCGTCATGATATAAAGTTACCAAAGATTGCTGTCAACTCAAAATTCCTTGGATGTCTTGGTCCTGAATGGCAAAAGTATGCAACTTTTGTAAGGCAGACAAAGAAAATTGGTGATGTCAAATATGGACTCATGTATGATTACCTCAGACAACATCAATCAGAAGTGGATAAAGAAATTGCAGCACGAAGAGGTTTCACACCCGCACCAACATCAAACTCACTTGCTCTCGTTGCTCAATCTAACTTCTCTTTACCACACCAGGAATTTGGCCACTCATCGTTTCAACCAAGTCCTCCACCCCAACCTCATAATCAAATCATTCCTTATGAAGCACCACAACAATACTCTGATAACCAGTTGGTTCCATACAACAACACCGATTCAATGCTGTACTCAAATGCAGATTATGATGAAGAAGAGGATGCTTTTAACTCTCTTAATGAAGCATTTGGATTGATTGCTAACGCATTTGGAAGATTCACCAAATCCAACAACCGTCTTCGTTCATCTTCAAATACCAGGAATCAGGCAGTTGTTCATGATGGCAGAGTTGAAATTCAAAACAGGTCTTCAGGCAGATATGGTTCGGGAAATCGTGGATATGGTACTCAAAGGGTTCAGTCAGGAGGAAATAGGTTCAATACTGCAGGGGCAAACAGAAACAGTATGGGAAATGTTCAGAGAGGAAATTCGAATGTTGGGAATGGTCAGAAAGGCATTGCTAATACGTCTATCACATGCTACAATTGTGGGGGGAACGGTCACATGGCAAACGCTTGTCCGAAGCCAAGAACAATGGGCAGTGCTTATCACAAAGAGGCTCTTCTAATGGCACTCAAAGATGAAAAGGCTGCTGGAAGGTTGACTCAGAATGATCAAAGTTTTATGGCTAATGTGGAATCAGATGATGAAATGGAGGATCTAGAGGCAAATGCTGCAGTCATGCTTATGGCTAATATGCAAGAAATGAATATGTCCGAGTCAGGCCTGGTCTATGATACCGATGGTCTTTCTCAGGTACCTGATTCTACATGTCTCATACATGAAATTGCGTCACCATCTGTATCTTCATCTACAAATGAAATTTTTGACCAACATGATTCATTTTCATCACCATCTGATGATCAAATTAACACGGTTGTATCATTTGATGATGATAAAACCGTTGTTTCATTTGATGATCTCATTGATGATGACCATTGTGATCATATTGATCAAAAAGATCATTTGAATGATCAAGATTCGGAGTTACAGGCCTTGTTATTGACCACCCAGTCACAAATAGAAAAATGCAATGACATCAATCAGAAGCTCAAAGATAAAATTGCATTGTTAACAAAGGATAATGAGTGCTACCAACAACAACTTTCAGGATATCTAAAACAAGATAAACGTGAAAAAGGTTTTGAAATAGCTTTTCAACAAGAATACGTAAAGGTTCAAAATTTAGAAAGTCAAGTACGTGAGCTAACTGTTGCCAAAGCTGAGCTTTTCTCACAAAAAGAAAAAGATCAATTTGAATTCAAAAAACAAATTGATGCTTTAACTTCTGAGTTGTTAAAAACTCAATCTGAGCTTTCCACATCTCAGAAGGATCTTCTTGAAGAAAAGCAAGCCACTAGGAAATGTGTTGACTCCTATCTTGATCAAATTCTGGATTTGGAAACCAAACTCAAAGAATTTCAAAACATTGTGTATAAAACGGGTAATTCTGTAACGCAGATTCAAAAGAATGTTGTGAAACCGAGTCCTAAAGGAGTAAGTTTTGCACTTGGCAGTGACACACCCCAAAATTTAGACAAAGCACTCAAAGACAATCCCAAGTTATACAATGCAACATTTCTGTTAGATGATACCTTTCAACGTGTTGTTATGTATTCTGTTGATGAAGAAACTGATTTTCTGAAAAACAAGATTGAGAGTCGATCAGATTCACAAACAAAATTTTCAAAGATACATTATGATTATAATGCACGACCTCATTTGAGCAAATCATTTGTCCCTCCCAAGGATCATCCAGAACAAACGTTAACATACACAAACATAAGTGCTCCTTCGTCTATAACTTCTGTCCCCACGACTGCTGCACATTTCAAAGATTGTCTGACAGAGGATCTTGCTGATCCACAAATGCCTCCAAAATGTCGGGTTCTTCGATATTTTAAGACATTTATGGACGACATTTCTCTTTTGGAGAATGAAATTGAGTTTAGTTCTCAAATTCCTGTCTCTTCTTTTCTTTCTCCTGTTCAAAAAGAAAAGAAAGAGATTCTTCAAAAGAAAATTCTTCCTCATGTCAGAAATCTGAAGAAATGCGCAACAAAATGGGAAGAGGAGTTACAAACGGAAGTAGCATCTATGCAAACCATTTTCAAAGCTAAAGATGACAAGATTCAACGTCAAAAACTTCAACGGAAATTTTTAGCAAACGAAAATGATCGACTCTTGGAAAAGGTTTTGTGTTATGACGTAGTGTCTGTGATTATGAATTCGCTCTATGAATCTGGTAATGCTGTACTTGTGAATGATCATGCTGTGGATAGTAAGATGTTGCGTATGGAGATTGATAATCTGGAACATGAGAATGAGATTCTTCGACAGCTCAATAATGATGTGGAAAACAAAGCTTTTAATCTTCAAAAACGGCTTGACTGGTGTCAAAAACAGAGTGTTGAATTTGAACTTAAATTTCAACATCTTATAGCATCTTTATCATTTCAAAACAGTCATGTTCCTGAAAAGTTTAAGGAAACAAAAGCTTTTTTAAGAATTAAATTGTTTGAAAATGAAAAGGAACTGGATGAAATTCTTCAAAACCGAAATGACACAGTCCGCCTCAATCGAAAATTAGATTCTCAAAATCAAGAGTTCCAACACATCATTATTGATTTGAAGAAGAAAATCAGAGTTTTAGACACAGGCAAAACAAACACTCATAAGATTGCCCCAGGGATGTATGTAGTGAACAAAGAACATACCCAAGCATCTGATGTAACCACTAATTCAGCTACTTGTACTTCCACAAGACTAGAAACCACACCTAAGGTCAGCCATTCCAAGACTCACAAGAAACAGAGGAAGAATAGAGTCAAGAAACTTAGGATGAAGTTATCTCAGTCTGCAGAAGTTCCAGTTAGTAGTTTGAATAAGACAAATGTAACATCAGAAATAGAATTGCACTTATCTGAGTCTAGTTCTAAGATTGATGTAACAAATGCTGAATCTTTAAATGTTAATGAAGATGTTTTGGTTGATGCTACTTGTGTTTTTTGTCGTAATAGCATACTATCTGGTGATCATACAAAATGTGTTGCTAAAACTTTGCTGAATAAGAGAAAGAAATGAAATAGTGGCGCTTCCTCTAGGCTTAAAACCAGTGCAAAGTCCATTTTAGGAATGCCCCACTAGATGTTTCTGAGAAGAATATGGAAAAGCCCAAATCCAAGACTACAAAGTCACCTAGTGCATACATTAGGAAAAAGGCAGAGACTAGTTGGACCTGGCAACGTTGGTTACAGAACACTTTTGGTTTTAAATGGTTACCTAAAGTACTAACCTCTTGTGTTACTAACCCAGCGGATCCAACCGTTATCAAATCTCCACCTGTTTCCAATGTTTGTGATGCAGGTGATTCAAATCGTCCTTTGGATTGTTGATAGCGGGTGCTCCCGACACATGACCGGCAATCTCAAACTGCTTCAAAACTTTATTGCTAAGTTTATCGGAACGGTCAGATTCGGGAATGATCACTTCGCTGCAATTATGGGCTATGGGGATTACATTAATGGGAACATCGAAATCAGCCGTGTGTATTATGTTGAAGGCCTTGGTCATAATTTGTTCTCCGTGGGACAATTCTGCGATGGAGATTTGGAAGTAGCATTCAGGGAGAAAACTTGCTTTATTCGTGATCTTCAAGGGAACGATCTCATGAAAGGGAAACGCGGCACCAGTCTGTATACTATCTCACTTGAAGGCATGACAGCATCTACTCCTATTTATTTACTCTCCAAGGCTCATCCCACAAAGGCTTGGTTATGGCACAAAAGATTGTCTCATCTCAATTTTAAAACAATCACTGACCTTGCCAAGAAGAAATTAGTTGACGGTCTACCTAAATTCAGATATGCCAAGGATCACTTGTGTTCTGCGTGTGAACAAGGGAAAAGTCACCGTGCTCATTTTCCTCCCAAAACAGAACACACACAGATCATGTCCTACAACTGCTTCATATGGATTTGTGTGGTCCGATGCGAGTTCAGAGTATTAATGGGAAGAAGTATATTCTGGTAATAGTAGATGATTACTCAAGATGGACTTGGGTCTATTTTCTTCGGACTAAAGATCAAGTTCCTTCTATCCTCATCACATTTCTCACGAAGATTCAAGTTCAAGTCCGTAACACCGTCCGCATCATCAGAACAGACAACGGGACTGAATTTAAGAATCAAATCATTCGGGAATTCACTGAGAAACAGGGTATTGTTCATCAGACTTCAATAGCTCGCACTCCAGAACAAAATGGTGTAGTTGAAAGACGCAACCGTACGCTCGTGGAAGCAGCTCGAACTATGTTGATCAATGCTCAATTACCGGATTATCTTTGGGCTGAAGCTGTCAATACTGCTTGTTATACTCAGAATCGTGCCATGATTAACAAAAGACACAGCAAAACACCATATGAGCTTATACAAGGAAGAAAACCAAACATCAACTATTTTCACGTCTTTGGAGCATTGTGTTATCCGAAGAATGATAAAGATGATCTTGGTAAACTTAAGGCTAAAGCAGATATTGGGATATTTGTAGGATACTGTGAGAACTCCAAGGGATACCGAATTTGGAATTGTCGGATCGGGGATATTCAAGAAACCATACACGCTAATTTTGATGAACTCACTGAGATGGCTTCTGAGCAAGACCGCTTAGAACCCGCACTTAACCGTCTTAACTTCCCTGAATCTTCGCTGCACCCCTACCTTTCAACAGGAAGGATTTGGAAGATTTGTTTGCACCAATGTTTGATGACGTTCATGTTACTCGTGCATCAGATGCTTCCACCAGTTCCGCTGCTCAACAACTTCCACATCAAGTACCTGATCCATCAGCATCTACTTCTACAGTAGTTGTTGATGATGCACCACAACCTGATCATCATCATCATCAATGGAGAAAACACCTCAACCTGCAGTTGAAGATTCATCCCCCATTTCTAACAATGTTCCAACACCATTAGGATATGACGGGAACGCCTTCTTTAATCCATTTGCTCCACCAACCAACCGTTCCAGATACCGGAGAATCATCCTCGAGCAACATGGACCCGTCATATCATCATCACAACATTCAACACTACCCATCGACTCATAAATGGACAAGGGATCATCCGTTAGTTAATGTGATTGGCAATCCAGATAAACCAGTTATGACACGACAGAAACTCCACACAGATGGTGAAACCTGCATTTATGCTCTCACCGTTTGCCAAGCTGAACCGAAAAATATCAAAGAGGCCATGACTTACGACAATTGGATTGAATCAATGCAAGAAGAGTTGGATCAGTTCAAAAGATTGGAAGTCTGGGAACTAGTTGAAAAACCAGATGGAGTTTATGTTGTGGGTTTAAAATGGATTTGGAAAAATAAGCTGGATGCAGAAGGAACGGTTATTCGTAACAAGTCTCGGTTGGTTGCTAAAGGGTATAGCCAAGAAGAGGGAATTGATTTCGAAGAATCTTTTGCTCCAGTGGCTAGGCTTGAAGCAGTGCGCATGTTTCTGGCGTACGCGGCTCATAAGAACATCACAGTTTACCAAATGGACGTGAAGACAGCATTCCTGAACGGACAACTTCGTGAAGAGGTGTATGTTTCACAACCAGAGGGCTTCGTCGATCCAGAACATCCACAACATGTTTACAGGCTTAAGAAAGCTCTCTACGGCCTTAAACAAGCCCCGAGGGCATGGTACGATAAACTTGCTGCATTCTTGCTTGCTAATCATTTTACTAAAGGATCTGTGGACCCGACTCTGTTTATACAAAAACACGGGGAGGACATTCTCATCGTACAAATTTATGTGGATGACATCATTTTTGGGTCTACCCATAAAAAGTACTCAAACGCTTTTGCAAAACTTATGAAACAAAACTTTGAGATGTCCATGATCGGTGAATTAAACTTTTTTCTAGGATTACAAGTTCACCAATCACCTGTGGTATATTCTTGAGTCAGTCTAAATATGCACAAGAGATATTAAAAAAGCATGGCATGACAACTAGTGACACCTATAACACCCCAATGTCCTCCTCATCCCCGAAGCTAGATGCTGACATACATGGGAAACCCACTGATCCTACAAATTATCGTAGTATAATTGGGTCTCTTATGTATCTCACAGCTAGCAGACCGGATGTTGTATTTGCCACATACCTGTGTTCCCGCTATCAGTCTAACCCAACAGAAAGACATTTATCTGCTGTTAAAAGAATCCTTAGATACATCAAGGGAACCATTCACTTGGGGATCTGGTATCCAAAGGATTCTGGTTTTGCACTAACTGCTTTTTCAGATGCGGATCATGCGGGATGTATTGATACAAGAAAGAGCACATCTGGTGGTGTTCAATTCCTCGGTGATAAGCTGGTGTCCTGGCAGTCAAAGAAGCAAGATTGTACGTCTCTCTCATCTACGGAATCAGAATATGTAGCCATGTCTGCCTGTTGTGCTCAAATCATTTGGATGCGATCACAACTGATGGATTATGGTTACCTATTCAACAAAATCCCGATGTACTGCGACTCCAAAAGTGCTATTGCTATCTCGTGCAACACAGTGCAACATTCCAAGTCCAAACACATCGCTCTCCGATATCACTTCATCAAGGAGCATGTGGAGCAGGGTACCGTTGAGTTGTATTTTGTGGGAACGGAACACCAATTGGCGGATCTTTTCACGAAAGCCTTACCTCATGATCGTTTTGTGAAATTGGTTCATCAAATTGGAATGCGATGTTTGACTCCTCAAGAACTGACAAATTTTCTTCAAAACAAATAAATGAGTCAAATATCCAAACTATCTTTGTAAATATAAAAAAAAAAAAAAAAAAAAAAAAAAATGCAAGTACAATCCCTTATCCAACACTTTGTTCATTTTTTTTTTATATGTCACTAATTATTTTTGAACACGTGTTGAGGGGGAGACATAATTTTTTCCACAAGTTTTAAATTGTACTTGCATATTTTCAGAAATTGTTGTGCAATTTGGTGATAAGATTTTAAGATAACAAACTTGTGTGCATTAACTGTAAAAAATGAGACTTAGTGATTAACATGATGGTGGTTTAGGACTAGGATTTCAAAGTTACTAAGGTTAAGGGACTAGAATTGATATAATTGCAAAAGTTAAAAGATAGATATTTAAAGTAACCGCAGTTATTATCTCTGTCAAGATTCACCAACCGCATTCAATATACCCACCCACCATCATCGACGGCCATCAATCATTCTGCTAATCCGCTCAAGATTTTCGATTTTTGTGAGTGATCTTATGGTTATTATGTAATTATTAACAATGGTTTTAAACAGATTTTAGATCCAACGGCTAGAACAAGCAAAATCGTAACATTTAGTTCTAGGGTTTGCGTTAATTTGGGGACTTTTGATTTAGAGCGTTTGTGTTGAAAAAGATTGTACGATAAGACTTTTACAATGTTAGTAATCCTATATTGCATGCTTATTTACTCTCAGAAACCACAAATTAGTCTAATCGAATTTTAGGGTTTAAGCAACGATTTAGGGAAAACTTTGTGAATGTATTATTGGATAATCTGTTGGTTGGAAAGATGTTATTTGATGTTTAATTGAATAATGCCATGATTGGATTGTACCCAGAAACATTCTAGGTGAATCGATTGAATTTTAGGGTTTATCAAGAACATGAACACTAGCAGTTTGATTTATGCGTAATTGTGGTTCGTTTTTGTTATAACTTAGCCAAAATGCCCATAATAGTCATACAAATTGTTTGTGAAAATCTGTGGTCACAAATCATAATGAATCACGATAAAGATTTGAATGTTCATCGTCAAAAAGTGCTCGTAAACTCTTGTATAAGAGTTTATCGAAGTTGGCCAAAATTATCGCAGTTGGGATAGTTATCGCAGTTGAGATAATTATCGCAGTTGGGATAATTATCGCAGTTAAGATTTTTATCTTGATTGTCTTAATTATCGTGATTGTCATAATTATCGCAGTTGGATAATTATCGCAGTTGGGCTAATTATCTCAGTTGAGCTAATTATCGCAGTTGGGATGATTATCGCAGTTGGATAATTATTACAATTAAGATACTTATCTTGATTGAATGATTATCGCAGTTGTCATAATTATCGCAGTTGACAATAATTATCGCAGTTGTCAATAATTATCGCAGTTGACATAATTTATCGCAGTTGTGATCTGATATAAAATTTTGATCAATTTCCTTAGGTATATCCTTTATACTTATCAAAATTAATCAAAATTTTTATAGAATTTGGCTAATTTTTGATAAATTCTTTGACCAAGCATGTAACAAACAATCATTAATACAATAGAATGCTATGTGTTGTTCTTAAAAGCTAACAATTTTTTCTAACAAACATGCATTCTGTATACTCGTATATGATTGTTGATTCAGAAACACATCAATGGCATCTTCCCAACAACAACCACTTCCTGCTCTCACCAAAGAAGAAGTCTTTCCTCGTGGGTATACTCTGGAAATAGGGAAGAACAATTCACGGGTAGAATTGGACAAGATCAAATGTTCTGATCCAAGTTGTCAGATTGCTGTAGAGATTCTCAAAGCTCACAAATGCAGGGATATTCTTGACAGCTCAGACACCATTCCAGAGTTATATATTCATCAATTCTGGGATACCTTCACTAAGAGCAATGATGACAAGTACTTTACTTGCACACTGGATCGGAAGAAAATAAGAGTTACACCTGCTACACTCAGAAAAGCCTTAAAACTTCCAGAGGCACCTGAAGCTGCTAACCGATTCCACCCAACACCTTCAGAGTCTGAGGTCATGCAATTCCTGGAAGATATTGGTTATGATGTTCAAACTGATACACCATTAACCACGATATCCAAAGTTAATGCTAGATACATTCCTCAACCCTGGAGGACTATCTTCTTCATCATAACACATTCAATAACTGGAAGAGATAGTGGGTTTGAGCATCCAAGATTGTCTCATCTTCAAGTCTTATGGGGATTTCTAAACCAAGAACCTATTGACTTTGCTGCTCTTATTTGGGACGACATAATGTACTTACAGCGTAAAATTTTCAAGAAAATCCCATTTGTTCGATTCACCAAAGTTCTTATCAGCTATCTACTTGATCAACATGAAGACCTTGATAAGCGTCCTACAGATCAAGAAGTTCATGAGTATAGCATGGATAAAACATTGGGCAAAGTTTATTTCCCAAAAGAAAGCACGCGAAAGCAAGGTGCAAGGTTGCCAGAATTTTTGATGCCTGATGAGGTCAAAGAAACAAAAGCTTATCATGATTACGACCAAGCATACCGAGAACGTCGTGTGGGTCTTGCCAAGATGATTGAAGAATCTGGATCTTCAAAGACTCATTCAAAAGGTAAGACAAAGACAGGAAGTGCCTCAAGTGTCTCTAAACCAAAAGAAAAACATCCAAGAACAACATTCATCAAGAGGAGAGTACCCAGCAAACCCCAGCCAAAACCAGAACCAAATAGAATCATTGATGAAGATACAGAATCTAACTCTGAATCATCTGAATCCGAAGAAGAACATGTCTTTATGACAGAAGAAGAGGCTGAACTTCACAATAAGATCTCTCATGAGAATGCACAAAAACAAAGTCTCAAAACACTTAAAGAAGATGAAGAGCGTAGAGCAAAGAGAGTATTGGAACAACAGATGGAGTATGAAAGAACACATGGAGTTGGAGGATCAAAACTGTTCCAAAAGAAGCTTTGACCCAAGATGATCCGGTTAATCAACCCGGTGGGTCTGGAGCTGAATCAACAAAGGTCTCTTCACAGCAAACAAGTTCGGTTAATCAACCCGACTTGGGAGCACCAACTCAGGAGGAAAAGGAAAAAGATCAGGATAGCAACATTGTTTTATCTGATAAGGATATTTCTGATTCTATGTTTGATGACAATCCCGAGGAACAAACACGTAATGATGATAATGAAGATTGGAACTTAGAAGAAGAAAAAGACATTCTGGGAGACCAAACAACTAAAGCAGCCAAAGATCTTGAGGAAGCAGCTAAACAGGAAGAAGAAAGGAAACGTAAGGAGGAGGCTCAAGCTAACCTGGAAGCAGATAGCTACCTTCGTTCTCACACTCCAACACCTCCTCCTTCCCCTCCAAAGGACATAACCGAATCTAAACTGGCTATGGTCGTTCATAACCCACAACAGCAGCAAGAACAACTACCAATTCAGTCCTTGACTGCTTCTTCACCCAAGACACCTCCTGGATCACCGCCTAAGAATCCAACACCTCCACCCTCACCTAAAAGGAATCAACTACTAAATCTGATGAACCAATCCCTTCTCTCACTCCATCATCTTCGCGATCTTCATCACCAAAATCAAAATCAAAAGCATCAGTTTCTGAAGATATTCTTAAGGCCTACAAAGGAAAGAGCAAGAGAAGAATCGTCCATGTTACGAAAGTTGAGGTTAGTGACTCCTGCAGCAAAGAAACTCAAAAAGGCAGTAAAGAGAGCACAAGCACAACGAGACAACCAAGCTACAACTAAATTGGCTGAAATGGAAGACTTAGTCAAGAAGTTGTCTCAACAAATGGAAGAAATGCAGGAAAGCAAGAAGAAGATAGATGAATTCCTTGGTTTCAACATCAAAGATCATATGACACGCAAGGCAAAGAAATTTGTTAAGCAATTTCTTCCTGATCTTCAGCAAAACATAAATGAACACATTGATGCACAACTTGACGAAAAGATCAAAGAAGCTGTCTCTTCTTCTTCCCACTCCAAACCACTTCCAGAACTCACCACTGAATATATTGAGCTTGTGCTTCTCGATCGACTCTTTGAAATCACCTCTCCTTCTCCAGAAGAAATAAACCTGATTGCAGCTCTTAAAGCACATATTGAGAAGAAATCATGCAAGGAAACTGCTGACAAAGGAAAACGAATTCGAGAGGATGATGAGGATGATCAGGACCCTAAACCCGAACAAAAGAAACACAAAGGCGGGTCAGGGATTCACATTAAGGAGCCAACTGGACACAAACCATCATCTCAACCTCCTAAACATCAATCCTCTGGTCCCACTGAAACCGAACATCATCATGAGCAGTTTACAACTGAAGATATGGAATTCCAGCCACAAGATGATCAACCTCATTCACCATCATCATCACCAAAACCAAACCCATCCAAGTCCAAGCCTTCACACAGCAAAAAGTCATCTACTGGACCAGCTGTTGTCACATGGCTGGATAATGATACGGATGAGCTAGGAAATGACTGGTTCGATCATTTAGAAAGTGCTCAAGTTCAGATTGACGAAGCTTCTCGAGTTGAAGACAACACCTTTGCTGTAACTCAAGAGATTAAGAGAAGTCTTAACATTAAGAAGATGACCAAAAGAGAACTTCGTCGGATCAAGAATGATGCTTTCCTTCTTCTGAAAAACAAATCCAATAGTGCAGCAGAACTCAAATATCACCTTGAGAACATTGCACGGGCAATGTCAAGTGACTTCGACTGGGCTAGTCCAGACGTCGTCAGGAAAGTTGGCAAGAATCAACCATTCATCACTGATTGGACCAAGCCACTGACCGTGATACGAAGACATCATCACTCGGAAATTCCCTTTCAAATATTCTTCAACAAAGATCTGGAACTTCTAAAGAATGGAGCTCAAGGGACGACAAAGTACGCTACATCTATCACTTTCACACCAGCCGCTCATTACACACAATCAGCCATTGAAGAAGCAGCTATTAACAGACATCTGTTTGTTAAAAAGCTCGTCAAATATGATCGTGATGCAGAGCTGGGGATTCATCACTGGTACTCTAAAAGACAAACCTGGTACAAGTACAAACTTGCCCTCCAGAAATCAAAAGAACCAGTTTACAGTGATCTCAGAATATTGGCCGTCATCAACGTAAGCGGATCCAGAAGATGCGATTATATATTTCTAGAAGAGATCACAGTAAGAAGAATCGATAACAATCTTTACAAATTCTCTGAGGCGGATTTTCCTGATCTAAATCTAAATGATATCAAAGACATGTATCTGATGAAGGTCCAAGGCAAATTGCAGCATCTAACCAACGAGCTTCGATATGCACTTAGTACTTCCCTCTGTCATTACATCAGGAGAACCATCATCAAAGAACGTGTAGAAGATCTCCAGCTTGGTGTGGAAAGTTATCAGACTCAGCTTAACCTTGTTGAACCACAGTTTCTTCTAAACAGCAATAAGGACCCTCAGTACACCATGCTACATCGTCCAACCTTTGGGTTCGTCTACAGAAGCACAACTGATTTTCATCGTTTCATGGCACTCAATGAAATTCATAAATTCTGCGACGATACATTAAAGGGTGTACGTGATGGGCTAGCTAATAGAGTTCGAGACTCGATGTTGGAAAAATCAAGAAGATGGAATTCAAAGGAGCTGCGACAAGTCAAGGAATTTATTCGAAAGATGGAAGAACGGTTATACCATAGGGATCAGATGAGGAGGCTAGAGAGCTATGTTGGGGGTCGTCCGCCATTCGCCATCAGACTATTTCAGCGAACTGACCCAGTGTTCACAACTTTTGGTAAAGGTGGATGATGTAAGAATCAATTCTCAAATTTCATCATATCATTCTTCTTTCCCTAATTGGCCTGTACATTACGGTTTGTGCACACATAACAGTGTACAACCCGGACCTCAAAGAAAGGACCCTGAGGTACGCTTCAGTGCCTCAATCCTGAGAAAGGAGCGAAAGCTTCTTACTTATGAGCAGAATTAAAATCAGAATGTTTTCCAACGTTTTTCAAACATTCTGCTCATAAGGACAAATATTCCCTTGTTAAGGGGAGTATTTGAAAATATAATCTTTGTTCAAAGAATTATAAATGTTCTTGAAATTCTTCCCTAAAACTCAAAAACAGCATATTTTAATCATAAACGTTTTCCAAAAACATCATGAGTATGCTATTTTTGAGGGGGAGAAGAAAAAGATGATTAAAATATGATGTCTCATTTGCTGGAATCTCGTGTGCTCAAACTCAGAATTGACCCTCGAATTGACGAATAGGAAAGTCAGTAGTCGAAAGGACATGTCCCGGACGGGTAATAATTTCAAGCCAGTTTAACTGGTGATGTAAGCGTGTCTCGCAAAGGATGTGTCTGAGTAGAATGTACCGATTTCGAGCGATAATCTTTGAATCTGATCTGGACGGGTAATAATTTCAAGCCAGTTTAACTGGTGATGTAAGCGTGTCTCGCAAAGATCAGGTTCATTGAAAGTCAATCAATTCAAAAAAGTGCCAACTCTTTCCGGCATGTGCAAATTTCAAAATTTAATACTTATGAGCACATGTTAAGGGGGAGTATTTCTGAAAATCATCAAACTCTCAAGGTGTCAACAAAATGTCTTTACAATTATTGACACTTTGAGAGATTTTCAATGGTTTGGTTTATGGCATCATTAGGATAGTCATGGAGTTACAAGGTGAATAAGGTTAGGGAAAACCGTCCTATGATCCGCCAGAGCCGGAGGGATCTACCCAAGGACAATACCAATAGTTTAGAACTAGAAAGTCCTAAGTATGATATCAAAAGGAGAAAATGAATGAACGGAGATAGAAGGGGTTGAAGAATTAAAAAGAAAAGTAAAGAAAAGGGTGAAAAGAAATAGCCCTCCATTTGTTCAACCTTAGGGCAGACACCGGGTTCAATTCATAATCTACTGGTTGATGAGCATCACCGGTATTGAAGACTAAAGACGTCATGGACCCAGTGACGCACTAATAAACCTTCTAAGCCACTCAAGTGTCTCTCAAAAGACATTTGTTTCATTCACACGGAGAACCTTTCATAATCTATCGACTTCTCATTACGAGAGTGTTGATATTGAAAAGGAGGCAATCTGCTCCATGCCTCCGATGACCAAACAAATGTGCACTGATTGAGTCTAGAGCCATGAGATTCATAAAAGATCTCTTAGGTACACTTAGTATTACTCTGTTGTTCTACATCATGGGCAGCAGATGTAAAATTAAGAAAGTGTCCTTCGCAGATCTTAGCAATCTGCCAAGAACATTCATGAGAGAAGTCACAATTGTGATTATCAATGATTGAATGGAAATCCTGCCAGAGCAACATCAAACAACTCTGACAGCAGGTCACTTCGGTAACTCCTTGTGAGTTACGCTTAGTGTTTGCTCCAAACGGTCTACAGTCATGGGGTGATCTCCAGCGACTCACTGAATCGTGGGTGCACTTCGGTGTGTCCGTGTAATCCCTTTCGGGGGAATCCGGTTCAGAACGGTCTGGGTTAAGATTTGAGAAAGTCTTCACACTATGCTGTTGATGATCTCAAGTCCGAGCCTGTAAGAACCGGTTGGTTCGTGCTGTTGCTGCTGTTGCTGCTGCTGAGGAGCTAGAGTTCGACCATCAAGACTCCATCATGTTCATATCTTGAAGAAATGTTCTCTCAAAGACTCAGAAACATCAAAAGTTCAACATATGATATAGTAAAGTCAAAAGTTCAAGCACATCAACCTTTCTCAAGTTTTAAGATTGAAAAGTGAGAACAAGTTGCAGAAAACAAGTCTAAGACATATGAGCATGATGGAGAAGACGAGAAGACATTGGAGATTGGCAGATAGAGACAACAACATATCATCATTAAAACAAGAACAAAGAATCAAAGATTATAAAGACGTCAGAAGCCCAAGAAGCAAAGAAGACGTCGAGCAACATTGATGATCAAGACTTAGGGGGAGATTGTTAGGAACATGTTTTATATAATTTCAAGTCTTGTTCATTTAGATTTAATGTTGCACGATTAGGACTATATTGTTTGTATTTATGGACCGGTTCAATAGTAGTCCTTGGACCGGTCATGTTATTTAGTTTATCCTTATCACATGTAAGGGAATATTCCTAAGAATTATTCCCCTCCCAATGCCTATAAATAGAAGGCATGGGATTCATTCATATTGTTGGTTTTTCATGTTATATACGAAAGCTTTGTCCGAGTAACATTTGATTAATTGAAAGCCGACCACTTCTTTTCTTCTTCTTCTTATTCTCTTCTATTATTTATCTTATTAGCTTATCTCTATTAGTACGTAGCTTATTCTAGCGTAGTAGATCGTGTGCTTATTAGTATTATCGAGTGTGTGTTTGAGATTTAGTCATAAGGTGACCTATATTTAGGGTGCGTTTGGTATGCTATCTGGAATTACAATAGGTATGACATTGATTAGAGGGTAGTATGGGATTAAGGATACCGATTTCATTTCTATCGTTTGGTGTGAACTTTAGGGTATGGTTTTCACATGTTAGTGGTGGGTCCCAAAAAACAAAATGTTAAAATGAACAAAGAAAAAGTGGTTGATTTTGCATTAGACAAATAATTTACATGTTAGTGGTGGGTCTCACAGGAATCAATTAGAAAAGGTGTCTACTCCCTCTACTATGAGTGTATGGGTATGAAGTGATAGTTTGATTCTCCAACTTACTAACCAAACACTTGCAATGATAATCATTGTGATTCATTGATTCCCATAGTCGTGTACCAAACACACCCTTAAAGTGATAAAGGAAGGTTTGTCTTGTCTTCGGGTGTTGTAATTTATTTCCACCTCTTCCTATTTCCAAGGGGATCCACATTTCTGATTCATGTCAGTTTTAACAAGTGTCACTTTGTTGTGATTAGATTTAGAGGGCCAAGCAAAAACACTTGGATTACGAATTTCCTCATGAGACAATATAAGCATGATTATATAGGAACGATTATTTAAGCATGAGACAATATGCCGCTTATGGGATAATGCAGGCTAATATTATTATGCTAACATCTCACTTAACCTCACAATGCTGCAATAATTTGAGAGTACGCCAGTCAAAAAATGAAAGTGTTGTCTAGAGTGTGTGCTTTGGAAATACATTTGCAATCTGTTTAACAGACGAAACAAATGGTAGAGAGATAGTGCCAGCCTGAAGATGATGACGAGTGAAATGATAATCTATCTCATAGGTAATCAGCCTATGTATAATTAAGGATTAATGATGCATTGTTCGGGTTAGTCAAACTAGTATTAAGTTTGGTTAAAACAAAGATTTAATGCATGATGTTTTAAGAAAGTAAAATTTTGGTTATAGTTGTAGTTTTTGTTTGGAAAAACCGGCATTCTCTATAACCTTATCTTTGATACCAAATCTGTCACACCCGATAAAGCAAAAACATGATGTGCAACAACTCATAGTACATTGCATAATTATAGGTAACACCATACAAGATTTAAAGGAAAACATCATATATTATAATAAGTTTTTACATCGAGTTTCGAAAGACAAGTCATAATACATTTAACACAAGTTCCCAACGATAAAACATCTGTTTTTAAACATAATACAATATTTGCAAAAGATGACATAACATTAGTAAAAGAGTGCCTATGAGGCTGTTTAGTAATGGAAAAATAGGTTGTTTTCTAGAAAGATTTTCCTTGAAAACCTAAGAAAATAGAAAAAACGTTCAAAGTGAGTTTTTTCCAAAAGTCTTCTTGGAAAGATAGAAAACCTGTTTTTTAAGTTTATAACTAATATTGAGAAAACTCCTTTTATGAGTTCTCTATAACTTCCCCAAGAATAGCCCCCCCATCTAAACACGTTTTCAAGTGTTCTCTAGAGAAAGAATAGCTCTCCCATTCTCAAGAAAACTAAAAAATGAAAACTAAGAAAACTTTTCCATTACTAAACGTAACCTATGCAATGCATCCGAAAATCACCACTTACTTCTGATCACCTAAAAAGCATGAATAAAATGGGTCAACTATGGCCATAGTTGGTGAGTTCACAGGTGATATTCGCTTGCCTTTCATCAACGTCTTAATTAATTGTGTCTTTATGTCTTTTCCAACATGCTCATACTTCTTGTTAAACTTTGTGGTTCATACTTGTCGTTTTCGTTCCTTAGCTTCCTTTTAAACTTTGCTTTGATCTTTGGTGAGAACTTTATCTTTCGTAATGTTGTTGGTATGAACATGTGGATCTTGAGTGTGAGTTGATAAATCATGATGGTAACAGTCTCTCCTCCCAGGAACAATCATCGGTATCTGCATAGTAAATGTTAGTAATAATCACCAATCGACCACGGTGGACTTTTCTTAGAGATTAGACCACTACGATTGTTTTACTTATGAATGTCTTGATTCCATTCACCTTGGTTGGGCACATCAGCCGTCCGAATCCTGTTAGGGACAGTTATCAATACTATGGATTAAATCCAAGTAAAGACCCACGTCTTCAGGACTCGATTCGTGAAAGGAATCTCCTTAGCGGGAATTCCAGCACTTACAGGCTCGGACGTCGAGAGTATTAACAACATAGTGTGAAAACACATCTCTAATCCTTACAAAGGCTGTTCCTGAATTGGATACCCTCAAGAAGGCTTACGAAGGTATACCGAAGTATACCAACAATTCAGGTGAGTCGCTGATGTGTACCGAAGTATCACTCCACGACTGTAGACCATTTGGAGCATAAGGTAACCATTATGATATGTATGGCAAGATATGAAGATCTCATAAAAAACTCTTATACAACTTGTGTCCTTTTTTGGCGAACACAAGTGTATGCATAGGAAAGTGTGTCCTAAGAGATCTTTTGATGAATCTCATGGCTCTAGACTCGATAAAGTGCGCTTTGGTTTTAGTGGTCGGAAGCATGCAGCAGAGTGCCTCCTTTTTCAATACCAACACATCTCGGAGTGAGAGGTCGATAGATTATGCAAGGTTCTCCGTGAGAAATGAAACAAGATCCTTTTAAGAGGAACTTGAGTAGCTAGGAGGGGTTGTGCGATGCGTCACTGGGTCCATGACGTCTTGTCTTCAATACCGGCGTCATATTTGTGACAACCAGTAGCAGATGTATTGACCCGGTTTATGCCCTAAGTTTTATGGAGGGCTATTTCTTTTCACCCTTTCATTAACTTTTTTTTAAATTCTTTAACCCATTCTTTCTCCTTTCATCACTTTTACTCCTTTTTTCAATCATACCTAAGGACTTTCTAGTACTAAACTATTGGTGTTGTCCTTGGGTAGATCCCTCCGGCTCTAGCGGATCATCAAACATGAAACTTAGCCTTAATCACCTTATAACTCTATGATTATACTAGGTTGTTTCAACATTGATCACTTGCCATAAAACCGTTTGTAAAATCTCTCAAAGTGTTTATGATTATAAAACATACAACAGGATCCTTTCTTTGAAAAACAAGTTATGCACTGTTATGTGTGCATAAGCCATTATGTTTAAGCCCGGGTTGTAAGATGAAATACTTACAAACCATTTCGTTGAAGACCGGGTTACAGTCTGAAGTAACTGCAAGCCATTAAGAAATGTCAGATTAGACAACAACCTTGGGAACCCATTTAAGCACTGCACCAACGGGTTTACCAAATTTTGAAATCCGTTTGTAAGTTGTGTCAATCTGATTTAAAGATGTTGAATTCCAACGAGGACTGAAAACCGGCGTTTCATTTTGAAATAACACTCATGGAATCAATGGAGATTTAAAACTCTTTTTCTGTTGAAAATTGTTTGAGAAACCTGATGTCTCTCTTGAAGTTTTAAAATCTGAAGAAGAAGATTTCCTTTTAGTGTTGAACCTCACTGGTTCTCTGTGAAGATTTTATTTTGTGATAAATGGAAACCTTCTAGTATTAGGAATGTTCAAAGCAGAGTCATTCTTATGTTGCAACGAAAACAATTCTGATATTGAATATTTGAAAGATTTTGAACGACTTTGCTTTGGTCTCTGTTGATGCAAATAATGTCTAAAAACGTTATTTTTATCTTTCGATACCTCTACGTTTTGATGATAACAAAATGTAAAAACACTTTACGTCAAAATTAACGTAAACAAGTTTTTAGTCGAAATATCCCGTTTCTACGTAAATCACTCTAGGTAAGAACAAACAAATTTACAACTTGATAAATGATCAAAGAAGTGAATTTGTGTTTCAAACTTCACATTTTTAATGTGACAAAACATTTTTTCAAAAATACACTTTACAAATTATTTTTGAATTATAAAGAGATGTTTTAATTGGAAAAATAAGTTTAAAATCTATAACAGCTATTTTTCCCCCAAAATCAGCTCCAAACTTCCCCAAATAAACTTTCACCACTAAAAACAAAAACAGGAGCATTTTTGTCTGGCACGGTACCATGGTACCACTAAATTTAGTGGTACCATCGGGTGTTTAGTGGTGCCGTCCCACTATAACGGTTAGATTTTTCTTGCCTATAAATACCAGTCCACTTCACAGTTTTTGGGTATCATTTCTCACACAAAACTTTCTGAGTTTAATCCCCCATTCACACTTACATTTCATTGATCATTTAGATAGTTTTCTTTTGTTTAAGAGTGATTCTTTCATCCAACCAAAGATCACCATCATTCCTCTATTACTCAAGAGAAGAACACAAAGTATCAAGAAGATACAAGGTGTTAGAGTCATTGTGTAGTGCACTTGCATTACTTGTAGTTTACTTATTGTATCTTGACATACATCAAGTTGTCATTTTCTTGTTTAGTCATCTTGTGTGGATCATTGTGATCATGTAGAGATCGTGTGTATCTTGTGTAGAGAGTGTCTAGATCAAGTAGATCTAAAGTAGAGTGTGTGGATCATTGTGATCGTGTAGAGATCGTGTGGATCTTGTGTTGATTGTGTAGAGAGTGTCTAGATCAAGTGGATCTAAAGTATAGTGTGTGGGTCGTGTAGATCGTATGATTAGTAAGGATCGTGTGGATCGTGAGTGAGATTGGTACTAGCTAGATTAGTACTCGACATTTAGCTTAGTGTCGGAAATTGTGATAAGCGACGTTGTACGGTTTTCACCGCCTGAAGGGAGCTTGTTGACATAGTGCTTAGAACTCTCGAGTTGGGTACTCGGGGAGTGGAGTAGGGCGAAGAAGACCTTCGTTGCCGAACCACTATAAATATCGCTGTCTCGGTTTGATCTTTCCATCTCTATGCTTTATATTTATTGTTTAGACTTGATAGTATAGATAAGCGTTCATATTGGTGTTGGTTGATTTCACAAATAATCGAATCAAAATTTTTCACAAGTAAACTTTTATAACTAACGAAAAATCGGTAAAACTATTCAACCCCCCTTCTAGTTTTGCACAATTGGTACCAGAGCCACGTCAGGCAAGATTTTAAAATAAATTGTATTTTAAAAACTTGAATCGATCAATGGATTTCGACAAATATCAAGAAGGGCAATCTATGCAAAGACCACCACCTTTTGAAACCGATTGTTTTATCTATTGGAAAACAAAATTCGAAACGTGTGTGAAATCAAAAGACACTGATCTTTGGCATGTTATTACCGAGGGCGACTTTAAACCTGTTGAAAAGAATCCAGTAACTAAAAAGGATGAAATTATTCCTTATGTTCAACAAAGTGACAATCTTAAAAGAAAACTAGCCAAAAATAATGAGGCTAAAATGATGATTTACAATGCTTTACCGAAAAAGGAATTTGAAAGAATTTTTATGTGTAATACGGAAAAAGATATTTGAAAAACTTTGTTAGTCACCCATCAAGGTAATAATCAAGTCAAGGAAAACAAGATTGATCTTCTTGTGCAACAATATTGTTAGGAATATAAATATTCACATGAAAGACTCGGTCACCCCGAGTATGGATTAGCATTAAGTAGCTCGTAGGTTTAATCATATTAGTTTAGATATCGTTTCACCATGGAGTCGGGTCGGGTCTTTACCCACTGTCAGCCCGGTCCATAGCCTACTAGAGGCGTTTTTGTGTCTTGTATAAATAGCCCTTCCCACCCATGGGAAGGGTTGGAGCTTCTAGTCATACAGTAATTTTCTCTTTCACTCTCTCTCACTAGAACTCCCATCCTCTCTCTAAGATTTGGCCAAACCACAAAGATTAGAGTGTGTTATGATATCTAGTATTCTACAATTGGTATCAAGAGCCATGGTTTGATTAGCTAGATTGTGTGTGCGTTTTCTTGGTTAGTTTAGATCAAACGTTTGGTTTTTGAAGGTTTATGGGCTTATTCTTGGCTTTCTTTGATTCTCACATTTGTGGTGTTAAAGTTAGTGTTTTTATTGTTGTTATAACCTTCTAAGATCAAGTGGTGCAAAAGAAACGAAGCAAAAACGTTAAAAAGGGTGATTTTTAGGTGTTTTTAGGTGAAAAGTGTGAACTGCGATTTGACTTTCGGTGTGAGTTTCTTGGTTACGATTTGAGGTCTGCAATTTGATAGCGACGTATTTTTCTGTTGCGATTTGTCTTCTAGCTATTGCGATTTGACCAACAAGTCTGCGATTTGGCATTGCGATTTGGGATTGCGATTTGGCACTGCGATTTGGCACTGCGATTTGGCATTGCGATTTGGCATTGCGATTTGGCCTTGTGATTTGGCATTACGATTTGAGTGTTGTGACTTGACAGTTGCGATTTGTCTGTTGCGGTTTGACTGAAGACTCTGCGGTTTAACTAAAAGTTGACTTTTTACGACAAAACTTCAAACGACCATAACTTTTGAACCGTAACTCCGTTCTCAGCGAAATACCTGTCAAAACGACCGGAACAGCCTGAATATTGTGAGGTTTCATGGCAAAGTCGTGAAACAAGTTTTTCGAGGCCCAAATCCCCTCTGGAATGAAGTTATTGAGGTTTTAAGTTTTCAGACCAAAATTTCACCATAACAACTTGCATCAACCAAACCAAATCACAACTAAACAACATATCACCTAGTCTGTCAAATGATCATTACTTTTAGCAAACAATCACTAATCATTGTACCGATCCAACAATTATCATAACTCATATCAATTCTCATTTAACGGTTTATTCTTGATTTTGTAAAATCCCGCGAAAGATTATATTTCTCGGTTTAAATCATAGATTTGTAAAATCCTGTGCACGTTTACACCATGTCTACTAATTCAGATTCTTTCATATATGAGGTACTCAAATTGTACGACATGAACGATAAACATAACACTTCCAACACTGTACAACAAATAAACGTGTTTGATTCTGATAATGCTAACATGGAATCATCGTGCTCGAATTCTCAAGAGAAAGAGTTTCATCAGCCACTAAAATTGCCTGATAATACAAATGAAAGTTGCATAGAATGTTTTCGACTACTTCACTCACATCTCAAGGTTCTCTTTAAACGACCTGGATACTTGGGAGGATACAAACGTGCATTCGCATCACTCTTTGGTCAAGATGTTCAGACTTTCACAGTCAAAATGATACTGTATTTAGATCAACTTGAACAACAACTTGACAAAGGAGAACTTTCTGAAGGTAGATCCATGGCTGCCTTTTGTGTGATCAACAACCAACTCCAAGTGTTCATTGATTTGCAATTCACTGAGGATTATGATTATGATAGTCAAATGATGAAAAAGTGTTTTGCTAATTACACTAGAATCGAGGTTGACATGTTCAGAGTCACACTACTCCAACTCATGGGTAATGTTAAGGAGTTCATTAATGAAAGGGCGCAACATCAACAATGCAGTGACACTGAGTCTGATAAGCATGATACAAGCGACAGTTCTGGGACTTATATCACACATGGCGTGAATACTGATCACAGACCAGAAAATGACCAAGTCCCATCTGCTGAGGTACATGTTACTGATCAACATAAGGTGCTTTTTAATGAACGACAACATACTGATCAAATTAAACCCACTTATGACACATATATGTTGGAAAAGACTGCTAGAAATACCATTCCTGATTGAACAAATATGAGTCATAAAGGGGGAGAAATTGATCAGGATGCTGAACATGATGATGCTTCAAGTTCTTTGTTTACGGCTGAGTCTTTTAAATCAAATGATATGGTTGAAAAAGAAGTTTTTAATGAACTTTCAAACAGATTTTTGCAACTTGAAAAACATTGTATTTCACTTGAAATTTCAATGCAACAAAAGGAAGAAAGTCTTCAAACTAACCAACCATGTAAAAATCTGGAATTTCCTGAATTCCGTGATTTTTTTATGATAAATGATTTGAAAGTTCAGCTAGAAGCCAAAAACTCAACGATTAATATCTTGAAAACACAAATTACCGAGATGCATGAGATTAGAAATGTAGTCAAGGCTAAATATGACAATGATGCAACTGAAACAAGAAACATTAAATTGGAACTTAAAGTGGCTGAATTACTTAAGGAAAATGAGACTTTGAAAAAGCATTGCAAAAAACCTGTGTGATTCAATCAAAGAAACGAGATCTAAGACTATAGAACAGACAACCTCTTTGATTGCCAATAATGATGAATTCAAAGCTCAACTTCAGGAAAAGGGTTTTACAATTGCAGCATTAAAAAACGAGTTAAGAAAATTAACAGGAAATAGTGTGAACACTAAGATTGCAAAACCATCAATTTTGGGGAATGTAAAACCTTCATTTTCCATTCAGTTGAAATTCCTAAAGTACCCCTCTAATTTGAATTTTACAGGAACTAAGTAAATTAATATAAGAATTATGAATTTCCTAACCTAAGTTCAAGAAAAAAAAAAAAGGGCACAAACTAATCTCCTAAATAAATATCACACGTTGATTATGTCATATCGGACCTAATTCTAGTTCTTAACATACATGTACATGATTGGAAATTATAAGGACAAATACCGAAATTATTATGTGAAGATTTAGAAAAATGGGCCTCCCTTCTTTTTAGCACAAGTCACGGCATTTTTTTTATCCTAACCAAATACATTTTAACACACAAACCAAACCCTAAAACTCTTACAAATCGATTTTCTCCCTCTCCATATGAACCCTAGCAGCCACCATCATTTTTTCGTTCAGCTCTCCAAGAATCAAGAGGCTTTCGGTGCCAAGAAAGAATTCAAGTCGTGGTGAAAATTCCTTTTTAATCCGAGCCCTAATTTTGTGCCATTCGGTTTGTATTTTCCCAAGTCGATTCACAGGTTATTCTTGTTTTCTGTTTTGCTTTTCCTTCGACACATGGTTACACATAAAATTAGTAATAAAAGTGTAAGAATGATGGCTAAAAGAATTGGTATGAACCCTAAAAGAATTAAACAAAATATGGCTATAATAAGGGGTGTGTGATATGTGTTTTCTTGTGAAATTGTGAGCGGTATTGTGACTAAATGGATGGTAGTTTCGGGGATTTCTTTTGTGTTTCACGTAAGTCTAATATGGGTCTAATGAACTGGAGAAAATGGTTTTGTGAATCGGATTATTATGTGTTTTATAAAGGTTTGAAAATCGTTATTTTATGTGGTTGTTTGATCAGGACAGTTTTGGATAGTCGAATTTGGATGCATCATACAATGAGTTTTCTAAATGTTTAATTCTGTATTTTTGCTCGTAAACTCAGTTTAGGGTCTTGGTAAAGTGTTCCAATTGGTTTGAACGAATTTGAGTTTGATTTGGTTATTTATCTGAATTTAATGTGATGATATGTTAAATTGTGTTAGCAGAATTTTATTTTAGTCGAGTTCCATGATTTTTCATTTCCAAACCATAGCATATTATAGGCCACATATTTACAGGAATCATATTTCATATTTCGACTACCTCCTGGAATTTTTTTAGAATTTTATGATGTAATATGGTTAGGTGTTTAGGTGCATACTTTTGAAGTGTATTTGCAGATCTGAATCTGAACATGTTAATTTAGATGATTTTTAAAGAGAGTGTACATTTGATAATAAAATCTGTAAAAATTCCAGTAGGCTCCTAAGACATATGGGCTTCTATGATAATTTTGTGGATTTTTAGTTTGGGGTTCTGATACATTTTTAAAATTCATTTACTGGGCTTAATTTTATGATAAAATCAGTTAATATGTATGCATGTTTTACCTAAGTGTTAAAGGTGTTCTTGTGATGTTTGGTGCCCCAATACTTGTTTCTATATCGGGTATGACTTGTTAATATCGTGTTAACTTGTGTGTGAATATGTTAAACCTAATTGTTAATCCCGAACCCAAAACCGAATTTAACTAAATTGGGAAGTTGTGTTAAAAGTTACTAAATATGGAAACTTACTAAATATGGAAAGTTACTAAATATGGAAACCTGCTAAATATGGAAACTTACTAAATATGGAAAGTTAATAAATATGAAAACCTGCTAAATATGGAAACTTACTAAATATGGAAACTTACTAAATATGGAAAGCTGCTAAATATGAAAACTTACTAAAAATAGAAAGTTACTAATTATGGTAAGTTACTTAATCTGGAAGGTTACTAAAAATAGAAAGTTTCTAAAAATAGAAAGAAACCTAAAATTTGATTAAAAAGAGCTTAAAAGTAAAACGTGATCATTAAATTGTATAGGTTCGGTGGAGAAGGAGTGATTCACTGTTTCGGTATCCTTTCTTATTTTGGTTGCTTGCATAAGGTACATATATTCTGACCTTTCTTATAAGGTTTCTCATGATCCTTTCACATCTTCTGATTTATTAACCCTGATTATGAACCTTTGCTATGTACCCGTTGATTATGAACCTTTGCTATGTACCCTTTGATTTTGAACCTTTGCTATATACCCATTGATTATGAACCTTTGCTATGTACCCATTGATTATGAATATTTGCTATGTTCCCATTGATTTTGAACCTTTGCTATGCACCCTTTGATATGAACCTTTGCTTTGTACCCTTTGATATGAACCTTTGCTATGCACCCTTTAATATGGACCTATGATTATGATATTTCTGATGACCTTAGATTCTGTGTCATTACTATGACATTCTGTTTGACCCTTCAGTTTGATATCTGTGCTATCACTAGTCATGGGGGTTCCATGACCATGTCATTGATGCACCAATGACATGACTCTAGGGTGGTTGAGTGATGTTCTACCCCGTCCTTTCTGTTATGTATTATGTTTCTGGCCATTATGATTTTCTGTAGGGGCGTATGGATGCATCCTAGATCTGATTTGTTATGTTATATGATATATTTCTAATGACTGGTGTTGTGTGCAATACACGCCTTTCACATTTCTGGGAGCTAGCTACTCCATTATGTTACTTATGCATTGATGAAGACCATGATTATGATGTTATGATATGATATGTTTCTGGGCTCGTGGTAGATTTCTGACAACCTTTACACCCTTGATTCATTTTGATATACCTTATGTTATTCCCCAATGCACCATATTCTGTTGTCTCCATTTCAGTTGACTTATGATATTTGTTGAGATGATCTTGATCTCTCATTCTTTTGACAGATGATATTCGTTTCAGCAGGAGATGACTTTTAGTACATAAAACCTTGACCTGTGAAGTTTGGACCCTTAGGCTTCCACTGTAAGAGATTATAAGACAACCCTTGAAGTTTTGCCTTAGGTTTTCCCTGTAGAAACTTTAGTTATGACCGGTGAGGATTTGGTAGATTATGCGATAAGACTTTGATTATTTATCTTTCTTCCGCGCCGCTCTGATTTATGCCTCTGCTTTCAGTTAGGCTCTTATAAGACCATTCGTCCTGGAGACTTAGGAAATTTAGCCAGATACGCAATATAAGTTTAGTGATCACATAAGTTTAGAATGCTTTGAGACTTTTGTAGTTATGCCTTACAGGTTTCACTCTCTGATGTGACCGCATTATTTGAATTTCGATCTCCGATTCGTTTATGATTTGTTTGGATACCTTTTCATTCGTTCAGAGAATTCATATATGTATGAATCCGATGTGTTCGACACATTCTGTAGTTTCCCTTGCTTTTGCTAAGCATATTAAGATCCCCTCTGCACTGTTAGAATCTGCTTTACTCATTTCTATTCCTATGAGAAAACTTGTGGTTATCCGTCACGAGTATCGGAATTATCCGGTATGTTTTGAAGGTATTGGAAGATAAGTTCATTCTTCTAATCTGTTTCCTTTGGGAATGTTTAATTCGATGTTATTTTGAATATGGATTTGTTGACTAAGTATCGAGATGCTAACAACAGTCATATTAGATTTTTAATCTTTAGCAATTTGAAAAACTCAAACTCTGTACCATGGTTTCTAACCTGGTAAATAATTATGATCTCATCTATTTTAAAAAAATTCGTACGTTAATCTGTCGCGGTTGTGAAGATATTTCGTTTGATGAAACTCGACTCGAGAGTTACTCGGTTGTTTGAAATTTTCGTAATGTATTCCTTAATGAATTATCAAGATTTCCATCTGAGTGTGATCTTGTTTTGATCTGGTTATGAAGTTTATTTAGTCACGACTCTAGGTAAACTGTGATTACAATAAAGGCATGTGGATATGATGCAAGTATTATGACGATGGCCAATGTGATAATAGTTACATCATGATGCGTGGTTTTGCGACCTTACAACAGGTTTTACCTCTCGAGGGATCTCAAGAGGCTTGCAATCCCCACCAGGCAGTGTACCTGACCGATGTAGTATAGTGTAGTGGCAAGTACCGAGGGATTGATCGTTCTCTAGGGGAATAGTGTCGTTAGGATTGAAAAACTACTCTAATAGGTCTAAGGGTGAGGGAAGATTCTTTTTGTATTTTTATATTTTTATGAAAGCAAGTAAAATCTCGGGTTTGAAGGAGTGGGCGGAATTAGTTGCTAGTCAACTAACCCAAATAACTACAAATGCAAATAAAATAAAATAACTGAAAATGAAAAGGTTGTGGAACTTATATGGAGAGAAATGTGTTTACTTAGATTTCCTTACTCCCTAACTATCTTTTACCCGTTGATTAGTGTGTATTAATTGCGTGGATGACGGGTGTATTCCTTAATACCAATCGTGGGGTGGCGTACGTACTTCCCCAACTCTACAAGCTCCTACTTCACTCCTATGTCGAGCCGGCTAAGAAGCTCCTAACATGGGATCACTAGAATTCGCTCATGCATTAAATACAACCATAAAAACCTTAGTACGCATTGGTTCATGTTTCTTAAGACGTTCAAGCAAGTTACCGTATAGGAGGTTAGCCAGTTTTCTTAAGCCTAACATCGATAAACAATCATCCAATACAATTAATAACACACCAACAACCAATAATCAATAGTTAGGTTTCATTAGATCTAAGCAAACACAAGATAAACCTAGCCTAGCATGTTAATTAAAAGACAAGAACAAGATATAATCAAACAACACATAGACATATTGAATGATTAATTGATTACTTATCTTCAATTGAACATGGGAGATCCAAGGGTATAAAACCCTTAAAAATGGCAGAAAAATTGTCTAGGGTTTCTCCTCACAAAGTTGCACACTAATGAATAAAAATTTCAAAACTATATATAGAATTTAGGGGCTGACGGCGTCACGTTGTAGGAGGTGACGCCGTCACCTCGCCGCGGCTAGGGTTCCCGGATGGTTTTCCTGATGCCGTCCCTCTTTAATCCTCCAAAATCCACTCTGGCGCGTCAAGGGTTGACGCCGTCACAATTGTGCTTGACGCCGTCTCTCTTTAACTTAAACCGTGACGGCCTTGATCACCTTAAAGGGTGACGCCGTCAGACTTCCATTGTAAAAATTTCTGGCGCGTCACGTGTATTTGTCATATCCACCTCTTTTGCCAAGCCGTGATGCCGTCAGGAGCAATCCCTGACGCCGTTACGTGTACTTTTCCAGCAGCTTTGGAGACTTTGTCGTTTTCTTCACTTTAATGCTCCAAAAACGTCCAAAATGCTTCCTTTTCCAAATTTCTTCTCCAAAGTACTGGTTTGCGGTCAATTTATATCCCAAAGAAAGTCTACACACAAAAGGTTAATTTTGTGAAAACCCCAGGTTCGTTGTCCCGACGAGGGTGTGAATGGAATTTCGTGTTTTCGGAACGTGAAACGTGTCGTGAATGGATATAAAAAGTGAGAGATTTTGATTTTACACTACGAATGATCGAATATCAAATAAAAACAACTAATAAAGCTACGAGTACAAATAATCTAAGCATACGAAGTCTAAAACGAAAATTTAAATTAAAAACGTACGTTACGAATTTAAAAAAAAACGTAAATAAAAGTGATTTTCTAAATTTTAAAAGCTAAAAATATAAAAATAATTTTCCTAAACTCTAAATATAAAAAGAAAATTTTGGAAAAAAGAAAAATATTTTTTTTTGACTTTTTAATAATTTTTTATTATTTAAAAACTATTTAAACTATTTTAAATTTCTAAAAATACTAAAACTAATTTTAAAAATTTGAAATTTTTTTCTAAAATACTTAATACTAAACTTGAGCTATGAAAAATATAAAAAGTGAAAATGCTTTTTAAATAAGCCGAAAATAAGCAAATATCTCACAATAAGCTAAAAAGAAAAAGATAAAAAGTAAAAGGTGTTTTAAATAAAATTTTGTAAAGTTTAAACAAAGAAGATTGAAGAGTCCAGTGGTTGAGTGCTTTGGTTGTGTATGCTAAATGTCCTGGGTTCGAACCCCAGGACTGTAACAAAAAATTTTTGCTATTTGATATTTTTTTTTTCTTTTGACTTTCTTTTGCAAATGATAAGCACAAGAACTCTTAACTATAATGAACAGATAAGCTAAACAGATAATGCTTCTACTATTGCATGAATCATCTGAAAAAAACAGCCAGTAAGTTTTATAATTCTATCTAAACTAACACATATGAATAAACATATACGGAGTAAAAAAAATTAAACTTGAGAAAATTTAGATAATAAGCATCCTATGATTATAACATCCAAAACTTTATAACATACAAGCTAAACAGATAAACAGATACCATATGCAAAACAATAAACACAAACACAAACACAAACAATAAGCAATAAACTTAAACGATTCAAATCCAACAATAATCTTAAACCACAAACAAAATTACATCCAACAGTAATTCTAAACGATTCACCACAAACAATAATCTTAAACCGAGCAGCAACACAACAAGAACAATATAAAATAAGCAGCAACGCGAGTATATATATATATATATATATATATATATATATATATATATATATATATATATATATATATATATTTTTTTTTTTTTTTCAATATAAAATAAGAACAATAAAACCTAAAATAAGAACAAGAAACCAAGCAGCAACACAACAAGAACAATATAAAATAAGAACAATAAACTTCGACTTGAATTAAATTAAAAAGTAAAGTTACAATTACAACTAAAAAAATAAAAACATACCGAAAAAAAAAGCTAAATAAAACCTAGAAAAAAAAAAAAGAGGTGCGGCTGCCTTTAACTATTTATACTAAAAAAATAGTAAAAACCCTAGCCGAGGTGTGCTAGTTGTGTGAGAGTGTTTTTCTTGTGTGGTTTGTGCTTCTTCTTGGACCCTTGGATCATTTCTTGGTGCCTTGGTCTTTAATTCTCGAACGTTGATCTTTCTTTGGTTGGTGCGGATCGATGAGGTGGAGGGGGGGACCAACGACATAGTCATGTGGGTGGTTTGGCTTGTAGTGGTGAGGTGGGATTAGAGGAGATTAGAAGGTGGTGGGCGGTATATTAGGGGAGAGGAAGAAGAAGGTGGCTGTTAGCATTTGTGTTTAGGGATTTTGACCCTTAGTTTTGGGGTTTGACCAATTGTGTGATCCGGTTTTAGTTATTTAACAAGGGTGGGTCGGTTTCTTTTTGGGGCTTGTTTCGGGTATAGTTTAGTTGTGGGCTTATGGGTAGTAACATGGTTGGGCCGGTTGGGTTGGTGTTAATGTTAGTGGGTTTATAAAGGGATGGGTAATGTTTAGGATTTAGTGAATTGTGGTGGTTGTGTTTAGTTTTTCGTGGGCTGTTGTGGTTAGTATGTTGAGAAAGGGATGGGCTATTTTGTTTTTAGGATCCGGTTGTGTAATTTTTGGATAGAGTTTAGGATAAATTTAGGGACCAACTTTGTAGATAAGTAAACCTCAAGGACCAAATCTGCTATTTCTCCAAAAATAATCCAAGGGCCATTCTTCAAAAATATCATCATTGACGAATTTTTCCCCGGCTTCGGCTCTATGAATCTCTTTTCCACGTCTCGTGCTCATTTTCTCGGATTTTGCTTGATTTTGTCCTTTTTTTCATGATATCCGTACCTGCATCGAAACAAACACAAAAACACAATATCTTTGGCATTTATGGTTAGTTTTTGGTCTATTTGGGTCCGGTTTTGGTCAAATAAAAGTATGTGTTTAAGCACATACCAAAATTCCCCCAGACTAAGATATTGACGTGTCCTCACGCAATGTTATAAAAACACGTTTTTGAAACCAAAAATTTCCAATCTCTTTTTACTAACTTTGAGAAGTAGCAAAATTTTCAAAAGGGATTAAGAAATCTTAAGTTCTAAAAACTCCCCGATTTTCCTTTTTATTCTATTTTTGTATTTTCCTCATAATCATGTGACGGCTTTGTTGACAATCATTATCTCACGATAACTTTTAGGTTCTTCGAGCAGGAAACACGACTCATAAAGAAGTGACCATACGGATAAAATTCGTCGTTCCTGATTTTTCACGAGTCCCCAAACTAAGCGTAAAAACGAAATCATTGTCATTTACAAGTTAGATTGCTATCACTACTCATAAAAGCTAATTGTGGACTTCTTGTTCCCAAATTCCTATTTTCCTCTATTTATTTTATTTTTGGTGAGAAATGAATTTCTTCAAATTCTCGTTTCGATAATTTTTAAGCCGATAAAAATACCTTAGTTTAGACGCTAAGTAGTTTCCAAATCTTCCCTCGAAAACCGTTGCATACAAAAATGAGGTCCACATCAAGGTCTCTGATTTAACACGATTTTGAGAATATCCCTTTTATTTGCGACCGAAACAACTCATCTATGAGTCCAGAGACGGAAGCTTTTATTAGGACACCCCCGGAGTCGAAGTTTGGCATTTTTTTAAACATCATTAAGCACATTAATGTATTTAGTCCTTGGCCCTTTATAACAATCACAACATCGGCTGCGAACCGGCAAGATGTGATAGTCTATTATGACCTTGGAATTTTTCCTCTGCCTTTATTAGAAGTCTACAACATCGGCTGCGAACCGGCAAGATGTAGAAAACTTTTTATGGCTTTGGATTATTATTATACATTATCATATTCATTAATTATTTGCCAAACCCCAAGTCCTACGGCTTTTATAACAATCCCAACATCGGTTGCGAGCCGGCAAGATGGAATAGTCTATTACACCGTAACACTGGCAGTACCTTGATGTGTACCCAACTTTCATAAGCAAGAATTCTCTAAGGAAGAAATAAAAACTAATTATCGCCAAAACCAAAATACCTTTAATTATTCCTAGATTACTATTTTTGAGTGAAACAAGCTTATGGGAACAAAAAGCCACAAATAACTTCGATGAGCTCTAAAGAGATCCAACTACTCCACGTTTAGCAATCTAACTTATAAACAACTCTATCATTTCTCGTTCTTTGCAAATTTAAAATCTTAAATAATAAGATCCGCGAATGCTTAGCCTTATAATCAAGCCATGCATATATAAAGTCAAATACGGGAACTTGCAAACTCTTAAAAAGAATTCGCATTTTATAGCTCCTTGTGTAAAAGACTAGCACAAGCTTATAGATTATAAACGGTTAAGGGGACAAGCTAGGGCTCAACACGCCCGGTCAAGTCAGAATTTTATTCCTACTCTCTCCAGCGGAAAGTCAACAAAAATGTCAAAATTTATTATATTTTTGCAAAAAAATTTTAAATTTTTCTCATTTTTTTGATTTTTTTTTCAAATTTTGAGGAAAAACGGGGTTGCGAGAGAAAACGGCAAAAATGCAAGGCAAAAATCAAATCGAAAGATTACCCCCCAGACTAAAACGAGACATTGTCCTCAATGTCTTGAAGGTAAGGGTTCTCCTACATAAATCTAAGGCCGTTTATTAATTATGCCAAAGATAAACGTAAAATGATAAGATTAAGGATATCGGATGAGCAACGAATGATGAGACTCGAGTGGAGAGAAGGCAGAACCATGAGCACGAGAGTCTTCATCATCGGGCAATCCTGAACACAGCACAGAAAACCACGAAACACAACAACTGGAAGAGGAAACCCTCCTCACGTCACTTTATTAGAAAATAGATGGATAAGCATGGGGTGCCTCCCACGAAGCGCTTGTTTTGGTATCGAGTCGGAAAGCTTAGACTCGCCCCGAATTTAATTGTCCATGGGGGAGCATGTGGAAAAAGAAATCTCCATCGGACTTTCGTTCAAGATGTTTGGATAAACATTGAAGCATACGAAAGTTCCACTCCGATGAGATACCCACGGTATTTTTAGAAAAAAAGAACCAGAAATGGTAATACCGGGGTCAAAGATGGTATCCTCACTCCCGAAGGAGTGAAGGATGGGAGAAGCCACAACATATGTGATGAAGAGCATAAAGATTTTGATAATTATCATGAAATACTCTTCATCATCAGCAGAAGTTTTGTTAAGAATCTCGGGCGGGAGGGTCGGGATGAAATCTTCATGAGAAGGCACACCTCCCCCCATACTAGTATCTTCCTCCAGATCAAAATAGAAATGATCGTATTCCGGAGGAGATAACAAAAGAGAGAGTTCATCGGAGAACTCCTCGTGATAGAGATCATTCAATTCGAAGAGAAATGAATCATATTCGGGAGGAGAGATATGAGCATGAGAAGTGGTACTGCCACTACTCGTCTCCTCCGAATGATCAATATCAAAGTAGAAGGCTTCAAAAGCCGGGATAGAGAAATCAGAATGAGAAGTGGGATTGCCACTACTCTCATCATCAAATATGAAACTCTCATATTCGGGAAAAGCATCCTTGAGCTCGAGCTCCGGAGGATTTGACGGAGTGGGATTGCCACTCGGAGAATTATCCGAGAAAAAGTCATTATCCTTGACGGGGATAGGAAACGAGGAGGGAGAATTGAGCACATAACCAGAAAATGGAGTTGGATTGTCATTCAATGATTCAATCTTAGAAATTAGAAGATTGATATTCAACAATCTTTCACGAAGTATATCATCCTTGATCGTCAGAAGAATATCAGTGTCAATCTCTCCATCAACGAGCTCAAAATGGGGAGGTGATGCCTCAACATAATCGATGTCTCCATAAGAATCGTCATCACTCGAAGTATAATCATCGAAAGAAGTCTCAAAAGTATCGAGAGGAGGCAAATCACATATTTTGTCGGAAATACCCTCGGACTCACTTTGGATTGGGACAAGGTCCTCAACACTAGACTTTATTACTTTGTCCGATTCCGTTGCCGGAATAGTGCTAAGATGCTCGTCCCCCATTATGAGAGAGTCCTCTGGGTCCATCGTCGGTAAGACGGGAAGGATTGCAGCTGACGAATTCTCATAATACTCCTTCATTTGAATGGAATCCTCATCATCATCGTCATTTTGAACGAAAGTATTGCAGAATTGGGCACTCACTTTAGCTGCTTGCTCTACGGTTAGTAATTCTCCAATTGAATTTTCATTGCGAAATTGGGAACTTACTACCGGTTTGTTTTGTGCAGTGCGAACTTTCGATTTATTTTCGATAATCGTCATGAGGTCCTTTGGAGTTCGACAATAGATATTGCCACCGGCGGCAGTATTAAACGAATCTTGATCCGATTGAGTTAAAGCATTATAGAATATATCAACTTGTTGCAATTCCGAAAAACCGTGATGTGGGCATTTCCATTTTAAATCTTTGAATCTCTCCCAAGCCTCGGCAAAAGTCTCATCAAAACATTGTTGAAAATTCATGATTTCTTTTCTGAGCTCAAATGTTTTGGAATGAGGATAAAAACGATTTAAGAACTTTGATGCAAGATCATTCCAAGTGGTGATGGAGTTAGGAGGTTCATAATCAAGCCATTTCCTGGCTGCTCCTTTAAGTGTCAACGGAAACAAGATTAACTTCACCGCATCATCAGGCACTTGATGTAGTTTGAAAGTTTCAGTTATTAGAAGAAATCTGCTGATGTGTGAATAAGGATCATCATTTTCAAAACCATGGAAAGGATTTATGAAATTAAGTAATTCGACGTTTATTTCATATTCATTCGCAGGAATTGGTGGAATAACGATGGCCTTTTCAAATCGAACAGGTATGCGTAGTAATTCCTCCATAGAACGCGTGTCCGCCATAAGAATTAAACAATATAGAGGGATAAGAGGAGAAGAATTAAACGGTATGAGAGGGTGAAGAGATAAGAATTAAACATATAAGAGGAGACGAAGATTATTTTTGGGTTTTTAAATTTTGGAAACATTGAAAATCACAAAAGAAAAAGGAAAAATAATTTGGAGAAGAAAATCTTTTTGGGTTTTCAAGGTTTATCAATTTTTTTGGATTTTTGACAAAAAATATTCACAAGATATATACGAAACTTCACGCGGAAGGTTCTTCAAAACACGAATCGAGAAACAAATTCACGAATTCACTTCAACCCTCCCCGGCAGCGGCGCCAAAAATTGGTTTGCGGTCAATTTATATCCCAAAGAAAGTCTACACACAAAAGGTTAATTTTATGTGAAAACCCCAGGTTCGTTGTCCCGACGAGGGTGTGAATGGAATTTCGTGTTTTCGGAACGTGAAACGTGTCGTGAATGGATATAAAAAGTGAGAGATTTTGATTTTACACTACGAATGATCGAATATCAAATAAAAACAACTAATAAAGCTACGAGTACAAATAATCTAAGCATACGAAGTCTAAAACGAAAATTTAAATTAAAAACGTACGTTACGAATTTAAAAAAAAACGTAAATAAAAGTGATTTTCTAAATTTTAAAAGCTAAAAATATAAAAATAATTTTCCTAAACTCTAAATATAAAAAGAAAATTTTGGAAAAAAGAAAAATATTTTTTTTTGACTTTTTAATAATTTTTTATAATTTAAAAACTATTTAAACTATTTTAAATTTCTAAAAATACTAAAACTAATTTTAAAAATTTGAAATTTTTTTCTAAAATACTTAATACTAAACTTGAGCTATGAAAAATATAAAAAGTGAAAATGCTTTTTAAATAAGCCGAAAATAAGCAAATATCTCACAATAAGCTAAAAAGAAAAAGATAAAAAGTAAAAGGTGTTTTAAATAAAATTTTGTAAAGTTTAAACAAAGAAGATTGAAGAGTCCAGTGGTTGAGTGCTTTGGTTGTGTATGCTAAATGTCCTGGGTTCGAACCCCAGGACTGTAACAAAAAATTTTTGCTATTTGATATTTTTTTTTCTTTTGACTTTCTTTTGCAAATGATAAGCACAAGAACTCTTAACTATAATGAACAGATAAGCTAAACAGATAATGCTTCTACTATTGCATGAATCATCTGAAAAAACAGCCAGTAAGTTTTATAATTCTATCTAAACTAACACATATGAATAAACATATACGGAGTAAAAAAAATTAAACTTGAGAAAATTTAGATAATAAGCATCCTATGATTATAACATCCAAAACTTTATAACATACAAGCTAAACAGATAAACAGATACCATATGCAAAACAATAAACACAAACACAAACACAAACAATAAGCAATAAACTTAAACGATTCAAATCCAACAATAATCTTAAACCACAAACAAAATTACATCCAACAGTAATTCTAAACGATTCACCACAAACAATAATCTTAAACCGAGCAGCAACACAACAAGAACAATATAAAATAAGCAGCAACGCGAGTATATATATATATATATATATATATTTTTTTTTTCAATATAAAATAAGAACAATAAAACCTAAAATAAGAACAAGAAACCAAGCAGCAACACAACAAGAACAATATAAAATAAGAACAATAAACTTCGACTTGAATTAAATTAAAAAGTAAAGTTACAATTACAACTAAAAAAATAAAAACATACCGAAAAAAAAAGCTAAATAAAACCTAGAAAAAAAAGAAAGTGGTGCGGCTGCCTTTAACTATTTATACTAAAAAAATAGTAAAAACCCTAGCCGAGGTGTGCTAGTTGTGTGAGAGTGTTTTTCTTGTGTGGTTTGTGCTTCTTCTTGGACCCTTGGATCATTTCTTGGTGCCTTGGTCTTTAATTCTCGAACGTTGATCTTTCTTTGGTTGGTGCGGATCGATGAGGTGGAGGGGGGACCAACGACATAGTCATGTGGGTGGTTTGGCTTGTAGTGGTGAGGTGGGATTAGAGGAGATTAGAAGGTGGTGGGCGGTATATTAGGGGAGAGGAAGAAGAAGGTGGCTGTTAGCATTTGTGTTTAGGGATTTTGACCCTTAGTTTTGGGGGTTTGACCAATTGTGTGATCCGGTTTTAGTTATTTAACAAGGGTGGGTCGGTTTCTTTTTGGGGCTTGTTTCGGGTATAGTTTAGTTGTGGGCTTATGGGTAGTAACATGGTTGGGCCGGTTGGGTTGGTGTTAATGTTAGTGGGTTTATAAAGGGATGGGTAATGTTTAGGATTTAGTGAATTGTGGTGGTTGTGTTTAGTTTTTCGTGGGCTGTTGTGGTTAGTATGTTGAGAAAGGGATGGGCTATTTTGTTTTTAGGATCCGGTTGTGTAATTTTTGGATAGAGTTTAGGATAAATTTAGGGACCAACTTTGTAGATAAGTAAACCTCAAGGACCAAATCTGCTATTTCTCCAAAAATAATCCAAGGGCCATTCTTCAAAAATATCATCATTGACGAATTTTTCCCCGGCTTCGGCTCTATGAATCTCTTTTCCACGTCTCGTGCTCATTTTCTCGGATTTTGCTTGATTTTGTCCTTTTTTTCATGATATCCGTACCTGCATCGAAACAAACACAAAAACACAATATCTTTGGCATTTATGGTTAGTTTTTGGTCTATTTGGGTCCGGTTTTGGTCAAATAAAAGTATGTGTTTAAGCACATACCAGTACCTAAAATGACAAAAGGAACGATTTAGGGCAATATTTGATCAAATAAATACGATTTAGGGCTTAAATGACCCCCTAAAAGCGGTACACTTTTCGCTTCATCAAATACCCTTACACTTGAGATTTGCTTGTCCTCAAGCAAATGCGCTTTTATTCTAATCAAAATACAAGTTAGGGGTCATTTAACGCTAATATAAAAGTAATTACAACAAATAGTCGTTCCACTTTAATCATAATAAGCACGAAGATTACAAACTAGCACCTCACAAGTAGTGTTTAGATACTCACATCTCTCAGGTGTCATAAAAGTATATCTCATAAATGAAAATGGATAATATCTCTCACTACCTGTCATAGCAAATAGATTACCATAGGCTTGGGAAAGGATCAAAAACCTCCTCCACTAGGCGTAAGCACCTAAGATAAACTATCAAAGAGGGCTTTTAAACGGGTTATAACGTTAGGTGTAGGGATATGATAAACACGATTTTGTTGGATAAGGGATATTTTACTGGTGGCGAGTTAAAGATCTTGGTTGATTACAAGTACAATATGGCGTTGCTAAGCCAAGACTAGACTCGAATTAAGCTAAAAACAAAATAACAAAAACATAAAATAAACATAAAATGAAACGGGATGGTAGTCCGTATGTTTTTTTTTCTACTTTTCTTTTTCTCATTTTTTTTTGTATTTTTCTTGATTTTTTCCATTTTTTTTTTTTTTTTTTTTTTTTTTTTTTTTTTTTTGCATACACTCTTGCCCTACCATCCAAAATAATACATCGTAGGGGCGTTGCATTCCCCTTACACTTGAACTTTTACATAACTTTACAATTAACTATTCTAATGACTCGAATTAAGATAATCGAAACACTTGGAGTACTTTTAAAATATTTAGCACATATGGGGGTAATAATGTTGTTCTTCCCCATTACTCCATTACACTAGTACTTTACCCATGAGTCCCAATCGTCCCAAAACAATATGTACAAGGATATGACTCGACTTAGCAACCATGTAATCAATTAGATAATTAACTTGGGGTTTAAACAAATGTTGTCACAATAATACACTAAAAATGAGTGCATACAAGGTAGGCTAAGGCGATTTTGGTGTACATTTAAGTGGGGTGTAAACAAATTCTTCATTTAAGTAAAATGCTTAAAGTCAGAAACGAAAAGATAGGCTCTGAGGGGTGTACTAGGGGTATCGTGTACTAAAAATGAGTACAACGCAAAGGGTGTGGGAGAATTACTTGACCAATGTAGCCAATGTAATTATAACAAAAACACAGGTGTAAAACAATGGGTTAATCCTAATGCCTCTTATCATGTAGTAAATCTAACTACACGAATGTAGTCTCACTTGTGGCCTCGGAATGGTCCTAACGCAAGTTCTAGAATCTAAGTGCTACCGGTACACACATCATAGCATAAATGCTTTTCCTACCAATTCTAGGGGCGAACCTCACATATTTGGGGGTGGAATTTTTTTTTTAGTGGTACGGTTTTGTGCTAGTCATATAACTCCTATCCATGAGACGCTCATTAAGATCAAAGTTTCACTCCTATATGTTGTAAAAAATTTTAAATTTGGCACTAAAATTGCCTTAACAAGTATTTCTCTCAGTTTTATTACACATCTACCATTAAACAAATGAAAAATCAAGTGCAATTGTATTCTCTAAGGTATCATCATTTACCTTCCCCTTACACTTAAGCTGAACATTGTCCCCAATGTTCATTCAAAGGATGTAAAAGTAAATAAGGTAAAAGAATGAAAACAAATACTCCCCTGATTCGTTCGATGTGGATAATCCGGTAACATGGTTAAATCCTCCTCCAAGAAAATGAACGTTGAAAGCTTACCTTCCGAAATATAAATCATCTTCTTGTCCAATATAACCTGTTAAACCTAAGAAAACAAACACAAAAACCTGCATAACATCGGCGGGATAAATCTATATAAGGATATAATGCTTGTGGAATGATTATTTTGCAGATTCCTGGAGTTTATAAGTTAGAGATTTAATAAAAACTTTTTATGATTCCGGTAGAAAAACAAAACTTTCAAAAATTTCAGAAAATTAAAACCTGACGCCGTCAGGTTTTAAGGCCTGACGCCGTCAGAAATGATCTGACAGAATTCTCATGTTAAGTTTCCGGAAAATTTCTGGAAAAACCTATACCTTACTTCCTGGAATTCCTGCAAAACATCATTATGACTCGATACAAGCATTTGACTCAAACAATTACTAATATGTATGTTAATTTAATATTGTTATGATTCATGTTCATTTTTTCTAATAAACCGATTTGGATTTCCCTTACACTTATCTTTTGCAAAATACCTTTATATGTAGTTAAGACGAAGTTAAAAACAAGATAAAGCATTTTCACAATTTAGTTTTGAACATGAATCAATAATAATAAAAATTAAACATACATACGGAAGCAAATAAAATCAAACAAACAAATAAATAAACACACAAAGCAAATAAAGCTTGGGTTGCCTCCCAAGAAGCGCTTTTCTTTATTAACGAGTCTTGTAGCTAGACTCAAAGTCACCGTACATTACGTGACTCCATCATTGGTCACGGTTTCTAGCTTCCCCTTTGACTCTCTATCAGAATCACTTTCATAGTAAAGGTATTTCGGGTCCTCGAGATTAAGAGGATTGTTTTGGTATTTAGAACTAAGCTCCTTAACATGCTTAAAGAATCCACTTGACAGGTCAAAAGTGTCCTTACATCCTCTTCTCACATCATCATCACATAACACGAGCTGGGAACTTAACCCATCGAGCCCTCCATAATCAATCTCCTTGAATTCTCTCATCTTGTAAGGCGTTTGGTATGAGATTTCCCTAATCCCATCAGTGAAAGTCATGATCCCATTGAGCTCGTCCACAACCAAGCTTGTGGCCTTGCAAAAAGGTGCCCCAAAAACAACTTATGATAACCTGGGATCGATGTACTTTTCGATATTATCGATGATTACGAAGCTCATAGTGAATGTCATATTTCCTACAAAAACCTGTACATCATCATCTATGCTGATGTCATCCTTCCCTTTATGAATCATCCCCCATCTGCAAATGTTGTTGTAATGAAACAAGGACATCACATTTTTGGGTAAACATGTGTCAATGTAAACATTATAAAAATGCTTGTGACCAATCATGCAAGGTATTTTGAGATTATTCGGATCACGTCGCTTAATTCGGCCAGGCCTTCTACCGTGTAGCCCCCATGTGTTGCAAATTGCTGATGGTTGATACTCATACACTTCTTTACTGCCATCCCGAAAAATCACTTTCCTGACACCATCGGTAAATAATACACTACTATCATCCTCATCGAGTATCACTCCTGTTGCTTTTATGAATGGTTTGCCTAGAACAAGGCTAGTTAAGGATGGGCTGATGATCGAGTTCATGTTATTAAATACAGTTAGCTCGATATGAAAGAGGAACTTTTCTATCACAATTGGTACCCTTCTTATTACCCCGATGATATTAAACCCTTCATATTTGACCTGTTTGGTGAAGGCTTCGTTATATAGAGAAAGGGATATTGCATTCATAGAAGAGTTGGGGTTTATGTAGGCATCTTTTATAAACTTTTTCCTAGTGGTGCAAGATATCTTAAAGACCCTGGGAGCGCCATCCTCTATTCTCTCTCCAAATCCCATAGGCAGCTTTGCTGTGCCCCTCTCAAGTTCCTCCACCAGGGGGTGGTCTAGCAGTCCTGGGAGCCCATGAGGCATTTCAGATTTCTCTTCTGAGCCTTCTCCATCACTCACCTCTCTTGTACTAGAGTTCTTTGGTGAGTCTAGATAGTCGCCGGGCGCCTCGGGGTTCTTTTTGGGAACTTCACCCTCTATTTCATTGTCCACATTCTCGGTTGATTGTTGGTCCAGGTTGGGTTTAGGAATAGGTATTGTTGTAATGGTGTTCACGAAGTGGAGTGGTTTTGAAGGGGTATGAGTATCTCTAGTTTCTTTTCCGTTTTGTGATATGTGTTTGAAGAGTTTACTAGGGTGCTTGATTTTTACAGGAGGGGGTGTTTGGTGAGTCACCGTGACAGATTTGATCTCATTAACTCGTGCCAACTCACAAGTTGACCTGCCGGCAATGCGATCATTGATAACCTTTAACAGGTTATCAACCTTGTTGTTCATATCAACTTGCTGTTGTCTGAATTGATTCTCAAGTTTGGAGAGCTGTGTTTCTTGAGAGAGAATGAATTTTTGCAGTGATTCCTCGTGATTTTGTTGTTTATGCGTATGCTGATGAGGATAATGTTCAGACCAGGTGAGTGGGGGAGGGTCATTGAATGATACGCTTCGAGTTTGGTTCCAACTAAAATTTGGCTTACTCTTCCATGCCTCATACCTATCTTCGGAATTCTTGGGTCCATAATTAGTGGTGAGCCACTTATCACCCGCCTTATCGATTCGCGAGGATGCAAATTCTTTGAAAGCCTGTTTGGGGAGCTCCATGCAATCACGAGTGTCATGGGGACCACTACATAATTTACACGAAGAAGTGATTTTGTTCACTTGGCTTGAAGGTTTAGGAGCCTCGTAGGATTTCATAAGAAACTTGACTTGGTCTTCAAGTTCTATGATCCTACGGTCGGAAGTGCTTGAATTGTTCGAAGGCAAAGATATTGCCTTGACCGTTTTATTCAAATCACGGGGATCACTCCAACTTTCGTTGTCATAAAGAGCAAGATCTTCCAGGAGAGCCCATGATTGTTCCGCACTTAGATCACGTAGCTTACCACCAGCCGATTGGTCAATGGTTTGCCTCGTGGAGAGATTGATATGGTCATAGAAGATTTGGACTTGGAGCCAAAGTTCTATGCCATGGTGAGGGACTTTTTGGAGTAAGTCCTTGAATCGAGTCCATGCCTCGTAGAGGGTTTCGCCTTGACGTTGTTGGAACATCAAGATATCATTCCTTAGCTTGGTAGTTCTTCCTGGTGGGAAAAACTGAGCGAGGAAACGAGTGGTGAGATCATCCCAAGAGGTGATGGATCCTGCGGGTAGACGCTCTAGCCATTGACTAGCTTGGTCCCGCAGAGAGAATTGAAAGAGACGCAGTCGGGTCGTCTCTCGAGTGGCAACATCAAGGTCTATGGAATCAACGATTTTGAGAAAGTCCTTGAGATGTTGATTAGGATCTTCGGAACGAAGTCCATGGAATGCGCATCCGCTTTGCACCAACCGGATGGTGTCGGATCGCAAGGGAGTGACATTGGCTCCTTGAGTGAGCTCAATGGTGTTTCGATAGCCATGGTGGCTAGGACGGGAGTAGTCTCCTAAGGTACGGGCTCTAGGAGGTGGGTGTTGTTGTGGTGGTGGGTTGTTGGGATCAAGGATATTACCACCTTCCATGATGTCGGATGGTAATGGTTACGAACAAAGAAACGAAGAAAAAAGATAGACTAAAGAAAACCTAGAAAAATAAAATAAAAATCTCACTAGAAAGGAATCTAGTGAGTAGACCTAATAAAATAAAAATTCAACCTAAACAGTAACTATTCCCCGGCAGCGGCGCCAAAAACTTGATGCGTGGTTTTGCGACCTTACAACAGGTTTTACCTCTCGAGGGATCTCAAGAGGCTTGCAATCCCCACCAGGCAGTGCACCTGACCGATGTAGTATCGTGTAGTGGAAAGTACCGGGGGATTGATCGTTCTCTAGGGGAATAGTGTCGTTAGGATTGAAAAACTACTCTAATAGGTCTAAGGGTGAGGGAAGATTCTTTTTGTATTTTTATATTTTTATGAAAGCAAGTAAAATCTCGGGTTTGAAGGAGTGGGCGGAATTAGTTGCTAGTCAACTAACCCAAATAACTACAAATGCAAATAAAATAAAATAACTGAAAATGAAAAGGTTGTGGAACTTATATGGAGAGAAATGTGTTTACTTAGATTTCCTTACTCCATAACTATCTTTTACCCGTTGATTAGTGTGTATTAATTGCGTGGATGACGGGTGTATTCCTTAATACCAATCGTGGGGTGGCGTACGTACTTCCCCAACTCTACAAGCTCCTACTTCACTCCTATGTCGAGCCGGCTAAGAAGCTCCTAACATGGGATCACTAGAATTCGCTCATGCATTAAATACAACCATAAAAACCTTAGTACGCATTGGTTCATGTTTCTTAAGATGTTCAAGCAAGTTACCGTATAGGAGGTTAGCCAGTTTTCTTAAGCCTAACATCGATAAACAATCATCCAATACAATTAATAACACACCAACAACCAATAATCAATAGTTAGGTTTCATTAGATCTAAGCAAACACAAGATAAATCTAGCCTAGCATGTTAATTAAAAGACAAGAACAAGATATAATCAAACAACACATAGACATATTGAATGATTAATTGATTACTTATCTTCAATTGAACATGGGAGATCCGAGGGTATAAAACCCTTAAAAATGGCAGAAAAATCGTCTAGGGTTTCTCCTCACAAAGTTGCACACTAATGAATAAAAATTGCAAAACTATATATAGAATTTAGGGGCTGACGGCGTCACGTTGTAGGAGGTGACGCCGTCACCTCGCCGCGGCTAGGGTTCCCGGATGGTCTTCCTGACGTCGTCCCTCTTTAATCCTCCAAAATCCACTCTGGCGCATCAAGGGTTGACGCCGTCACAATTGTGCTTGACGCCGTCTCTCTTTAACTTAAACCGTGACGGCCTTGATCACCTTAAAGGGTGAAGCCGTCAGACTTCCATTGTAAAACTTTCTGGCGCGTCACGTGTATTTGTCATATCCACCTCTTTTGCCAAGCCGTGACGCCGTCAGGAGCAATCCTTGACGCCGTCACGTGTACTTTTCCAGCAGCTTTGGAGACTTTGTCGTTTTCTTTACTTTAATGCTCCAAAAACGTCCAAAATGCTTCCTTTTCCAGATTTCTTCTCCAAAGTACCTAAAATGACAAAAGGAACGATTTAGGGCTGATGAGGCGAAAAGTGTACCGCTTTTAAGGGGTCATTTAAGCCCGAAATCGTATTTATTTGATCAAATATTGCCCTAAATCGTTCCTTTTGTCATTTTAGGTACTTTTGAGGAGAAATCTGGAAAAGGAGGCATTTTGGACGTTTTTGGAGCATTAAAGTGAAGAATACGACAAAGTCTCAAAATCGGCTGAAATTTACCTTTGACGGCGTCAGAATCATCTCTTGACGGCGTCATGCCTTGGCAAGAAAAGTGGGATGTGAAATTTACTCATGACGGGCCAGTGAGTTAGCATGAGAATTCTGACGGCGTCACGCTTTAACTAAATCAAGGGCGTCACGGCTTAAATCATAAGGGGACGGCGTCACGTTCAAGGTTCGACGGCGTCAAGCCTTGATAAGCCAGAATGGATTTTTGAAGAGCTAAAGAGGGACGGCGTCAAGAAGGTCACCCGGGAACCCTAAAAGCGGCGAGGTGACGGCGTCACACTCCATAATGTGACGCCGTCAGATCCAAAAATCTATATATAGTTTTCTAATCTTTTGTCATTAGGGAGAGCTTAGTGTGTGGAATTTTGGGATAAAACCCTAAGACGATTTTAGCTACTTTTTCAGGGCTTTTTGCCTTGAGATCTTCCATGTTTCATTGAAAGATAAGTTATCAATTAATCATTCAATATGTCTATGTGTTGTTTGATTCTATCTTATGCTTGTCTTTTGTTTAACATGTTAGGCTAATTTATCTTGTGTTTGCTTAGATCTAATGAAACTTAGCTATTGATTATTGGTTGTTAGTGTGTTGTTAGTTGTATTGGATGATTGTTTATCTATGTTAGGCTTAAGAAAACTGGCTAACTTCCTATTCGGTAACTTGCTTGAACGTCTTAAGAAACATGAACCAAACGCGTACTAAAGGTTTTTATGGTTGTATTTAATGCACAAGCGAATTCTAGTGATCCCATGTTAGGAGCTTCCTAGCCGGCTCGACATAGGAGTGAAGTAGGAGCTTGTAGAGTTTGGGGAAGTAAGTACGCCACCCCACGAATGGTATTAAGGAATACACCCATCATCCACGCGACTAATACACACTAATTAACCGGTAAAAGATAGTTAGGGAGTAAGGAAATCTAAGTAAACACATTTCTCTACACATAAGTTTCTCACCACATTTTCATTTTTTGTTATTTTATTTTATTGCATTTGTAGTAATTTGGGTTAGTTGACTAGCAACTAATTCCGCCCACTCCTTCAAAACCCGAGATTTTACTTGCTTTTCATAAAATTACAAAAACATAAAAAGAATCTTCCTCAACCCTTAGACCTAATTAGAGTAGCCTTTCACACCTAACGAACACTATTCCCTGTGGAGAACGATCAATCCCCCGTACTTACCACTACACTATACTACATCGGTCAGGTACACTGCCTGGTGGGGTTGTAAGCCTCTTGAGATCCCTCGAGAGGTAAAACCTGTTGTAAGGTTACAAAACCACGCATCAAGTTTTTGGCGCCGCTGCCGGGGAATAGTTATTGTTTAGGTTGAATTTTTATTTCTATTAGGTCTACTCACTAGATTCCTTTCTAGTGAGATTTTTATTTTATTTTTCTAGATTTTCTTTAGTCTATCTATTTTCTTCGTGTCTTTGTTCGTAACCATTACCGTCCGACATCATGGAAGATGGTAATATCCTTAACCCCCACAACCCACCACCACAACAACCACAACCACCTCCTAGAGCCCGTACTTTAGGAGAGTATTCCCGTCCTAGCCACCATGGCTATCGAAACACCATTGAGCTCACTCAAGGAGCCAATATCACACCCTTGCGATCCGACACCATCCGGTTGGTGCAAAGCGGATGCGCATTCCATGGACTTCGTTCTGAAGATCCTAATCAACATCTCAAGGACTTCCTTAAAATCGTTGATTCTATAGACCTTGATGTTGCCACTCGAGAGACGACCCGATTGCGTCTCTTCCAATTCTCTTTGCGGGACCAAGCTAGTCAGTGGCTAGAACGTCAACCCGCAGGATCCATCACCTCTTGGGATGATCTCACCACTCATTTCCTTGCTCAGTTTTTCCCACCGGGAAGAACTACCAAGCTAAGGAATGATATCTTGATGTTCCAACAACGTCAAGGCGAAACTCTCTACGAGGCATGGACTCGATTCAAGGACTTACTCCAAAAAGTCCCTCACCATGGCATAGAACTTTGGCTCCAAGTCCAAATCTTCTATGACCATATCAATCTCTACACGAGGCAAACCATTGACCAATCGGCCGGTGGCAAGCTACGTGATCTAAGTGCGGAACAATCATGGGCTCTCCTAGAGGATCTTGCTCTTTATGACAACGAAAGTTGGAGTGATCCCCGTGATTTGAATAAAACGGTCAAGGCAATATCTTTGCCTTCTAACAATTCAAGCACTTCTGACCGTAGGATCATAGAACTTGAAGACCAAGTCAAGTTCCTAATGAAATCCTACGAGGCTCCTAAACCTTCAAGCCAAGTGAACAAAATCACTTCTTCATGTGAATTATGTAGTGGTCCCCACGACACTCGTGATTGCATGGAACTCCCCGAACAAGCTTTTGTGGACTACGCATCCTCGCGTACCGACGGAGCGGGAGACAAGTGGTACACTTTCAAACCCGAGCCAAACCCTTATGGTGATTCATACAACCCCTCATGGAAAAATCACCCGAACCTTAGGTGGAAACAAAACCAAAACTCACAACAAACCAATTCTTCCAACCCACCTAATCGTTTCCAATCAAGCGGTTCCAACTCGAACCGTACTTTCAACAACAATCCTTCCGGCAATGGTAGTACCAATAACTTTGAAGGATTGATGTCTCAATTTATGGCATCTCAAGAAGCTCGTTTAGCCAAGTTTGAAGCCGATTTCAAACAAAAACAAAGCGAGATGACCGATAAGATTGACACCCTGTTGAAAGCCCTCAATGACCGAGAAATGGGAGCACTCCCTAGCAACACGGTCAAGAACCCGAAACTAAACGTCAACGCTATTTCATCGGTTTCGTCCCCTAGTTCTTGTCCACAATATTATTCGGTCAATTCCATGAGCACGTGTTTCAAACAAACCCAAATCGTTCCAAATGACCAAGAAGTTATGACATCCAAATTGGTCAACAACATAGTTGAAACACCTTCCACTCAAAACCTTGACGAAGAATTCAAGGAGCTCCACCTTGAAAGTCCGGTTGTTGATGAGTTGGATGAAAAGAAGCTCAAGTTAGGCGAAAAAGGGACCGCCTTTGTTCAAAATAAGCTACCTAAGAAATTAGATGATCCGGGCTTATTTGTTCTACCTTGCAAGATCGGTAATTCGGAGGCTTATGACACATTAGCCGATCTTGGATCAAGCCTTAACCTACTTCCGTTACCTCTCAAACACCTCTCTAAAACTTGGAAAACTTGAAGAAACCGAGGTAATAATAGGCTTAGCAGATGGAAGTGTTGCTTACCCGGTTGGAGTAGTTAAGGACGTGTTAGTGCACATTGGAAAACTAACCATTTTAGCCGATTTCCACGTCCTTGATATGGTTAGCGACCCTACATGCCCCTTGTTGATAGGTAGAGGATTTTTGGCGACCGCTAGTGCTATGATTGATTGTAAGGAATCTAAGATAGCGGTAGGAGAAGGAGATACTTGGTCAATCTATGATGTTAAGAAACACGCCTATGATACTAGTGAGGAACCGACACCCCATTGGTTAGAATTAAATAGGAGACCATCTAGATATGGACCTTGGATTGATAGAGACTTCATAGGACCCCAACGCCCATTTTACCTAGAAGAGGACTTTGTTAACCGAACACATACGGTAGAACAACTCTTGGCTAGGGACACCGAATTGGATCCATTTGAAGACTCTCTAGTTTTTAGAAAGATGATTGATTTCCTAGGAGTTTTGCCAATTAACCTAGGAATGAATAAGTGGATTTGTGAGGAAGATGATCATAAGTGGAATTGGGATAAACCACCCAAAGATGGAGATGGGTCATGGCATATCAAGATGACATTGTATGACCCGGATGGAGAGAAGTTTGAAAAGACATATCGTACTAAGCGGACCAATAGGAAACTTCAATCCAAGCTTAACCCTAAAGACGTCCTCGATGACGAGCTTACTTACATAGGGTAGCGTGACTTTGAGTCTAGCTACAAGACTCGTTAATAAAGAAAAGCGCTTCTTGGGAGGCAACCCAAGCTTTATTTGTTTTATTTGCTTTGTGTGTTTATTTATTTGTTTGTTTGATTTTATTTGTTTCCGTATGTGTGTTTAATTTTTATTCTTATTGATTCATGTTCAAAACTAATTTGTGAAAATGCTTTATGTTGTTTTTAACTTCGTCTTAACTACATATAAAGGTATTTTGCAAAAGATAAGTGTAAGGTAAATCTAAATTGGTTTATTAGAACACATATGAACATGAATCGTAATAATAATAAATTAGCATACATATTCGTATTTGTTTGAGTCAAATGCTTGTATCGAGTCATAATGATGTTTTGCAGGATTTCCAGGAAGTAAGGTAAAGGTTTTTCCAGAAATTTTCCGGAAACTTAAAACGAAAATTTTTGTCAGGTCATTTCTGACGGCGTCAGGGGTTATAACCTGACGGCGTCAGATTTAATTTCCAGAAATTTTTGAAAGTTTTTTTTTCATAAAAAGTTTTTATAAAATCTCCAACTTATAATCTCCAGGAATCTGCAAAATTTTCATTCCACAAGCATTATATCCTTATATATAGATTTTATCCCGCCGATGTTATGCAGGTTTTCGTGTTTGTTTTCTCAGGTTTAACAGGTTATTTTGGACAAGGAAATGTTTTTGGATCAAGCTTTTGGCGATGCATTAGTCATGGAGCTTCAACATTACTTTGGAAGAAGATTTAACCGTGTAATTTCATTATCCACCGAGCGAATCAGGGGAGTATTTGATTTCATTCTTTTACTTTTTGCTTTTACATCTTATTATTTGAACATTGGGGACAATGTTCATCTTAAGTGTAAGGGGAGGGTAAAAGTACGATTTTAGAGAATACAATTGCGCTTGATTTTTGTTTGTTTAATAGTAGATGTGTAATAAAACTGAGAGAAATACTTGTTAAGGTAATTTTAGTGCCAAATTTAAAATTTTTTACAACACATAGGAGTGAAACTTTGATCTTAATGAGCGTCTCACGGATAGGAGTTATATGACTAGCACAAAAAACCATACCACTAAAAAATTTTCCACCCCCAAATATGTGAGGTTCGCCCCTAGAATTGGTAGGAAAAGCATTTATGCTATGATGTGTGTACCGGTAGCACTTAGATTCTAGAACTTGCGTTAGGACCATTCCAAGGCCACAAGTGAGACTACATTCGTGTAGTTAGATTTACTACATGATAAGAGGCATTAGGATTAACCCATTGTTTTACACCTGTGTTTTTGTTATAATTACATTGGCTACATTGGTCAAGTAATTCTCCCACACCCTTTGCGTTGTACTCATTTTTAGTACACGATACCCCTAGTACACCCCTCAGAGCCTATCTTTTCGTTTCGACCTTTAAGCATTTTACTTAAAGGAAGAATTTGTTACACCCCACTTAAATGTACACCCAAATCGCCTTAGCCTACCTTGTATGCACTCATCTTTAGTGCATTATTGTGACAACATTTGTTTAAACCCAAGTTAATTATCTAATTGATTACATGGTTGCTAAGTCGAGTCATATCCTTGTACATATTGTTTTGGGACGATTGGGACTCATGGGTAAAGTACTAGTGTAATGGAGTAATGGGGAAGAACATCATTTATTACCCCCATATGTGCTAAATGTTTTAAAAGTACTCCAAGTTTTTCAATTATCTTAATTCGAGTCATTAGATTAGTATTAGTAAAGTTATGTAAAAATTCAAGTGTAAGGGGGATGCAATGCCCCTATGATGTATTATTTTGGATGGTAGGGCAAGAGTGTATGCAAAAAAAAAAAAAAAAAAAAAAGAAAAAAAAAAAAAAAAAAAAAAAAAAGAGAAAAAGAAAAATAGAAAAAACATACGGACTACCATCCCGTTTCATTTTATGTTTGTTTTATATTTTTGTTATTTTGTTATTTCGTTTCTAGCATAAGATCGAGTCTAGTCTTGGCTTAGCAACATTGTATAGTACATGTAATTAATCAAGATCTTTAACTCGCCACCAGTAAAATATCCCGTATCCAACAAAACCGTGTTTTCCTTTTCCCTACACCTAACGTTATAACCCATTTAAAAGCCCTCTTTGATAGTTTATCTTAGGTGCTTACGCCTAGTGGAGGAGGTTTTCGATCCTTTCCCAAGCCTATGGTAATCTATTTGCTATGACAGGCAGTGAGAGATATTATCCGTTTTCATTTATGAGATTTATTTTGATGACACTTGAGAGATGTGAGTATCTAAACACTACTTGTGAGGTGCTAGTTTGTAATCTCCGTGCTTATTATGATTAAAGTGGAACGATTATTTGTTGTAATTACTTTTATGTTTGCATTAAATGACCCCTAACTTGTATTTTGATTAGAATAAAAGCGCATTTGCTTGAGGACAAGCAAATCTCAAGTGTAAGGGTATTTGATGAGGCGAAAAGTGTACCGCTTTTAAGGGGTCATTTAAGCCCGAAATCGTATTTATTTGATCAAATATTGCCCTAAATCGTTCCTTTTGTCATTTTAGGTACTTTTGAGGAGAAATCTGGAAAAGGAGGCATTTTGGACGTTTTTGGAGCATTAAAGTGAAGAATACGACAAAGTCTCAAAATCGGCTGAAATTTACCTTTGACGGCGTCAGAATCATCTCTTGACGGCGTCATGCCTTGGCAAGAAAAGTGGGATGTGAAATTTACTCATGACGGGCCAGTGAGTTAGCATGAGAATTCTGACGGCGTCACGCTTTAACTAAATCAAGGGCGTCACGGCTTAAATCATAAGGGGACGGCGTCACGTTCAAGGTTCGACGGCGTCAAGCCTTGATAAGCCAGAATGGATTTTTGAAGAGCTAAAGAGGGACGGCGTCAAGAAGGTCACCCGGGAACCCTAAAAGCGGCGAGGTGACGGCGTCACACTCCATAATGTGACGCCGTCAGATCCAAAAATCTATATATAGTTTTCTAATCTTTTGTCATTAGGGAGAGCTTAGTGTGTGGAATTTTGGGATAAAACCCTAAGACGATTTTAGCTACTTTTTCAGGGCTTTTTGCCTTGAGATCTTCCATGTTTCATTGAAAGATAAGTTATCAATTAATCATTCAATATGTCTATGTGTTGTTTGATTCTATCTTATGCTTGTCTTTTGTTTAACATGTTAGGCTAATTTTATCTTGTGTTTGCTTAGATCTAATGAAACTTAGCTATTGATTATTGGTTGTTAGTGTGTTGTTAGTTGTATTGGATGATTGTTTATCTATGTTAGGCTTAAGAAAACTGGCTAACTTCCTATTCGGTAACTTGCTTGAACGTCTTAAGAAACATGAACCAAACGCGTACTAAAGGTTTTTATGGTTGTATTTAATGCACAAGCGAATTCTAGTGATCCCATGTTAGGAGCTTCCTAGCCGGCTCGACATAGGAGTGAAGTAGGAGCTTGTAGAGTTTGGGGAAGTAAGTACGCCACCCCACGAATGGTATTAAGGAATACACCCGTCATCCACGCGACTAATACACACTAATTAACCGGTAAAAGATAGTTAGGGAGTAAGGAAATCTAAGTAAACACATTTCTCTACACATAAGTTTCTCACCACATTTTCATTTTTGTTATTTACTTTATTGCATTTGTAGTAATTTGGGTTAGTTGACTAGCAACTAATTCCGCCCACTCCTTCAAAACCCGAGATTTTACTTGCTTTTCATAAAATTACAAAAACATAAAAAGAATCTTCCTCAACCCTTAGACCTAATTAGAGTAGCCTTTCACACCTAACGAACACTATTCCCTGTGGAGAACGATCAATCCCCCGTACTTACCACTACACTATACTACATCGGTCAGGTACACTGCCTGGTGGGGTTGTAAGCCTCTTGAGATCCCTCGAGAGGTAAAACCTGTTGTAAGGTTACAAAACCACGCATCAAGGGCAATATTTGATCAAATAAATACGATTTAGAGCTTAAATGACCTCCTAAAAGCGGTACACTTTTTGCTTCATCACATCATATAACTTGAACTTATTGGGATCATAGGATGTCTTGAGAAGTGCCTGAGATCAGTAAGTTGGTTGATTCAAAAACTCTATCCGTATAAGAGCAATGTTTTTCCTAATTCTGAAACTCTGTATCTTGTGAAATCGGTTGAATGGAAAGAATTGAAGGACCAGCTTTTAGAAAGTGGTTTTATCCGTTTGCATGTGTATCCGTGGTGTACTCAAGTTGTATTCATGAAGAAGGAGAATGATAGCATGAAGTTGTGTAGTGATCTCGGGAAGCTGAATAGTATTGTGGTTAGAACCGTTATCCGTTACCTCGAATCGACGATTTGATTAATCAACTCCAGAGTGTGAAATTTTTCCCAATGATGAATCTTAGATCTGATCATTTTTCAATTACGTTAAAGGGGCGAGGTGTTTCTAGAATTGCTTTCCGTATTCGTTTGATCTCTATGAGTATTGTGATGCCAATCGTATTGACTACTGCTCCGACTGTTCCTATGAACTTGATGAATTTTGTCTTTCATGAATACTTGGACAATTTGTCATAGTATGAAATATTGGTATATTCAGAGACGAAAGAGAAACACGGAAATCACCTTCGTATTCTGTGTTGAGGTTTCCACATCAGAAGAAGCTATATGTTATACTCTCGAAGAGTAAATTTTGGATTGGGATGAAGAATGAGAGGAGAAATTTTGAGAAGCTGAAAAGAGAATTGTTTCTAGTCAAGAAGGGGACTTAGCTATTGTCCTTATGCAACACGGGAAGATTTTTGGTACAGCTAGAACCGCAAGAAGTGAACTATCCGATGCATGGCTTGGGAGTGATTGGTGACAGGCATGAAGAAGCTTGGGAGCAAGACGGTGGAACATGATATATGTTAGAAGACTTGAAGGAAGCAGTTTTGATTGAAGCACACTATTTACTCTATTCATCTTAGTTGTACTATTATGTGTAGAGACTTGCAACAGAAATTTTGATGGAATGGCATGAAGACGGTTGTGACTACCTTTGTGGTGAAGTGGTTGGCGTGTCGACAGGCTAAGATTCAGTATCAGCTTACAAGTGGTTTTCTTTAGTGTTGGATGTTGGTATGTAGAAGTGAGATTAAACTTTCCAGGATTTTGTAACGGGAATTCCACGCACATTTAGGAAGGACAACACGACTTAAGTGGTAGAGGACGGTTTGACTAGGTCGGCTCACTTAGAAGATTGGCAGTAATTTCTTTCGGCAGAAGATTATTCAAAACTACATGGCGCACTTGCTGTGATCATGTCAGAGATTTGTGTTTCAACATCACATTCCTAAGAAGAGCTACTGAAGGCTTGAGGGACCAGACTCAAGTTGGTAATGCTTTGCACCTCCAAACCGATGAATAAGCAGAACAACTATTGAGCTTGGAAGATGTGTTGAGGAGGATTTTTGTCAGAGCTGAAGAACACCTTTTGGGTTAAATTAGGTTAGGGAGCTGTTTATTGAAGGACCTGAGTAAATTCAAAGACTAATGGATTAGTTATCATGCTGGAAGAGAAATTCTGAAACTGTAGACCAGGAATTGGTGTGTTCCGTGTGATGTTCTGTACGGCATTTTGGCATTTGAGGAAGATTTAGTTCACCACACGTTAGACGTTAGATTTATTCTGATCCGCGCGATTATTCTACCTATTCCATTAGACTTCTGATACGTTTTGATATTTCGATATGTGCTTAGCTGATCGTCGATACGAATATGTTACCCACCTCTATATGAAACTCTTGAGACGTTTGGTAATTTCGATATGTGCTTCTTTGATTATTAGCCAATCCCTCAGTTCACTCAGAATCTCGATAGAGTTGATGAAGTTTTATCGTTATTTACTACCTCCGTATTTGCCTCATGTGTACATGTGTTTCATGTATCTCTTAGTGAGATTACAAATATCATCTGTCATGTGTATGTTCCGCATTCGTTCAATCGAGATGTGTTACGATTTGTCTGTTATTGAGGAGCCTGAGGCTATCTTGGAGCGTCAAGATCGGGTCATGAGAAATTGAAGAATAATACGTAAATTTCATCCATACATCTTCTGTGATTCGATACATTTCCATCTGATCTCTCTACTCCAATTTCGAGGAAGGAATTTTCTTTTAGAGGGGAAGAGTTGTAAAACCCTCATTTTCCATTCAGTTGAAATTTCTAAATTACCCATCTAATTTGAATTTTACAGGAACTAAGTAAATTAATATAAGAATTATGAATTTCCTAACCTAAGTTCAAAAAAAAAAAAAAAGGGCACAAACTAATCTCCTAAATAAATATCACACGTTGATTATGTCATATCGGACCCAATTCGAGTTCTTAACATACATGTACATGATTGGAAATTATAAGGACTAATATCGAAATTATTATGTGAAGATTTAGAAAAATGGGCCTCCCTTCTTTTTAGCACAAGTCACGGCATTTTTTTTATCCTAACCGAATACATTTTTAACACACAAACCAAACCCTAAAACTCTTACAAATCGGTTTTGTCCCTCTCCATATGAACCCTAGCAGCCACCATCATTTTTTTGTTCAGCTCTCCAAGAATCAAGAGGCTTTCGGTGCCAAGAAAGAATTCAATTCGTGGTGAAAATTCCTTTTCAATCCGAGCCCTAATTTTGTGCCATTCGGTTTGTATTTTCCCAAGTCGATTCACAGGTTATTCTTGTTTCCTATTTTGCTTTTCCTTCGACGCATGGTTACACATAAAATCAGTAATAAAAGTGTAAGAATGATGGCTAAAAGAATTGGTATGAACCATAAAATAATTAAACAAAATACGGCTATAATAAGGGGTGTGTGATATGTGTTTTCTTGTGAAATTATGAGCGGTATTGTGACTAAATGGATGGTAGTTTCGAGGATTTCTTTTGTGTTTCACTTAAGTCTAATATGGGTCTAATGAACTGGAGAAAATGGTTTTGTGAATCGGATTATTATGTGTTTTATAAAGGTTTGAAAATCGTTATTTTATGTGGTTGTTTGACCAGGACAATTTTGGATAGTCGAATTTGGATGCATCATATAATGAGTTTTGTAAATGTTTAATTCTGTATTTTTGCTCGTAAACTCAGTTTAGGGACTTGGTAAAGTGTTCCAATTGGTTTGAATGAATTTGAGTTTGATTTGGTTATTTTTCTGAATTTAATGTGATGATATGTTAAACTGTGTTAGCAGAATTGTATTTCAGTCGAGTTCCATGATTTTTTGTTTCCAAACCATAGTATATTATAGGCAAAAAATTTACAAGAATCATATTTCATATTTTGACTATCTCCTGGATTTTTTTTAGAATTTTCTAAAGTAATATGGTTAGGTTTTTAGGTGCATACTTTTGAAGTGTATCTGCATATCTGAATCTGAACATGTTAATTTAGACGATTTTTATAGGGAGTTTACATTTGATAATAAAATCTGTAAAAATTCTAATAGACTCCTAAGACATATGGGATTCTGTGATAATTTTGTGGATTTTTATTTTAGGGTTCTGGTACATTTTTAAAATTCATTTATTGGGCTTAATTTTATGATAAAATCAGTTAATATGTATGCATGTTTTACCTAAGTGTTAAAGGTGTTCTTGTGATGTTTGGTGCCCCAATACTTGTTTCTATATCAGGTATGACTTGTTAATGTCGTGCTAACTTGTGTGTGACTATGTTAAACGTAATTGTTAATCCCGAACCCAAAACCGAATTTAACTAAATTGGGAAGTCGTGTTAAAAGTTACTAAATATGGAAACTTACTAAATATGGAAAGTTACTAAATATGAAAACCTGCTAAATATGGAAACTTACTAAATATTGAAAGTTACTAAATATGAAAACCTGCTAAATATGAAAACTTACTAAATATGGAAAGTTACTAAATATGAAATCTGCTAAATATGAAAACTTACTAAAAATGGAAAGTTACTAATTATGGTAAGTTACTTAATCTGGAAGGTTACTAAAAATAGAAAGAAACCTAAAATCTGATTAAAACTAGCTTAAAAGTAACACGTGATCATTAAATTGTATAGGTTCGGTGAAGAAGGAGTGATTCCCTGTTTCGGCATCCTTTCTTATTTTGGTTGCTTGCATCAGGTACAGATATTCTGACCTTGCTTATAAGGTTTCTCATGATCCTTTCACATCTTCTGATTTATTAACCCTGATTATGAACCTTTGCTATGTACCCGTTGATTATGAACCTTTGCTATGTACCCTTTGTTTTTGAACCTTTGCTATATACCCATTGATTATGAACCTTTGCTATGTACCCATTGATTATGAACCTTTGCTATGTACCCATTGATTATGAACCTTTGCTATGTACCCTTTGATATGAACCTTTGCTATGCACCCTTTGATATGAACCTTTGCTATGCACCCTTTGATATGGACCTATGATTATGATATTTCTGATGACCTTAGATTCTGTGTCATTACTATGACATTCTGTTTGACCCTTCAGTTTGATACCCGAGCTATCACTAGTCATGGGGGTTCCATGACCGTGTCATTAATGTACCAATGGCATGACTCTAGGGTGGTTGAGTGATGTTCCACCCCGTCCTTTCTGTTATGTATTATGTTTCTGGCCATTATGATTTTCTGCAGGGGCGTATGGATGCATCCTAGATCTGATCTGTTATGTTATATGATATATTTCTGGTGACTGGTGCTGTGTGCAATACACGCCTATCACATTTCTGGGAGCTAGCTACTCCATTATGTTACTTATGCATTGATGAAGGCCATGATTATGATGTTATGATATGATATGTTTCTGGGCTCGTGGTAGATTTCTGACAACCTTTACACCCTTGATTCATTTTGATATCCCTTATGTTATTCCCCAATGCACCATATTCTGTTGTCTCCATTTCAGTTGACTTATGATATTTGTTGAGATGATCTTGATCTCTCATTCTTTTGACAGATGATATTCATTTCAGCAGGAGCATGTGTTTCCTTTTTCTTTACATATATATGTTTGATTATTCGTTGTTATATATATCTATTCGCTGGGCTTTTTAAGCTCAGCCGCATTTCTTTTCCTGCGTCAGGTTTTAGGTTGGAAGCTGGGTTTGAGTGAAGAGTGCGTAGGAGCTCTTAGTGGACTACTCTGACGATAGATGCCCGTTTGCTTTTGGATTAGATTTTGATTTATCTTCAGTTAGATTTAAGCTTGGAGCTGTATTTCAGTTTTGGAAATTATTTTGTATAGAGTAGCTATCATTACAACCACATAGAAACCAATCAGTTGTTAGACAACAGACTGCATTTAGATCTGAACGGTCAAAATTTTCAAAACCACGGTTTGCCTCCCGAGTTGATTCGAAACAAGTTTTTTCAAAACCAGTCATTTCACAATCTAGACCTAATATAAAGGAATATGCTTTTGCAAAACCTCATCATAGGAGTGCTTCTAGTTCCTCTAGGATTAGTTCAAAGCGTGTGTCATTTGTGACACCAAAGGAACATGTTAGACATAAAAACAGTGTTCAGAATCACAACCTAGAGGATGCTAAGAAAAACACACATGAAAAGACCAGGAATTTGCCTGTTTCTAAGAGTAGTTGCGTATCGATTAAAGCGATTCCTGTAGCAGATCACTCTAAGAATTATAGATCTTTTTCTGAATCCAAACACTCTGTTTGCTCAACTTGTCAGAAATGTGTTTTTAATGCAAACCATGATGATTGTATAACAAAATTCCTGAAGGAAGTAAATGCTCGTGCTAAGGTTCAATCCTCTAAGACTAGAAACAACAACAAGCCCGTAGAACCAAAGAGTTATACTCAGAAACCTGGTAGGAAGATTACTGTAGGACAAAGGTCTTCTCTCAACAAGTCTTCCACTGTACATGAGAAACCAAACACTCCTAGATCTTGCCTTAGGTGGATACCGACGGGTAGAATTTTTAAGATTGTTGATCTTAGATGGATGCCTACTAGTACGCTGTTCCCTGATTGAAAAACTAAGGTTGACAGTGAAACCCCAAATGGTTTATATGCTGACGTCATTAACCCTCATAAATGCAAACAAACTCTTAATGTTAGTGCAAGTAGTCTTTACTTAAATGCAGGTACATCGTTCACTCCCATTAAGGAAAGATCCCGAGTTTGGTTGCCGAAAAGACTGATATCTCATAAATTAGGGGTTCATGAAACTCAACTTTGATGAACATGAAAAATGACGTTTGAACACATCAGTTTAAGCCTCGTTCTTCATCGACAAATGACGTCTGTTCACATCAGTTTAGGCCTCGATCTTCAATGAAAAATGACTTTTGAACACTGCAGTTCCAGCCTCAGGCCTCAATGTCAACATAATGTCGTCTGCTGAAAACACTCCAGGCCCCGTTCCTCAAAGAAAAGAAAGGCGTACGCTTGAGTGCGCTTTATCTTCGAAAGAAGAGAAATCTTATTGTTTCTGACTATTCTCATCAACAAGCTTCATACTTGTTCCATGCTCGTTCAGTCATCAAGTGGATCTACTTTCATTAGATTGTATTTTATTCACTCGATCAAAAATGGCAACCTCAAATGTAATTTTTGAGGGGGAGAAGTGTGAACAGTGGATCAACCTCATATGCATTTGTTCAATAAAAAATGGCAACCTCATATTCAATTTTTGAGGGGGAGAAGTGTGAACAGTGGATCGACCTACATTTGATTGTATGTTCACTCACTTGTTGGGCATGTGACTCTAATTGTGACTACGGAGTTGATCAGGTATCTCTTATTTGAGATTGAAGTTGACTTTCACAAAGGCGTGATCTTATTGTATCTTGAAGTCGGGGTTGGTTGGATGCATGACTTTCAATGATAACTTGCTCGTGCTTAAGATTTAAGCTGAAGACTTAGTTTATCTAGTTACCAGCAGTCGGGGTAAATGTTTGAAGACCTGGTTAACCATCACTTAAAGGAGTTATGTTGTAGTACTCAGTGTCACACGCCGATGACGTTGTGGATAATCACAAGAGGTGTTAATGTCTCATACTTTGGTTGGGTATTGAGTACTTAGAGATTTGCTTGGAGCATAAATTCTCTACACCGTTCTTCCAACATTAGTGTAAGCTTAAGTCACGAGAACGGGGAATTCTACTTCAGTTTCAAGTTTGGTATATCGGGTTTGCTCCATCAGTTATCACTTCAAATAGTCTACTTAAGGGTTGGTAAAGTTAGTCAGAGAGAGTTTCGGTAGCGGTTGATTCTCACTTGATACATTTGAGCCAATTTTGTTCTTCTCACAAGATTTCAAGTATATGTGCGTAAAATGTGTTGCTGATTCTGAGGTATCAAAACCAGCAAGGGGGAAGGAGACATACATCTGAACGCACAATGAGTACACGTGATGAACTTTATACTTCTTCTTAATTGAAGTTATTCCGGGAAGACAAATGTCATAACCGCAGAGAAAATCAGTGTTTTAACTCGTGGCTTGGTATGTGCTTATTCACATACCTTTATTTGACCAAAATCAGACCAAAACGACCAAAAACTAACCAAAATGTCAAAGATATTTGTGTTTTTGTGTTTGTGATTGTGCAGGCAACGGATATGTGAAAAAGGACAAAATCAAAGAAAAACCGGCAAAACCGAGCACGAGAAATGGAAAGAGTATTTAAAGTCAAAGTGAGGAAGCAATTTTCAAGTTTGGATCACAATCAAGCTCAATATTACAGAAACAGCCCTTGGATCATTTCATGTTGCAAAATCAGTCCTTGGAATAACTTTCCAAAATTGGCAGGATTAGTCCTCAAAAAGTTAAGAATCATTTCACACTTTATCCTAAAATAAACTATAACCTGATCACTATATAACCCAATCCCAACCCAAAAATAAATAAACCCAAGCCCAATATACATCACCAGCCCACACCCTTTCACTAAACCGGATCCTATTACCCATCCTTTACCCCGGTCAACACCCGTTTCACAATCAAACAAAAATAATAAATTACCCAACCTAATTACCCGCCTTCATTGTTCATCTTCTACCCTGCTATACCTTAATTTACCCGTAAAAATTAATGATACTAGAAGACTCTGACACACCTGGCAAGGGATGACGCTAAGGAATGCCACATGGGATATTTGAAGCATTTTGATTGGTCAAAACACCTCACTGATTGATCCAAAAGCTGTGATTAGAAGCTTATGATTAAAGAATGATCCAAGGGCCAAGATGAGATGATCCAGGACCTTCCAAACCCTAATGCACCCCTCTCCTCAGCTCCTATAAATAGAAGATCACTCCTCACTCACACATTTGTCCAATTTTTCATGTTTTAGAAAAGTTTAGGCCATTGTTTACTTATTTCTTATTTACTTTCAGTCATTTAGTTTAAAACTTTGTAATTCTACTTTCAGTATTGTAACTTTTATCTTTATTAATGCAATTAAGTTTTCTATAAATTTTCCTTGTCTCAATTCACTCTAAATCTTTCATTACTGTTATTAATCTGTTTTTAAGCTTCAAGTACTGTTCCATAAGCTCATATAAGCTCACTAATAGCTTTTGTGAGTTTTTTGTTGGTTTAATTCTGTTTTAATTGGTTTAATTACAAAAAGTCAAAAAAAGTCAAAATTAGTCAAATAAGCCCAAATTGGATGATAAGCTAGCAAGGGAAGAGCTTATGGGGAATATTTAAGCAGCTTGTAGAGTAGCTCCTCGAGCCATTTTACCCTGTTTTGAGCAAGGGTGCTTGTAAGTTTTCATTTAAATTCCATTTTTTAGTCAAATTGCTTATTAGCTTATTTCAGTGCTTATTTTGATTTATATCAGCTTATTTGCTTCTGTGATTGTTGTTTGATGCTTATTTGATAGATTTGATTGCCTTTTACATGTTTTTACCCCTTAAACCTCAAAAAAAAAAAAAAAAAAAAAAAAAAAAAATTAGCTTAATATAGAATTGCTTATTTTAGTGCTTATTTCTAGTGTAGAAAGGTTCTTTAGTGCTTAAGTCACTTAGATAATTAGTTGTGTTCAGAATCTTAGCTTTATAAAGTTCAATTTAGCATTTAACTCAATTCAGCCCCAATAAGGGGGTGTTTGGAACAAGAGTCAAAATGGGTTAATTTAGATTGTTACTGTTCATTTGCATTTAAGTTAAGTTTGATCTAGCTTAATTTAGATTAAGTAAGTTAATCATAGGTTCATTTGATCTGTTTTGATGGATTTGATAGGTTTGAGTTGAAAATTAGAAGGATTGAGTCAAAATATGCTCATGTGAGCTTATTATAGGAGTAAGTTGTTATAGTGCTTGTTATTGCCATTTTTTATGTTCTATATAGTTGATTTAAGTTGAATTTCATGAGTTGGTTTTGAGTCATTTAGGTTTGAGGATGTTTTTGCACGTTTGTGTAACATTGCTACATCAGTAGCCTTATTCATGATCATTCCTGTTTTAGTTTTCCAAATCTAATTCTAGTGCTTAAATTAGTTCATTTAGTGCTTATATTTGCTATTTCTATATTGTTTGCTGCTTGGTCTTTTCTGTTTCCAACTTTTCAGAACTTTCTTTAGCTTATTAAAGCTTAAAAATAAGCTTAAAAGTGGTCTCAGTAAGCAATTTTAGGCCTGCAAATCTTTTTATAATTTTGGCTCAACAAGCTTCTGTTTATGAATTTTCATAAGTTCATTATAAGCTCAATTAATCTCAAATTGGGTACAATTACTATTTGGTTGCTAATATACTTGTTTCATATTTTTTTGATTTTTTATATTAGCTTTTAGGCAGCTTTTTTATAGCTGCAAGTAGGGCTTATAGGCTATTTGATTTACAGTTGTGATTATTGCTTTTTGAGTGCTTATTTTCTTTTCCTGTTTGCATATTCAGTTCCATTAAGTAATTAGAACAAGCTTAGTTAGAATTAGCTTATTGCAAGTATTGGCACAAGCTTATGCAAGCTTGTGCCATTTCAGCTTATTATTTGATTTTTATATTTTTTTTCAAAACTGTTAAGCTTTAGCTTATTTTCTCAGCTTATTATTAGTTTTCAAAAAGTTTTCTTTCACAAAAGTTATTTGTCTTAAGTTGTTTTACAAGTTGGTTCAAAAGTTTTTCAAAAAGAAAAAAATAAAAATAAATATATATATATATATATATATATATATATATATATATATATATATATATATATATATATATATATATATATATATATATATATATATATATAAAGGTGAGTCCAGGATTCAAACCTGAGACCTCACCCTTCCCACACCTCACAACACACACTCTGAACCATAAGCGCCCTTGGGTCTTTTCTGCCCATGGGTTCTTCCTTAATTCTTTTAACCACCTTTTCCATTCTTTGCTTATTTTTGTATTTAGCTTATAAATTGCTTATTAAAATAAGTTATTGCTCCAATTTTATTTTTCTCTTATTCTTCTTAGTATAAAGTATTTTTACAAAAAGTTTCATAATTTTCTCATTAGTTTTACTACTTTTTAACATTTAATTTCTTTATATTAGTTTTTAATTCATAATAATTAAAATATAAATCAAAAAAATAATTTTCTTTTTTCTATTTTTTTTTTTATCATTTAGGACTTAGGAAAAATAGTTTCGCGTTTCTAGGACTAGAATTTCTTAGTTTTCACTTTTAAAGCTCGGGATTAGCCCGAGCGTGCGCGTTTTTAGGGTTCCTTTACGTTTTTAGTTACGTGTGCTTTAGATAATTGTTTTCCTTGCTTAGTTACTTGTTTTTAGTTTATGTTTATGATTTTTAGCTTAATAATCCAACATCTATGTATTTTCACTATTCACGACACGTTTCACGACCCAAATTCACAAAATTTCATTCATCCTTCGACGGAAAAACGACCCGGGTTTACATATTTCCGTTGTATTCCTTGGAGAATAATTATACTATAATTGACATCAATCAATTTTTGGCGCCACTGCCGGGGAAGGTTGAAGTGAATTTTTGATTCCCGTTTGTCAATTCGTGTTTTGAAGACCCTTCCCCGTGAAGTTGTCGTTTTCTCTTGTAAATATTTTCTTATTATTTTTATAAAAACCCAAATATTTTCCTTTTTAAATTTTGTTTTTCTCCTATCTTAGTTTGTTTTTCCATTTTAAAAATCCAAAAATATTCTTCTTATTCGTTTAATTCTTTATCTCTCATCCTCTAAACCGTTTAATTCTATCTATTTATCCCTCTTATGTTTAATTCTTATGGTGTCACTCGACTATCGTTGTTTTCGGTGTGGAAATAATTGTAGAGACAGATTTTGTAATTTGTGCAATTCATTCATTAATACAAATCCAAATTCTTTCAATGAACCGTCAAATTTCTCTGACTACCCTCAACAGCCCCAGATGTCTTCGTTCAATAATCATTATTGCTATGGGTGTGGAGATCCGTTAGGTGATTTTCGATGTCAACGGTGTACCTGCGAGTGGTGTGGAAATGATCTTATTAATGGAATTTGTTCAAATTGCGCTTCGAGAGCAAAAAATACATTTGCTTATGATTCTAATTCGAACTTTTCCAATTATCCTCAAAACGATTTCAACCACCCTCCACATAATTCATATGAGCAAGAGGCGTACTATCAAAGTTTCAATGATACATCGTTTCAAAATTCACCGAATTTTTCTTGTGCAAATTGTGGGGGTCCTCATAATGATTATCAATGTCAACCGTGGAGTCAAAATTACTATGAACCTAATCTTTGCTATAATACTTCCGGTTTTGACAATTTCCAACCTCCACAAAACCATATGGTTCAAACACCACCTCAGCCACTTCCTCAAGAACTTCTCCATGATTTTCTAGATTTAATAAAAGATCTTAAGGATTTGGTTATTAAACGTGCCCAAGAAGATCCTCATCAAAAAAATTATGGAGAACTTCTAGCTGAAGAACAAGCAGCTAGAGTAAGTTCCCAATATTGTAAAACTTTTGTTTACATTGACGATGATGACGAGGATTCTATTCAAATGGGGGGATTTTATAAGAATTCGTCAGCTGCAACCACACCCGTCCAGAAGAAGCAGGAAGATAAAACTATGGGTGAATTGCTAGCAGAAGAGAATATAGAACGTATAAGAGCTGTTCCTTTGAACGATATTATTTCACAACTCCCCCAGTCTACTGCAATCACACTCGTTTTACCAACCAAGGAACCCGAGGACTCTCTCATTATGGGGGATGAGTATCTTAGCACTATTCCTGAAAAGGAATCGGACGAATTCATAAAGTCTAGTGCTGAGAACCTTGTCCCAATCCCAAGTGAGTCTGAGGAAATATTCGACAGTGAATGTGATTTGCAATTTTGTGGAGATTCTCTTGACTTTTCTGAGGTTACTTCTGGGATTTTCTCTAACCCTCTTTTTGAATTTAATGACGAGTACACTTCTAGCAACGTTAATCCTCTTTTTGATGGGGTGTTAGAGAACGTTGAGGGTGAGGACTCTATTGTTTCTAAACTTGATGAGCCGATTTTACTTGTTATACCTCGCCCCGACGATTATGAGGATACGGTTATTATGGATGATTCCCATGACTCAGAAGGGGATTTTCTGGAAAAATTGCTTAACAATGATCCCCTTTCTGAAACTGAGTCATTTCACGTTGATCCATCATCCCCTCGCCCTCCTGCTAAACCACCAGATGATGGAATTCTCTCTGATATTGAGCCCGATACGGGTATTGTTACTTTTAAAGTGGTGGATGAGATTTTTGAAGATTATGTTCGTATACCTAATATTTTACCCACCCAACCCACCCTTTTTATCTCTTCCGTGAGTGAGGATGACGATTATCTCACAATTGTTATTAAGATCTTTCTCCCTTTCTTCACCTATCCGGTGACTTCTCCTTTCTTTCATTCCTTTGTGAGTGAAGACACCATCTTTGACCCCGGCATCTCTCATTCTTTTTAGCCATGGGCATCTCATCGGGGTGGAACTTTCAAGCACTTCAATGTTTCTCCAAACATCTTGAACGAAAGTCTGATTGAGATTATCTTTTACACATGCTCCCCCAAAAACAATTAAATTCAGGGCGAGTCAAGCTATACGACTCGATAAAAAACAAGCGCTTCGTGGGAGGCACCCCATGCTTATCCTTCTATATTCTTTCTATTTTCTTTCTAATAAGTGACGTGAGTAGGTCTTCCTCTTCCATTTGTCGTGTTTTGTGCTTGTTGTTGTTTGTGTCCAGGATTTGCCCGAATTACGAAGACTCTCGTGCTCGTGGTTTTGTCTTTCTCCACTCGAGTTTCATCATTTGTTGCTTATCCGATATCCTAAATCTTATCGACTAACATTTATCTTTTGGCATAATTAATAAACGGCCTTAGATTTATGTAGGAGAACCCTTACCTTTAAGACATTGAGGACAATGTCTCGTTTTAGTGGGGGGTAATCTTTCGTTTTGATTTTGCCTTGCATTTTTGCCTTATACTCTGCAACTCCGTTTTTCCTCCAAAAATGAAAAAAATTTAAAAAATAAAATGAGAAAATTTAAATTTTTTTGCAAAATATAATAAGAGTTTTGACACAATGTTGGCTTTCCGTTGGTGAGAGTAGGAATAAAATTTTCACTTGACCAGGCGTGTTGTGCTCTAACTTGTCCCCTTAACCTTTTTAAATGAAAGTTGTGCTAGTCTTTTATACAAGGAGCTAGAAAAAGCGAATTCTCTTTAAGAGTTTGCAAGTTCCCATAATTGACTTTAAATATGCGCTTCTTGAATTTATTTGGCTAAGCATTCGCAGATCTTATTATTTAAGATTTTAAATTTGTGAAGAATGAGAAATGATAGAGTTGTTTATAAGTTAGATTGCTAAGCATGGAGTAGATGGATCTCTTTAGAGCTCATCGAAGTTAATTGTGGCTTTTTGCTCCCATCAGCTTGTTTCACCCAATAATAGTAATCTAGGAATAATTAAAGGTATTCTGGTTTTGGCGATAATTAGTTTTTAATCCTTCTTTAGAGAATCCTTGCTTATAAGAGTTGGGTACACATCAAGGTACTGCCAGTGTTACGGTGTAATAGGCAACTGATTCCTGATAGTACGTGCTATTGTTTCTATTGCTATAAAAGCCGTAGGACTCGGGATTTGGCAAAATATGTAATGAATAATATTAATAATCCAAAGCTGATAAAAGTTTTCTGTTTCCTGACGGTTCGCTCCCGTTGTCTCAGACTTCAAAAAGGCAGAGGAAAAATATCCAAGGTCAAAATAAGACTCCTGATTCTTGACGGTTCGCTCCCGTTGTCTAGGTTGTTTAAAAGGCCGAGGATTAATAATATGTGCTTAATAATGTTAAAATGCCAAATTCCGACTCCGGGGATATCCTAATAAAAGCTTGTGTCTCTGGACTCGTAGATGAGTTGTTTCGGTCGTATATAAAAGGGATATCCCCTAAATCATGTTAAATCAGAGACCTTGATGTGGACCTCATTTTTGTATGCAACGGTTTTCGAGGAAAGTATTTGAAACTACTTAGCGTATAAACTTGGTGCCTTTATCGGACTAAAAACTTATCAAAACGAGAATATGAAGAAATTCATTTCTTAACAAAAATAAAATAAATAGAGGAAAAATAGGATTTTGGGAGTAAGAAGTTATTCACAATTAGCTTCCATGGGTAGTGTTAGCATCTAACTTGTAAATAACAATGATTTCGTTTTTAAGCTTAGTTTGGGGACTCGTGAAGAATCAGGGACGATGAATTTTATCCGTATGGTAACTTCTTTATGAGTTGTGTTTCCTACTCCGTGATCCTAAAAATTATTGTGAAATAATGAAAGTCAACATACCGTCGCATGAAAAAGAGAAAAATTTAAAAATAGTGTAAGTATAAATAAGTTGGAAAAACGGGGCATTTTTAGAACTTTTGATTTCTTAATCTCTTTTGAATATTTTTCTACTTTTCAAAGTTAGTAAAAAGAAATTGGAAATTTTTGGTTTTAAAAGCGTGTTGTCATGACATTGCGTGAGGGCACGACAATACTTTAGTCTGGGGGATTGTTAGGAATATTAATATGTTGGAGTATGCTCGTGTCATAATTAATAATTATATGGCTAGACATATGTGAGCCTATGGGGTCACACACTTATACACAGAGACATCATTTTATAGATTGTAATTATCGTATTTACAATATATAAACGACTACGTAACTCGGGATCTATAACGGGCCATTAAATACTAAGTTAGACTTAGAGTTTTTGGAGTGAACCAATAATGGGAAAGCCCATTGTGAGCCCATATAGTGGTATCACGAGCCATCATATGATGTCATATGATCATCAAGTATGCGTAAAAATGGCTAAAAACGTGTGTTTTTAATGGATTTAAAAGAATGATTTCTAAACAGCCCCCATGGCTTATTTTTTGTAAATATGTCGACCTATATGGGGTCTAATAGTCTGAACTTTTTGATCCTATGGCCATTTGTTATGCATACATTAATTGTTTACTTGTTCGGTACCCGTAAAATGGCCTAAAAACGCGTTTTTTGATAGATTTGTAACCCGATTTCAAATCAGCCCATGAGGCTTAATTTTCTGTGGAAAAATGATGTTAAGAAGGTCCTAATATCAGTGGGTTTTGAGTCTAAGGCCATTTGACACGCGTACCATTCGGGGTTTTAATTCTTGTTAATTAATTTCTTCGATTCGTTGGCTAACAATTTAATTCTTGTTATTTATTTTGTTGTCCATGGCAAATACATGCATGTTTGTCCATGGAGTTAGCCAACACCTTGTAATGATCATAATTTTAATGTATTATTATGTGTATATTCAAAGCCGATGAAAACCTAGACCACTTATGCATTGTGATGTTGTGATTGTTGGTTGTTTTGTTTGTTTTTGGGGCTTGCCATTGTTTCAGCACTTTTGTAATGTATTTCATTTTGGTTTTGCCATTGTTTGGGCATTTTTACAGTAAATAGAAAGTAGATTAGATGTACTTTACTTTATATATCTTGTAACCATAAGCTTGGAAGCAAATGGCAAAAGAATGAAGAGTTTTGGACCAAAAGTAGCTGCTGGACACCTGATGGGAAAATGCCATTTTCAGGAGATTGGTAAGGTATTTTTGGCTAAATTTTTTTGTGCGGGTCCAAAAGACATAGGCCTACAACTTTGTAAACTGGGCCAAAGCATGAGGAGGTCATCTTCTAGGAGATTTAGGCCTCGCAAGACAGAAAAACTGGGCTGGCAGAATCATGTTTTCATGTGCATTATGGGCCTTTACTTGCCCATGATTGTCTTGGGGCAAGTGGGAGCCCTCTGTGTGGTTGTGCTATATGTCCCTAGTTGACTCTTGGTTCTTGTGATGGCTCACAAGACCAAGCATAGGATTTTCATCGGTTGAGGCTTTGCATATTGTGGTTGTATGTTTGTTTGGTTGTTTTATGTATGTTGTGACTACATGTAAAACGGAAATTGTTTTCTTAAAACTTGAAACGAAACATAAACCATTTTGAACTAAGTCTTATGATTTAGTTTAACTAAGTTTAAATATGATTTGAAACTTAAAAATCATTGTTTTCTAAATAACACTTAAACTAGTTAAGGTTGTTTATTTATTGTATTGTCCAAACTTAATTATAATCCACTTAGGATTTATATCAGTATTGAAAATGGACAACTTGACACACTTAAATTAAAACAATGATTAGACTTAAGTTAAGAAAAGTTTTTAACTTGTGCTACGAAGAATGAATGCATGCTTCTTTCGTACACGTTTTTGATCCACATCAAAACACTTTATCCGTCAAAATTTAAGTCATGCCGTCCAATTATGAAAACACTTGCAATTACCTTTTGGCTATGGTCAGACCTAGGCTAAATTGTAACCCAGGGTGACTATTCTCTAAACGGTCAGACCCTGATATATTTTCACACGTTTTCAAATTAGATGACTTAATCGAGTTAAGTAGTCGGACCCTGACCCGAGGCAAAGATGGGACTAAACATGCCTACATGACACTAGATGTTTGACACTAGATGCCATGAGTCCCATAAGGATCTATGAGTTGTACATGTAATACAATTGGTGATCGTCGCCTACCAATTGAATCTACTATTGCTAGCAGATCAACTGATGTGATAGTAGAAGCACAATGTGGATCTTAGCCTTTTCGAAAATTAATTGTTTTAAATTCTAAACATGGGGTAGTTAATTTATAAAAGGATAATTATCGAAAATACTAAAAATGAACTTTGTAAATTCAATTAATGAATTAATGCAACACAACCGTAAATGAAAGTTTGTTCTTTTCTTGTTAAAAGTACGAACTGAGTCGCTCTTTCCTTGTGAGGAAGAGATTTGTTCCTATCCTTTTTCTTTATGAGGAAAAGCCATAATAGGAATATTTGAATTTCCCTAATTCTAATAAAACTCTAAGAACACCTACTCTAGAAATTGTGATGTCTTGTAAAAGTCAAAATGGTTAAGTATGGTTACACATTTTATTCTTCCAAGATTGTTTCATAACCCTAGTTTCGGTTTTGAAACCTTGAAGAAATATAAGATATTTGGATAACTAGAGAAAACATTTTCTATAGCTACCCAACTAAAATGAGTTTATATAATTAGAAGACGGAAATATCAATAAAACCGCAAAGTGGTAAAGGCAATTACTAGCATGTTACTGCGTTGCCTAACACAATAAACCTACTAAGGTCCTACATACCCTTGCGGTAGAGTAGACCAATTATAGAGGAAAAGCATGCCTATTTTCAAGTTAAAATAGCAATGATGGCTGGCCCATCATCTATATGTTAGAACTTGATGCACTTCCTTGAATACCTAAGTACATGTTTACTAGTCAAAGTGACTCACATTAGCAATAATGTGTAGATATTCAAAGAAAGATGGAAAGTATCCAATCGCCACTCACTCTCCACTGGTGAAGTAACACTTTTAAATGTTGTCTAATCCAGTGGGAGCTACGTGATTATATTACTGGTGACGAAACACATGTAATGTTGTCTAATCCAGTGGGAGCTGTAAGCTTTATTACCTTGCAAGTTGCCCATCTTATTTCCAGATTGTCTTGAAATAATACATTACTTTCCACAAGTTAAGCATCATAGTTTATGTAAGAACCATTGCATAGATTTTATAAGATAACTTGTCGCGTTCCTGATGTTGCTTCCGGAAATGTTATCTATAAAATTGTTATGCATGATTCATTATTAAAATCGATAAAGTTCTACATATCTATATTTTATTTGACTAAAAATCATATGTTATCTTAGACATTGTCATATTGCTCTCATGATGTTGTGCCATGCACAGGGGAGAAATCTTGAAATCTTAATTGTTTGCAAGGTACAACATATAACAATATGACTAATAGTTTTTCTTGACTGAAAGGTAAGAAACTAAGATTCTACTAGGACTTCTACACATAAAATGTAGGTTGCCCTAATTAGAACAAATATCAAGATAGCATGAAAAGCTACTTCAACATATTCACTGAATTGTTTAATAAGTATGATTATGTTTTCTTGTAAAGCCATAATCATGAAGTATGAAATTAACTTGAATCTACTGTTGAGGCCAAGTGTCGGCGCTCGTAATTACTTTAGTTGAATATGTTTAGGTCTCTTGTAAAGACACAAACATAATTTCCGCTAATTGTTGAAAGACTTATAACGTAAAGTAAGACGTTGATTTGTTATGTCTTCTTGTTAGGACATGTACACTTACGACGTATAATATTAAATGTTTATGTTTTCTAGTCAAAACATGCACATGATGTAAAGTATGCAGTAGGCTAAAATTACTATTGAAATCTTGAAATCTTAATTGTGTGCAAGGTACAACATATAACAATATGACTAATAGTTTTTCTTGACTAAAAGGTAAGAAACTAAGATTCTACTAGGACTTCTACACATAAAATGTAGGTTGCCCTAATTAGAACAAATATCAAGATAACATGAAAAGCTACTTCAACATATTCACTGAATTGTTAAGTAAGTATGATTATGTTTTCTTGTAAAGCCATAATCATGAAGTATGAAATTAACTTGAATCTACTGTTGAGGCCAAGTGTCGGCGCTCGTAATTACTTTAGTTGAATATGTTTAGGTCTCTTGTAAAGACACAAACATAATTTCCGTTAATTGTTGAAAGACTTATAACGTAAAGTAAGACGTTGATTTGTTATGTCTTCTTGTTAAGACATGTACACTTACGACGTATAATATTAAATGTTTATGTTTTCTAGTCAAAACATGCACATGATGTAAAGTATAGAGTAGGCTAAAATTACTATTGATGCCATCTGGTTTGACTTGGTTGGTAGATATGTAAGCCCAAAAGTATAAGTTCACCTAATCAGTTGTGTGATAGTCTCACAACATCAGTCCTCATGGAATACCACAAATTTATGGTATGTCAATCATGGAAAATCAAACACTATTGATATTGTTTGATCTTTGATGACTTAAACTGTTTTACCTCCAAAGCTATCAAGGTTAGAAATTGGGTGTGCCATTTGTACACTCAATATGATTCCAACCCAGAAGGAATTTAAGACACCATTGTATTATGGCATGGGATGAATCTCATTATGTCTTAATTGAAGTTCTGAATTTGTTAACTACTTAAGAGTAAGTAATTAACAAATTAGAGTCAAGAACTAACGGTGTATTTTGGATGTCCCACTTGAAAACAATTTATTGTTACTCAAGATGCTGAGTATCTAGAGATTAGTCTCTATATACAAAAGCAAGTGGGAGTACCTTTAGACCTTGAAGTTATTCAAGAACTAAATACACAACCTTCTGAGTACACTTGCTAATGTCATACTATGGTTGAACATGCATATGTTAAACCATAGATTGATATCTCTCATTCATAAATCCGCAAGGATACCTCTTGCACCTGAATACTATATTTTTTATAATCAATGCTGAGGGACATAAGTTAGAGGATCATGGTGAACCTGCTAACTACTGAGATGCATTATCAGATATTGTATCTGATGAGTAGCTCAAAACTATGAATGTTAAGATGCAGCCCTTGAAAGACAATCACTCATGGAGCTTGATTGATCTCTTACCAATCAGTTAGACTGTGAGGTTAAGAATGAGTTTCTTGATAAGAAGACTTAAAAGGGAAAACTTGTACACACATTTAATGCACGACTAGTAAAAGGAGTTTACTCGTACTCAAGAAATTGACTATGACTAAATCTTTCTACCTAGAAAATTAAATGTATAAAGATGATTAATAGTCATACCTGTTTTCATGTAAATGAAATATGACAATAGGATATCAAAACACTTTTCTTGTTGATTACCTTTGCGAGGACGATGAGTAATCAAAAGGGTTTATGAATTCCATATAATATTTATTATGTATACAAGATAAAATAATCCATGTGTGGATTAGATCATGCATCTAGGAGCAAAGATCTTGAGTTAATTATAAAATCATTAATTTGATTTTGATTAATAAGATTACTCCTAAGTGCGCTAAGAGCAAGTTGGAGCACTGTATTTATTTTCTTAAATCTCATATGTCATTAACATATTAGAAACAATATTCCATCTAAGCTAGACTTTAATCCTTAGCTTGGAATGAAGTTTCTCTTGAGGGATTTATAAAATAAGACATACAACCTTGTTATGTATATGTTTATTAGAATAAACATAAGCGGTTATTAAGTCTAAACATAATATGACACGTTATTGAGGGGAGTCTCAATGATCAATCTCACTTGATGAAATTGAACACATGAGTGAAAATCTTAAGTTCAACTAAAGGATTCATCATGTAAGTCATATTACGCATTGGACTATGTATATATCATTTGCATGAATGCAAGATGATTTGATAACAACAAATATCTAAGTGAAATAATTGTTAAAAGAACATTATAATGGACCTACAAAGGACCAAAGATATGTTCAAACGTTTACGAATATTTGAGGAACTCTGTTCTGTTTGCATACGCTGATGCTTATTTAACTGAGATGATACTCAACCCTAGTCGTGGTAGGATGTCATCATGAATGATGACATTGCTGACTAGATGTGCTCGACTGAGAGCACTAGTGCGTTATACATTAAAAGAATAAGAATACTTTATAGTTTGAGAAACTGTACAGATGACTGTCTAATGTAGGTGTTTTGCTGGCTTCAAACACCCTATGGAATGTATTGTTGCAACACTCGTCTTGTACTTGAATGCACACATACAAAGGACAATCATCATTCAAACCTTTCATGAGTTTTGAAATAAGTATTCTCAAAGTTTACTCGGATGACTACTTGTTGTCTTGTACAACATAATTTGATCATGGTGGGAACATCGGATTCCTACCTATGAGTAGTCTTATGCATATCTGTTTTTAGTATTTGGATAATGGAACTGTAAGCAGTCGTATTATATAATGAATTGATATACCTGGTATGATCGTCTTCATTTATACTACTGTGTTCTATATTTGCATGTTTAATCCATGAATAATTTATTTATTCTAAAATTATCCATTGTCGGTTGACGATACGGGAGTATCATCAAATTAAGGCAAATGTGAGCGTGTTGGTGATTTATTTGCCACACTCACATGTTGTTCATTATGATGAACAATGGATTGACCCAACCTATGAGTATTCACTACATGGATCATCGTCAATAGTGAATCTCGCAAGAGGTTATGTCTCTTATCCTTAGACTTGAGATGCAAGCAGGTCTTACATGTGTGGAATTTCATTCCTTGATATGGTTAAACGCTGTCCTGAATAAGGTAGTTATAAAAGCCATTATCAGGAGTGATATGAAGCATGTGAATGACACGTGTAGTTAAAACAGGATTTATTCCTCCACATGTTATGGAGTTAGATACTATTGGGCCCCTCGATGAATTGGACAGATGTTTGTATGGCCGTACCCAAATGAGATTAAGATGAATCTTAATCAAATTGGTAATCTTGTTCAATATCTATATCGAGAAACATAATGGTTGAAATATTAGAATGACATTTGATCCATGTATAATGTTTAACACGGTATCTGTAACAAAAGGATAGCTGACATATAAACCATCATAAATGAGACGTTTAAGAAACTAACCTCACATATTTCTAGGGGCATTGGCGTGTTGCTAGATGCTAACCTTTGCTTGTATAATTACCTGATTATTATGACTTCGCAAGTGGGAGTTGTTGGAGTATGCTCGTGTCATAATTAATAATTATATGGCTAGACATATGTGAGCCTATGGGGTCACACACTTATACACAGAGACATCATTTTATAGATTGTAATTATTGTATTTACAATATATAAACGACTACGTAACTCGGGATCTATAACGGGCCATTAAATACTAAGTTAGACTTAGCGTTTTTGGAGTGGACCAACAATGGGAAAGCCCATTGTGAGCCCATATAGTGGCCGGCCTAAAGGTGAGGTCTAGAGGGGATTATGGAGCTTGTTCAAGGGGCTAAGTGTAAGTAGTTTAATGACAAGATCATAGGAATTTAATCATATCATTAACACTTATGACTTTCAACTAATTGAGAGAAATTATCTCCCCCTCCTCCTCTCTCTTCTCATGGCAAAACACACACCCTCTTAGGGTTTTGTGTTTTCTTGATCCCTTCTTTGCTCATTGTATTCTAGATGTATCAAGGATCATGGTTACGAGGTCAAGACTAGCATCGGGTGGTGATCGATGACGTGTAGTGTGGATTATTCATAGAGGTGATCTCCTTTGGTCACTTGTGGTTCTTATTCCATTCGATTCATAGGGATTGGTGGTGACTCCCGGATCACGCTACAAAGGTATAACTTCTTTGTTTAATTATTTGATTGATCATATAGCTATATGGATCCTTGTTGGTGATGTATTCCGCTGCATTTATTTATTTGTATGTTATTTTATATTTACATCACCTATAAAATATTCATCTGAAGACTCGGTCACCTCGAGTACTTATTAGCATTTAATAGCTCGTAGGATTATTAGTAATATTAATAGTAGATTAGTTATTATAGAACTTGTGGAGTGGGTCGAGTCTTTACCCTCTGTCAGCTCGCTCCACAGCCCACTCGGGGCACAACTAGTAAGTAGTATAAATACCCCTCTCCACCTAGGGAGAGGGTTGGAACTTTCACTTCTCCTAATCTAATATTCACAAGTTTCTCTCACTAGAAAGTTTCCATCTCTTATCTCTCTCTCTCTAAACTAACGACCCAAGATCTCACCTTACATGTGTTTATACATTATGAATATGTTACATTTGGTATCAGAGACATGGTTAGGTTCGTGTAAGAGCATATTCAGATTCGTGGGTGGATTTTTTGGTTTTTTTTAGGTTGTATAAAATTGTGGTCTAAAATCCTTGTTTAATCTTTGTTTGTGGTTATATCGGGTGAAATCTTGTACTTTTGTGTTCATTGAACTGTTTTACATCTTTCTTGACAACATACAACTGGGTCAGTAGCTGTTTGTGGAAGATTTGAAGAGTTTCTTGGCAGCGGTTTGAAGTTCGGAAGAAGTTTCATCGCAGCGGTTTGACTCTCGATACAGGTTTACTTGTAGCGGTTTTGTGTTTCATAGTAGCGGTTTGAACTGTTCGGGTAATCCTTAGTAGCGGTTTGGTAGTTAGCGGTTTGTAGTGTATTCATTTTGGGAAACACGACAAAATGTACTGAAAAGGACGGGTTGTCCATTTGCGGTAGCGGTTTGTCAGTATTTGTCGCTAGCGGTTTGTCGTTTTGTGATAGCGGTTTGACTGGTCTTAGCGGTTCAGACTTTCAGCGGTTTAACCATATAGCGGCTTAGATCTTTGTGGTTCAGCGGTTTAACTTTCAGCGGTTTAGATCGTAGCGGTTCGGGATTCAGCGGTTTAATCTTAGCGGTTTTGGTTTTAGAGGTTTAGCTCAGTGGTTTGATACTAGCGGTTTGGCCTTCTGAATCAGCGGTTTAACTTAGCGGTTTGTGGTGTATTAGCGGTTTATATATAGCGGCTTGGTTTTCAGGTTTAGCGGTTTTATATTAGCGGCTTGCCTTGGGTTTTAGCGGTTTGTTTGAATTGCACTTCAGCCGTTTGGGAATTGCTTTTACCTTAACATCATGACGAGCACAGCTTCAGATGATATTCAAGCTGCTGGGTCTGACACCCGTCCTCCCATGTTGGATAGAACAGACTATGAGTCTTGGGCTCAACGAATACGTCTTTACTGTTTAGGCAAAGAAAATGGATTTAACATCCTTAAATCCATTGATGAAGGACCATTTCAGATGGGTACTACCAGAGACGTTGTTACTACTGGTGAAGATGGAACTGCAACCTTTGGAATAGACAGGTCTCGAACTTAAAATGATCTGACTGAAGAGGAAAAGAAGAGGTATGATGCTGACGTTAGAGCTTCCAACATTGTCATTCAAGGTCTGCCTAAAGATGTCTACAAACTCATAAATTTTAACACTGAAGCAAAAGCAGTATGGGACAATGTCAAGATGCTTTTGGCTGGATCAGAACTCACAAAAGAAGATCGTGAGTCACAACTTTATGATGAGTTTGAGCATTTTAAAATGAACCCAGGAGAGAATATCACAGACTACTATGTAAGATTCCACAAGCTGGTGAATGATATGAGAATCATAAGAATGACTATGCCGAATATCCAACTGAACTCAAAGTTTGTGAACAACATGACACCAGAATGGGACAGATTTGTTACCGCAGTTAAACTCAACAAGGGTTTAAGGGACACAAACTATGAACAGTTGTATGCATACCTGCAACAACATGAGAAACATGCTGCGTATGATCGTCTGTTGAGAGAAAAACTCAATCCTACTGCACCAAGTGATCCGCTGGCCTTTGTTGCAAATGTTCAGCAATACAATCAACCACAACTTGATCAATCATATCAAAATCCCATCCCATCAAAGAATCAGTCATTGTTTGCTCAATCATCCATGCACCAACAACCTACTATGAACTCTCAACTAGACTCTGGATATTCTCGCACTGATCAGATGATTGATGAGCTTTCCAATCAAGTGTCCCTACTTGTGCAACAATTCAAAGCTGCTCAAACAAAAAATCAACTCAGAAACTCATCTAACCCACGCAATCAGGCTACTGTGGAAGATGGTAGAATTATTGTTCAGACGGTGCAGGGAAGACTAAATGGGAATCCAAGGAATGTTGGGAATGTTGGTAGGGGGAATGCTCAGAACAGAGTTGGAAATGCCAACCAGGGACAAGGAAGGAAAGAAAAGTGCTACAATTGTGGTGGATTGGGACATATTTCTAGGAATTGCAGTCAGCCTAAACGTCCTCAAAACTCTGACTATTTCAAGGACAAGATGTTATTGATGCAAGCATAAGAAAGTGGTGCTGTGTTGGATGAAGAAGAATTGTTGTTTCTTGCTGGCGATGGGGGAAATAATTTTGATGCTAATGTGGACGAACAGCCAGTTCAGGACCTTGTACTTAATGATCCAACATCTTCAAAGCCGATGATTGTGATGCGTTTGACTCTGATGTGGATGAAGAACCAACTGCTCAAACGATCTTCATGGCTAACTTGTCCTCTGTTGTCTCATCACCTCAACAAGCTGGTTCCTCCAACTCATCTGTGATTTCTGAGGTACTAAAACTTTATGACACATATAACGTGGTTGATGTACAGAAGATTCCCAATGAAGTACAACAGACAGATGTGGTTGATTCAGATACTGTTGACATGGGAAATAGTAATATTATTCCATATGAACAATATGTGAATCACAACAACATGTCTGATGTACAAGATGGTGCATCTTCTGTTAAAAACATTGCTTGTGTTGTAAATAATGTCTGTGCCTTAGATAATGCTTGTGCTGTAGATAATACTTGTGAGTCGCATGAAAACACTGTGTTTGTCACTGATGATACCTTGACCACTAGATTAAACATATATAAAGAGCAAGTGGCCTTGTATAAACAGCGTGCTAAGTTTGAACTAACAGAGCGTGAGCAGAAAATGGAAAGTCAAATGCATACACAGGAAGCTCAAATCTAGAGTTGAATTCTTTGAAAAGTCAGCTGGATCAGCTCAGAGATTATTGGTGGCTGATGATCTCAATGAAGGCTCAAAGATCACAACTTCGCTTGAAGATGCTGCAAGATGACTTGAAGAAATATGTTGGATGATAACTTCAAAGAAAACTCAAAGATCATTCAAGAATAAAGATCAGTCATCAAAAGTTCACTGCTGAAGGCACAAAGATTGATGATATTGAAGAATCAAAGTCTATGAGCTATGAAGTCAAGATCTAAGGATAGAATGCTAGATTTCAGAACATTATTTCCGGGGTGACCTCCCTTAGGGGGAGATTGTTAGGAATATAAATATTCATCTGAAGACTCGGTCACCCCGAGTACTTATTAGCATTTAATAGCTCGTCGGATTATTAGTAATATTAATAGTAGATTAGTTATTATAGAACTTGTGGAGTGGGTCGGGTCTTTACCCTCTGTCAGCTCGCTCCACAGCCCACTCGGGGCACAACTAGTAAGTAGTATAAATACCCCTCTCCACCTAGGGAGAGGGTTGGAACTTTCACTTCTCCTAATCTAATATTCACAAGTTTCTCTCACTAGAAAGTTTTCATCTCTTATCTCTCTCTCTCTCTCTCTAAACTAACGACCCAAGATCTCACCTTACATGTGTTTATATGTTATGAATATGTTACTGGGATATTGGTATGTGCTTATTCACATACCTTTATTTGACCAAAATCAGACCAAAATGACCAAAAACTAACCAAAATGTCAAAGATATTTGTGTTTTTGTGTTTGTGATTGTGCAGGCAACGGATATGTGAAAAAGGACAAAATCAAAGAAAAACCGGCAAAATGTATTTTCTGTTTGTAGCCAAGCAGACGAGAAATGGAAAGAGTATTTAAAGTCAAAGTGTTGGGAATTATCACAAGAGAAGACTTAAATATGAAGAACAGACTTAAGTCTGCTGGTTTACTTAGTTAAGTCTGTTAGTATTGTTCAAGTCATAGTTAAGTCTGCTAGTACATTGTTAAGTCTGGTAGACAGTTGCATAGTTAAGTCTGGTCGACATGTTTAGTTAAGACTGTTTATGATTTATAGTAAAGTCGGTTAGCTATAAGTTAGGAAAGGATACGTATGAATTAGTTATCTTATTAGAAGATACGTTTATCCTTTTACACGTTTTGTATCTAGGGTTTTCCTTAGAGTATAAAAGGAACCCTAGGGCATTGTGTTTTGTATGCACCTTATACAAGAATTACGAAGTTAGAAAAGTTAATAGAATTACGAAGTTAGTATATTGTGTTCTTCATTGTTATTGTTAAGATTCCGCATTAGCAATTAACAACCTGTTAGAGTTTCTCACATAGATCAATTTAGATTTATTCAAGTTGTCTATTAAGTAACAAAGGCTACTTAGATCCATAACTCGTGTGGACCTACAAGTGGTATCTGAGCCTATAGAGGGACTCTGAGAACGAAGAAACACAAAAACCTTAAACACCCACTCACTCTCAATCCTGCATAATGTCTGTCAAGAATGGTGATGAATACTCAAACCACATCAGTGATGATGAAACTTCAAATCATGAAGATGCTACATCAGAAACCAATACATCTAAACAATAACAACAAAGTATCCCTGCTACAACCACTATCTCCAATATTAAACTACCACTTTTGAAAAAGGAGGAGTATGACATCTGGGCAATGGAGATGGAACATTATCTGGAGTATATTGATAATGAAGTCTGGAAGGTAATCCAAAATGGAAATTCAAAGAAAAGGATCTCTGTGGGCAAAGATGGTGTTGTTAGGGTGCTTCCACCAGTCTCTGCTGCAGAGATTCAGGCTGTGGAGAAAGAGAGGAAGGCCAAAACCATTCTATTGATGGCTCTTCCCAAGGAGCACTTAAGAAGATTCCATGGTATGGACGATGCTAAGGAGATCTGGGAGGCTATCAGAACAAGGTTTGGAGGGAATGCTAACTCCAAGAAGATGCAGAAAGCTGTCCTTAAACAAGAGTTTGAAGCTTTCACAGTGACTAGTTCTGAAGGTTTGGAGAAAGGCTATGATAGATTTCAACACCTCCTATCTCAATTGGAAGCCCATGGTGCTGCTATATCCAATGAAGATGCTAATCATAAATTTCTCAGATCATTGCCAAAGGAGTGGTCAAGTGTAGCAATGACCATGGGGATGAAAGATGATGTTGACACATTGTCAATTGATGACTTGTACAACAATCTTCGGGTGTTTGAACATGAGATCAAAGGGGTCTCAAAGGCGTCTTCAAGTGCTGCCAACGTTGCTTTTGTCTCCCAAAGCAAGAGCAGTACTAAAAAGGGTAATTCTGGTGGCTATACTTCTGGTGCTTCTTCAAGTAATACAAGAGAAAGAGAAGTCCCAGCTGGCTTTGCTGATGAAGTTGTTTATTCTCTCTTTGCAAAGAATTCAGAGGAACCAGATCTTATCAATGATGACCTTGAGCAGATTAATGATGTTGATATTGAGGAGATGGATATAAAGTGGCAAATAGCCATGATTGCTCTCGGGGTGAAGAAGTTCTATAAGCAGACTGGGAGGAATATAAGATTTGACAGAAAGACAGCTGTTGGGTTCAATAAGAAGAATGTGGAATGCTACAAATGTCCCAAAAATGGTCACTTTGCTAGGGAGTGCACAGCTAAAGTGACTACTGATGGGAAAAGGCAGAAAGATTCATTCTCTAAAGAAGCAGATAAGGAAGAGAAGAATGAGATGGGTATGATGACTTTAGAAGTTGGTGCTATCAACTGGGGTGAACACACAAAGGAAGAAGAAGACACAAATCACGCATTTATGGCCATTGGCTCTAGTTCTGAGGTATCCTTGTGTTCCAAAACTTGCATTAAATCATATAATAGTCTTAAGTCATTGTGTGATGAACAATTGAAACAAATAGGTGACCAAGAAGCTCAAATACTTGCCTATACCAGTGCTGTTAAGACCCTAGAAGCACAAATAGTCACCTATCAAAAACAGCAATCGGCCTTAAATGAAAAACTTAATTTTCAAGCTAATGAGATATATGAAAAAGATGAAAAGTTGAAAAGATATAGGAGAATAGGCATGAAAGCTGTAAAAGAAAGGGATGCATTGCAGAAAATACTAGACTCATGGAAAGCTTCATCTAAAAATCTGTTTAAATTAGTAGATTCTAGTATGAGTTCTACGTGTAAAATTGGCTTAGGATATGAGATAAAATCTGATAAGGAGATTCTAAGCTATGAGGAAGAGATGGCTAGAACAGTGTTTGTTAGTTCAGAAAGTAACTTAGCTGGTAAACCTACATACAATAGGTTCATAAAAACTGATGATTTTAAAGGGGTTCCACCTCCATTAAATGGAGATTACACTCCCCAACAAAAGGAAGAACTTGATGATTCTTTGTTTGTGTATGGTAAAAAGGGTCCTCAATTTCCTGAAACAGGCAACTCAGATGATAAATCCAGTGAATATTCTACCTGTCAATCTAATGACAGTGAAGGATCCAATGGAAATGTCTTTGATGAGGCGAAAAGTGTACCGCTTTTAAGGGGTCATTTAAGCCTTAAATCGTATTTATTTGATCAAATATTGCCCTAAATCGTTCCTTTTGTCATTTTAGGTACTTTTAAGGAGAAATCTGGAAAAGGAGGCATTTTGGACGTTTTTGGAGCATTAAAGTGAAGAAAACGGCAAAGTCTCAAGAATCGGCTAAAAGTTACTCTTGACGGCGTCACAATTAACATGGGACGGCGTCATGCCTTGGCAAGAAAAGTTGGATGTGAAATTTACTCATGACGGGCCAGTGAGTTTGCATGAGAATTCTGACGGCGTCACGCTTTAACTAAATCAAGGGCGTCACGGCTTAAATCTTAAGGGGACGGCGTCACGTTCATGATCCGACGGCGTCAAGCCTTGATAAGCCAGAATGGATTTTGGTAGAGCTAAAGAGGGACGGCGTCAAGATGGTCATCCGGGAACCCTAAAAGCGGCGAGGTGACGGCGTCACAATGCATAAGGTGACGCCGTCAGATGTCAAAGTCTATATATAGTTTTCTAATTTTTTGTCATTAAGGAGAGCTTAGTGTGTGGAATTTTGGGATAAAACCCTAAGACGATTTTAGCTACTTTTTCAGGGCTTCTTGCCTTGAGATCTTCCATGTTTCATTGAAAGATAAGTTATCAATTAATCATTCAATATGTCTATGTGTTGTTTGATTCTATCTTATGCTTGTCTTTTGTTTAACATGTTAGGCTAATTTTATCTTGTGTTTGCTTAGATCTAATGAAACCTAGCTATTGATTATTAGTTGTTAGTGTGTTATTAGTTGTATTGGATGATTGTTTATCTATGTTAGGCTTAAGAAAACTGGCTAACTTCCTATTCGGTAACTTGCTTGAACGTCTTAAGAAACATGAACCAAACGCGTACTAAAGGTTTTTATGGTTGTATTTAATGCACAAGCGAATTCTAGTGATCCCATGTTAGGAGCTTCCTAGCCGGCTCGACATAGGAGTGAAGTAGGAGCTTGTAGAGTTTGGGGAAGTAAGTACGCCACCCCACGAATGGTATTAAGGAATACACCCGTCATCCACGCGACTAATACACACTAATTAACCGGTAAAAGATAGTTAGGGAGTAAGGAAATCTAAGTAAACACATTTCTCTACACATAAGTTTCTCACCACTTTTCATTTTTGTTATTTTATTTTATTTGCATTTGTAGTGATTTGGGTTAGTTGACTAGCAACTAATTCCGCCCACTCCTTCAAAACCCGAGATTTTACTTGCTTTCATAAAATTATAAAAACATAAAAAGAATCTTCCTCAACCCTTAGACCTAATTAGAGTAGCCTTTCACACCTAACGAACACTATTCCCTGTGGAGAACGATCAATCCCCCGTACTTACCACTACACTATACTACATCGGTCAGGTACACTGCCTGGTGGGGTTGTAAGCCTCTTGAGATCCCTCGAGAGGTAAAACCTGTTGTAAGGTTGCAAAACCCACGCATCAAGTTTTTGGCGCCGCTGCCGGGGAATAGTTATTGTTTAGGTTGAATTTTTATTTCTATTAGGTCTACTCACTAGATTCCTTTCTAGTGAGATTTTTATTTTACTTTTCTAGGTTTTCTTTAGTCTATCTATTTTCTTCGTGTCTTTGTTCGTAACCATTACCGTCCGACATCATGGAAGATGGTAATATCCTTAACCCACACAACCCACCACCACAACAACCACCACCACCTCCTAGAGCCCGTACTTTAGGAGAGTATTCCCGTCCTAGCCACCACGGCTATCGAAACACCATTGAGCTCACACAAGGAGCCAATATCACACCCTTGCGATCCGACACCATCCGGTTGGTGCAAAGCGGATGCGCATTCCATGGACTTCGTTCTGAAGATCCTAATCAACATCTCAAGGACTTCCTTAAAATCGTTGATTCTATAGACCTTGATGTTGCCACTCGAGAGACGACCCGATTGCGTCTCTTCCAATTCTCTCTGCGGGACCAAGCTAGTCAGTGGCTAGAACGTCAACCCGCAGGATCCATTACCTCTTGGGATGATCTCACCACTCGTTTCCTTGCTCAGTTTTTCCCACCGGGGAGAACTACCAAGCTAAGGAAGGATATCTTGATGTTTGAACAACGTCGAGGCGAAACCCTCTACGGGGCATGGATTCGATTCAAGGACTTACTTCAAAAAGTCCCTCATCATGGCATAAATCTATGGCTTCAAATCCAAATCTTCTATGACCATGTTGATTACCACACCAAGCGTGCCATCGATCGAGCCGCCGGGGGCAGATTGCGCGACAAAAGCGCCGAGGAATCATGGGAGATCATTGATGAGCTTGCATCCGACGATGATGAACTGTGGCAAGTCTCCCACGACGTGCGCTCGGCAGTCATGACATATTCTTCGCCCGATACAGCCAATCAAATCACTGAGGAAAGCGTTAGTGAACTTGAGAAAAGGGTTGAATATCTTATGGAAAAGCAAAAGAGACCCTTAAGTCCACAAAAAGCAACAATTAACTCAGTCTTAAGCGTTAAGCAAATACCATTGTCCGAATCACCCCGTAGGGAAAATACTAAACCCTTCCATAAGCACGCTCCACCCAACTCGCCACCTCAGGAACTCAGTCCAACATTCGAAGCTCGAATGAGAGAGTACATGTCGAAACACTCCGAACGGTTGGCTAAATTTGAGGAAGCCGTCTACAAACAAAAGGAGGAAATGGAAGAGAAAATGGCGGAGATGATGAATCTTTTGAAAGAATACACAAATACTAAAGCCCCTGAAAAAGTGTTGGTGAGGAATGACGCTGATGTTCCTAACACTGAATTTGTCAAGGCCACCTCCGTCGTCCAAGAGGGCGGAAATGATGGAAGAGGAAAATCCATAACTATGGAAGTTAACAAAATTGACCTCATCCCACTTAATAAGGGAAACACCAATGCTTACAAATGCGATTCCGACAAGGGAGAGGAGGCGCCCTCTGAGGAGCGCCAATTGGTTGAACCGCCAGTGTCACAACAAGTGAAGCATTACTTGAAGCACGAAATAAACAAGGAGACCATAAACGATTGGGTGAGAAACTATCGACGTACTCATCTACCCAACAAGGAGTCCAAGAAGGTGGAACCGGATGATAAATCTGACACATTACCCGGTGGGCAATTGTATGAATGCCTCATAGGACAAAAGTTAGTGGAAAAGCAGAAATTCTACGGGGTCTTTGAAATACCATGCAGCATTGGAAAACATAAGTATCTGGATGCGATAGCTGACCAAGGTTCCGACGTAAATTTGATGCCTTTATCCATTTATGTCCAGTTAACCGATGAGTTGCCATCCATCACCCATACTAAACTCTCCTTTGCGAAACATTCTTATGAGTACTCGTTAGGAATTGCAGAAGATGTATTGGTCAACGTTGCCGGATTTCTGTATCCGGTCGACTTCATGATCATTGAGAGAAATGATATGAATATGCCAATAATCCTTGGGGCACCCTTTCTCGCTACCACTAGAGCACAAATCAATTACGAAAATAGCACCATCCAAATGAAGAAGGGGAAGAAAACAATAAACTTCCCAACGATCCCACGACATATACGAGATGTTGCTCTGCAGAAGAAGATGGAGGCTAACCCCAATATAATCCGTGGTAATGTTCGAGAGAAAATTCTTGCATGGGAGGCGAGGATTAAGAGTTATATGGAAAATGAGATTAGAGAATGTAAAGGTGGAAATAACGATTACATTGAGGCTGAGGAGCAAACCAATAACCCCGTTGAATTTACAAAAGGGGACTTAGTGCTCCTAAGGCATTCAGAAACTGAAGCACCTACTAATGAACCAAGTCCCTGGTGGTACGGACCATTCATAATTAAAAGTTTACACCAAGATGGGATAGTAAGCTTGACCAGCAAAGGAGGAGGTGAAGTGACCGCGAATGTCGAGCGATTGAGACACCACCACCCTGATAACAAGGATCATATATATCAGGGATACGTCATTATGAATGATGGAGTCACGTAATGTACGTGACTTTGAGTCTAGCTACAAGACTCGTTAATAAAGAAAGGCGCTTCTTGGGAGGCAACCCAAGCTTTATTTGTTTTATTTGCTTTGTGTGTTTATTTATTTGTTTGTTTGTTTTTATTTGTTTCCGTATGTGTGTTTAATTTTTATCATTATTGATTCATGTTCAAAAGCAATTTGTGAAAATGCTTTATGTTGTTTTTAACTTCGTCTTAACTACATATAAAGGTATTTTGCAAAAGATAAGTGTAAGGGAAATTCAAATCGGTTTATTAGAACACAAATTAACATGAATCGTAATAATATTAAATTAACATACATATTCGTATTTGTTTGAGTCAAATGCTTGTATCGAGTCATAATGATGTTTTGCAGGATTTCCAGGAAGTAAGGTAAAGGTTTTTCCAGAAATTTTCCGGAAACTTAAAATGAAAATTTTTGTCAGGTCATTTCTGACGGCGTCAGGGGTTATAACCTGACGGCGTCAGATTTAATTTCCAGAAATTTTTGAAAATTTTGTTTTCATAAAAAGTTTTTATTAAAATCTCCAACTTATAATCTCCAGGAATCTGCAAAATTATCATTCCACAAGCATTATATCCCTAAATATAGAGTTTTATCCCGCCGATGTTATGCAGGTTTTCGTGTTTGTTTTCTCAGGATTAACAGGTTATTTTGGACAAGGAAATGTTTTTGGATCAAGCTTTTGGCGATGCATTAGTCATGGAGCTTCAACATTCTCTTTGGAAGAAGATCTAACCGTGTTACTTCATTATCCACCGAGCGAATCAGGGGAGTATTTGATTTCATTCTTTTACTTATTTACTTTTACATCTTGTTATTTGAACATTGGGGACAATGTTCATCTTAAGTGTAAGGGGGGGTAAAAGTACGATTAGAGAATGCTATTGCGCTTGATTTTTGTTTGTTTAATGGTAGATGTGTAATAAAACTGAGATAAATACCTGTTAGGGCAATTTTAGTGCCAATTTTAAAATTTTTTACAACATATAGGAGTGAAACTTTGATCCTAATAAGCGTCTCATGGATAGGAGTTATATGACTAGCACAAAAACCGTACAACTAAAAAATTTTCCACCCCCAAATATGTGAGGTTCGCCCCTAGAATTGGTAGGAAAAGCATTTATGCTATGATGTGTGTACCGGTAGCACTTAGATTCTAGAACTTGCGTTAGGACCATTCCGAGGCCACAAGTGAGACTACATTCGTGTAGTTAGATTTACTACATGATAAGAGGCATTAGGATTAACCCATTGTTTTACACCTGTGTTTTTGTTATAATTACGTTGGCTACATTGGTCAAGTAATTCTCCCACACCCTTTGCGTTGTACTCATTTTTAGTACACGACACCCCTAGTACACCCCTCAGAGCCTATCTTTTCGTTTCGACCTTTAAGCATTTTACTTAAAGGAAGAATTTGTTACACCCCACTTAAATGTACACCCAAATCGCCTTAGCCTACCTTGTATGCACTCATTTTTAGTGCATTATTGTTACAACATTTGTTTAAACCCAAGTTAATTATCTAGTTGATTACATGGTTGCTAAGTCGAGTCATATCCTTGTACATATTGTTTTGGGACGATTGGGACTCATGGGTAAAGTACTAGTGTAATGGAGTAATGGGGAAGAACATCATTTATTACCCCCATATGTGCTGAATATTTTAAAAGTACTCCAAGTTTTTCAATTATCTTAATTCGAGTAATTAGAATAGTTATTTGTAAAGTTATGTAAAAGTTCAAGTGTAAGGGGATGCAACGCCCCTTTGATGTATTATTTTGGATGGTAGGGTAAAAGTGTATGCAAAAAAAAAAAAAAAAAAAAAAAAAAAAAAAAAAAAAATCGAAAAAATCAAGAAAAATACAAAAAAATGAGAAAAAGAAAAATAGAAAAAACATACGGACTACCATCCCGTTTTATTTTATGTTTATTTTATGTTTATGTTATTTTGTTTCTAGCTTTAGATCGAGTCTAGTCTTGGCTTAGCAACATTGTATAGTACATGTAATTAATCAAGATCTTTAACTCGCCACCAGTAAAATATCCCGTATCCAACAAAACCGTGTTTTCCTTTTCCCTACACCTAACGTTATAACCCATTTAAAAGCCCTCTTTGATAGTTTATCTTAGGTGCTTACGCCTAGTGGCGGAGGTTTTCGATCCTTTCCCAAGCCTATGGTAATCTATTTGCTATGACAGGTAGTGAGAGATATTTTCCGTTTTCATTTATGAGATTTATTTTGATGACACTTGAGAGATGTGAGTATCTAAACACTACTTGTGAGGTGCTAGTATGTAATCTCCGTGCTTATTATGATTGAAGTGGAACGATTATTTGTTGTAATTACTTTTATGTTTGCATTAAATGACCCCTAACTTGTATTTTGATTAGAATAAAAGCGCATTTGCTTGAGGACAAGCAAATCTCAAGTGTAAGGGTATTTGATGAGGCGAAAAGTGTACCGCTTTTAAGGGGTCATTTAAGCCTTAAATCGTATTTATTTGATCAAATATTGCCCTAAATCGTTCCTTTTGTCATTTTAGGTACTTTTAAGGAGAAATCTGGAAAAGGTGGCATTTTGGACGTTTTTGGAGCATTAAAGTGAAGAAAACGGCAAAGTCTCAAGAATCGGCTAAAAGTTACTCTTGACGGCGTCACAATTAACATGGGACGGCGTCATGCCTTGGCAAGAAAAGTTGGATGTGAAATTTACTCATGACGGGCCAGTGAGTTTGCATGAGAATTCTGACGGCGTCACGCTTTAACTAAATCAAGGGCGTCACGGCTTAAATCTTAAGGGGACGGCGTCACGTTCATGATCCGACGGCGTCAAGCCTTGATAAGCCAGAATGGATTTTGGTAGAGCTAAAGAGGGACGGCGTCAAGATGGTCATCCGGGAACCCTAAAAGCGGCGAGGTGACGGCGTCACAATGCATAAGGTGACGCCGTCAGATGTCAAAGTCTATATATAGTTTTCTAATTTTTTGTCATTAAGGAGAGCTTAGTGTGTGGAATTTTGGGATAAAACCCTAAGACGATTTTAGCTACTTTTTCAGGGCTTCTTGCCTTGAGATCTTCCATGTTTCATTGAAAGATAAGTTATCAATTAATCATTCAATATGTCTATGTGTTGTTTGATTCTATCTTATGCTTGTCTTTTGTTTAACATGTTAGGCTAATTTTATCTTGTGTTTGCTTAGATCTAATGAAACCTAGCTATTGATTATTAGTTGTTAGTGTGTTATTAGTTGTATTGGATGATTGTTTATCTATGTTAGGCTTAAGAAAACTGGCTAACTTCCTATTCGGTAACTTGCTTGAACGTCTTAAGAAACATGAACCAAACGCGTACTAAAGGTTTTTATGGTTGTATTTAATGCACAAGCGAATTCTAGTGATCCCATGTTAGGAGCTTCCTAGCCGGCTCGACATAGGAGTGAAGTAGGAGCTTGTAGAGTTTGGGGAAGTAAGTACGCCACCCCACGAATGGTATTAAGGAATACACCCGTCATCCACGCGACTAATACACACTAATTAACCGGTAAAAGATAGTTAGGGAGTAAGGAAATCTAAGTAAACACATTTCTCTACACATAAGTTTCTCACCACTTTTCATTTTTGTTATTTTATTTTATTTGCATTTGTAGTGATTTGGGTTAGTTGACTAGCAACTAATTCCGCCCACTCCTTCAAAACCCGAGATTTTACTTGCTTTCATAAAATTATAAAAACATAAAAAGAATCTTCCTCAACCCTTAGACCTAATTAGAGTAGCCTTTCACACCTAACGAACACTATTCCCTGTGGAGAACGATCAATCCCCCGTACTTACCACTACACTATACTACATCGGTCAGGTACACTGCCTGGTGGGGTTGTAAGCCTCTTGAGATCCCTCGAGAGGTAAAACCTGTTGTAAGGTTGCAAAACCCACGCATCAAGGATCCAATGGAAATGTCTTTGAGCAGTCTGAATCAGAATCTGAAAGTGAACCAAAAGAGGTTTCTGAGTCAAAATCTGTTAAGGATAGTGAACCAGTTGTGACTGCATCTAAACTTCAAACAGTTAAACCTAGTTGTGTCAAACACATAAAATCTCCTAGGGAATCTGTTAAAATCCAAGAGTCACCAAAGAGTGATGGAGTAAAAAGAGAATTTAGGAAACGTTACACTTTCACTCCAAAAAGATGCTTTGTGTGTGGTAGTTTAAGTCATTTAATCAAAGACTGTGACTTTCATGAAAAGAGGATGCTTAAAGAGGCTGAACTTAAGAGACAGAGATGAGTTAATACTGGTCATGTGAATGCTAAACCAGTTTGGAATAATGCAAACATAATTAATCATGCTAACCAATTTGTTGCTAGACCAGCATAATTTAATTCTGGTAGATCTAATGTTAATTCTGGTTGGTCATTTGTTAATTCTGTTCGGCCAAATATTAATACTAGTAGGCCAAATGTTAATTCTGGGCAAAATGTTAATTCTGTTAGGCCTAAAGTTAATTCTGGGTATGTTAATGCTGTTAGACCCAGACAACCAGTAGTTAATAGACCACAGGTGAACCAAACTAATCATAGAAACAATTTTTATAAATCACATTCACATGTGAGGAGACCCATTGTTCAGAATGGAGCAGAAATTTCAAACTCTAATGCTGTAAAGGGAAATGAGGGGTCTGCTATTAAGGCCTCAGCATGTTGGTCTTGGGATCCATTTAAGAATGAACTTACCTACCAATCCCAAAACAACAGTGGATCAAGTTCATATAATACTTACAAATATGTTGATCCACAAGGCAGACCCAAGCCTGCAGAGGCCTGGGTCCTTAAGAGAAACTAATTTCTCTTCTTTATGTGCAGGAACATCCACTCAAGAACATGGGAGATAGAGGAATATTTGATAGTGGGTGCTCTGGGCACATGTCTGGTAACAAGGATCACCTGAAGGATTTTGAAGAATTTAAAGGAGGTTCTGTTACCTTTGGAGGTAGCAAAGGGTATATCACTGGTAAAGGTAGAATTGTTGTGGGCAATTTAGAATTTGATAATGTGTCTTTTGTAAAAGAACTTGCGCAATTTAACCTTTTCTCCATATCACAAATTTGTGATAAGCAACATAAGGTGCTTTTTACTGAAACTGAATATTTTGTGTTGACTTCTGACTTTAAGATGCCTGATGAAATCAGATACTCCTAAAAGTCCCAAGACAACACAATATGTACAACTTTGATATGAAGTCACCTGACCCTGCAAAAGGTTTTGCCTGTTTGCTTGCAAAAGCCATTATTGATGAATCTAAATTGTGGCATAGAAGGTTAGGTCATATAAATTTCAAGAATATGAACAAACTTGTAAAGAATAATCTAGTTAGAGATTTACCTTCCAAGTTTTTCAAAAATGACCATACTTGTTTAGCATGTCATAAGGGTAAACAGCATAGGGCTTCATGTAAGGCGAAGTTAGAAAGGACCATTACTAAGCCTTTACACACCTTACATATGGATCTGTTTGACCCTATATCTATGAGGAGTATCAATCATGCTAATTATTGTCTTGTCATTACTGATGATTGCACTAGGTTTTGTTGGGTTTTCTTTATGTCTAACAAGGATGAAACCACAGATCTACTTCAAAGGTTCATTAAGCAAATAGAAAACCAGCTTAATCATAGGGTTAAGATCATTAGGTCAGATAATGGCACAGGATTTAAAAATAGGAGTATGCTTGAATTTTGTGGGAACAAGGAGATAAAACAAGAGTATAGTAGTGCTAGAACTCCACAACAAAATGGAGTTGCCGAAAGAATGAACATGAACCTTATTGAGGCAGCTAGGACTATGCTAGCAGACTCACTTTTACCAACCACTTTTTGGGCTGAAGCTGTAACACCCCAACCCGATAAGGGTAGAAGTATTACGTTATGGTGACATATCAAAACAAACATAAGTATATGACTAAATAATAGAAAATGAATTTCAAAGGTTACAAAGGAAAGAATATGAAAATACAAGGTTACAAAGGAAAGTTAATAATAATTTCTAAGTCTACAATTGCAACTACTTCTAGGCATCTCTAATCCATAATAGCCAGTAAGGTCTTCTAAGTCCAGAGTACTCTCCACTCATAACCCAGCTTCCAACTAAAACCTGCCGCAGGAAAAGAAATGCGGCTGAGCTTAAAAAGCCCAGTGAACTGATATAGAGGTAACATGCAGTAATAATGGAATAGTGAAGTAAGGGAAACAATGCAAGGTATAATAAGAGTTAGGGAAAAAGTAAAAGATTATAAGGTAAAGAAAACAGTAATCCACCACGAGCCCAAGTCAAGTCAAGTATCAAGTCAAGTATCAAGTAACCAAGTAGCCATGTATCCGGAGGGGTGACCTCGGGATACCAAGTATAATGTGAGGGGATGCCTCAAGGGTTGGAGTAGCTAACTCCCAAGCTGTGAAAGACGTGTATCGCACACACCATCAGTCACCAAGTATATAACAAGTAATATCATGATAAATCCATCGAAACAAGTAACAAATCTAGGATGCATCCATACGCCCCAGTAGGCCAAGTACTTCCTCTACGTAACAAGTCAAGTCAAGGACGGGATAGGTCATCACTCTCCTACCCTAGAGTCATGCCATCGGTGCATCAATGACAAGGACATGAAACCCTCATGCCTAGTATACAAGTGGTGGCTCGTAGTCTCAAACTGTGGATCAAGGGTCAAATCAAGTATCAAGTGTCCAAGTTCAAGTTTCATATCAAGTGGTTCAAGTCAAGTTTCCATTTCAAGTATATCATATCAAGGTTTATATCAAGGTTCAAGTCAAGGTTTCAAATCAAGAATCATAGCATAGGGTTTATAGTAAAGGTTAAATCAAAGTTAAAATAGATCATATCAAAGGTTCATAATAAAATGATTCGTAGGTTCATAGTAAAGATTTAATTCATAGGTTTCATATCAAACGCGTATTTAGAAGTAATCTTTCAATAAGTGACTTTCATAAAATGATATTTAGTAAAGTCTTTCATAAAGATAGTCTTTAAAAGTTATTTTCATAAAACTTTTAGTAAAATTTCATTTAAAAGTGGCATCGCATCGTGCTCAACAACATCGTTTTAAAATAGCTTTTCTCAAAACATTTTCATATATAATTAAGAAAGGTTTTCGCATTCAGTTATAATATCAAATGAACCTTCAAGGTATCCAAGGATTTGAATATTCATGTCACAGGGTGACGAACGAATTATATCAAGTATCAAGGGAACATAGCAAGGTTCAATTTATCAAGGGGAGCATAGCAAGGTTCACAAATCAAGGGGAGCATAGCAAGGTTCAAGGGAGTAAGATAGAAAGAGAGAGAGAGAGAGAGAGTTCATGAGAAACCTGTGAGAAGGTCAGAATATCTGTACCTTAGACCGCAAATGAAATTACAACAAGAAACGAAATGATCGGAAGTAACTCCATCTTCAGCGAATCTACACGAATTTATGATCGTCTGATTAATAACTTATTTTAAATCAGATTACTTATTTTAGCAGGATTTCCATATTTAGAAATTTCCCATATTTAGTAGCTTTCCATATTTAGTCACTTAGGGTTCATAATGCCATTTACATAAGTTTAGGGTTCATGGTGTAGTTTTCATAAGTTTAGGGTTTATTATGCAAATATAACAAGTTTAAGGGTTATAGTGTCATTATGATAAGATTAGGGTATGAAATGTAAATATTATTAAGTTACATGTTTTCACAAGTTAAGTCCTTTAGAAAAATGACAATTTAACCCTTTTGTTTAGAAAAATAAACACATAACACCTTTTTAATTTCTTTTCCAGTTTTAACAGATTTTATACATGAACTGGACCTGTTTAGTCGAATTTATTAATCATATAAGAACTCAGAAATAAAATCCCTAAAAATTCAAACATGTATTTAAATGTATTAAGAACCTACACTAATTTTTCCAGATTTTATTAGCCAGTATAATTATAGTCTAAAAATCCATTTTGCCAATTCGTCCATATTTCTGATCAGTTTTAACATATGAAAGGTTTGGATTTATTTACCCCATAAAGATAATTTAGAAAAATCTTCAAAAATTCCAGTAATTACTAATCATATGAAATATTAACCCCGTAAAAGGGAATCCTCTAATTCGACATGGTTTGCAAATGAAAAATCAAAAACAGGACTGATTTTCCAGACTTACGAATTGAGTTTGACACTTGACTTTCTAAAAATCAAAAAGTTGCCTTCCCGACCTCTAAAAATTACAAGGTTAATTTTCCCAGAAAGATATTTCCTTGAACTTAATTTTAGACTCCAGAAAAACTCAAAAATACGCTCACATCATTTTTATCCATTCGAATCATGTTGGAATAATTTCCTGGACCGAACTGAGTTCGTTATTTCATGTGGTCATTTAGGGTTTTATTATTCCAAAAATTTTCTTATCGATACAAGGCACTTATATATGATTAGAAAACAATTATAGATGGACTCTTAATGGTCTTATCATGTACATATCAATTCGAAACATCATAACATCATTAGGTCGATTACATAGGCTTTTCAAATTCATTATTTTATGTAGTATATATATGATTTTATGTGCCTTTTCTTTTATTATTTTATGTGTATGAATCGACAACAACAACATGGAAAACGAAACAAGTATCAAGCACGAAAGATTGAATTGAATAAGGATGATACTATTACCCACATAGCGTGATCAAAAGGAAGCAAGAATGGATCAAACCACCCACACTTTTCAGCCGCAAACTCTAGCAAAACTCCCTTCGAATGGGCTGCCAAACCCACGATTAGCACCACCACCACGAGCTGTTGTAGTACCACGATGGAACCACCCATTAGAGGCCACAAGGACACCCTTTTTGCTGCTGTAGCAGATCGAACAGAAGGGACAGAAAGTGGCAGCCGACTTTTGTGTTTAGTAGGTTTTAGGGTTTCTTCAAATATGAAGAAAGGTTCGGTATTAGGGAATTAAAAGAAAACCGTGTATTTGGTGTGGGCTAAACAAGGCTTGGATCTTTTTATGGGCTTGGTATCAATAACATTTTAATGTCTTCCTATCTCTTTTACTTAGTTTCTAGCCGAAATTTGATCTTGGTACAAATTACAAATCACCTAAATAGGCTAGGATTCTGATGAAGCGAAAAGTGTACCGCTTTTAAGGGGTCATTTAAGCCTTAAATCGTATTTATTTGATCAAATATTGCCCTAAATCGTTCCTTTTGTCGTTTTAGGTACTTTTGAGGAGAAATCTGGAAAAGGAGGCATTTTGGACATTTTTGGAGCATTAAAGTGAAGAAAACGGTAAAGTCTCAAAAATCGGCTAAAAGTCACCTTTGACGGCGTCACATTTAACCCCAGACGGCGTCATGCCTTGGCAAGAAAAGTTGGACGTGAAATTTACTCATGATGAGCCAGTGAAAATAGCATGTGAATTCTGACGGCGTCACGCTTTAACTTGATCAAGGGCGTCACGGCTTAAATCAAAAGGGGACGGCGTCACGTTCAAGGTTCGACGGCGTCAAGCCTTGATAAGCCAGAATGGATTTTTGAAGAGCTAAAGAGGGACGGCGTCAAGAAGGTCATCCGGGAACCCTAAAAGTGGCGAGGTGACGGCGTCACACTCCATAAGGTGACGCCGTCAGATCCAAAAATCTATATATAGTTTTCTAATTTTTTGTCATTAAGGAGAGCTTAGTGTGTGAAATTTTGGGAGAAAACCCTATGACGATTTTAGCTTCTTTTTCAAGGCTTTTTGCCTTGAGATCTTCCATGTTTCATTGAAAGATAAGTTATCAATTAATCATTCAATATGTCTATGTGTTGTTTGATTCTATCTTATTCTTGTCTTTTGTTTAACATGTTAGGCTAATTTTATCTTGTGTTTGCTTAGATCTAATGAAACCTAGCTATTGATTATTGGTTATTAGTGTGTTGTTAGTTGTATTGGATGATTGTTTATCTATGTTAGGCTTAAGAAAACTGGCTAACTTCCTATTCGGTAACTTGCTTGAACGTCTTAAGAAACATGAACCAAATGCGTACTAAAGGTTTTTATGGTTGTATTTAATGCACAAGCGAATTCTAGTGATCCCATGTTAGGAGCTTCCTAGCCGGCTCGACATAGGAGTGAAGTAGGAGCTTGTAGAGTTGGGGAAGTAAGTACGCCACCCCACGAATGGTATTAAGGAATACACCCGTCATCCACGCAACTAATACACACTAATTAACCGGTAAAAGATAGTTAGGGAGTAAGGAAATCTAAGTAAACACATTTCTCTACACATAAGTTTCTCACCACATTTTATTTTCAGTTATTTATTTTATTGCATTCGTAGTAATTTGGGTTAGTTGACTAGCAACTAATTCCGCCCACTCTTTCAAACCCGAGATTTTACTTGCTTTCATAAAAATTATAAAAACATAAAAAAGAATCTTCCTCAACCCTTAGACCTAATTAGAGTAGTCTTTCACACCTAACGAACACTATTCCCTGTGGAGAACGATCAATCCCCCGTACTTACCACTACACTATACTACATCGGTCAGGTACACTGCCTGGTGGGGTTGTAAGCCTCTTGAGATCCCTCGAGAGGTAAAACCTGTTGTAAGGTTACAAAACCACTCATCAAGTTTTTGGCGCCGCTGCCGGGGAATAGTTATTGTTTAGGTTGAATTTTTATTTCTATTAGGTCTACTCACTAGATTCCTTTCTAGTGAGATTTTTTTATTTTATTTTTCTAGATTTTCTTTAGTCTATCTATTTGCTTCGTGTCTTTGTTCGTAACCATACCATCCGACATCATGGAAGATGGTAATATCCTTAACCCCCACAACCCACCACCACAACAACCACCACCACCTCCTAGAGCCCGTACTTTAGGAGAGTATTCCCGTCCTAGCCACCATGGCTATCGAAACACCATTGAGCTCACTCAAGGAGCCAATATCACACCCTTGCGATCTGACACCATCCGGTTGGTGCAAAGCGGATGCGCATTCCATGGACTTCGTTCTGAAGATCCTAATCAACATCTCAAGGACTTTCTTAAAATCGTTGATTCTATAGACCTTGATGTTGCCACTCGAGAGACGACCCGATTGCGTCTCTTCCAATTCTCTTTGCGGGACCAAGCTAGTCAGTGGCTAGAACGTCAACCCGCAGGATCCATTACCTCTTGGGATGATCTCACCACTCGTTTCCTTGCTCAGTTTTTCCCACCGGGAAGAACTACCAAGCTAAGGAATGCTATCTTGATGTTCCAACAACGTCAAGGCGAAACTCTCTACGAGGCATGGACTCGATTCAAGGACTTACTCCAAAAAGTCCCCCACCATGGCATAGAACTTTGGCTCCAAGTCCAAATCTTCTATGACCATATCAATCTCTCCACGAGGCAAACCATTGACCAATCGGCCGGTGGCAAGCTACGTGATCTAAGTGCGGAACAATCATGGGCTCTCCTAGAGGATCTTGCTCTTTATGACAACGAGAGTTGGAGTGACCCCCGTAATTTGAATAAAACGGTCAAGGCAATATCTTTGCCTTCGAACAATTCAAGCACTTCCGACCGTAGGATCATAGAACTTGAAGACCAAGTCAAGTTTCTCATGAAATCCTACGAGGCTCCTAAACCTTCCAGCCAAGTGAACAAAATCACTTCTTCATGTGAATTATGTAGTGGTCCCCACGACACTCGTGATTGCATGGAACTCCCCGAACAAGCTTTTGTGGACTACGCATCCTCGCGTACCGACGGAGCGGGAGACAAGTGGTACACTTTCAAACCCGAGCCAAACCTTTATGGTGATTCATACAACCCCTCATGGAAAAATCACCCGAACCTTAGGTGGAAACAAAACCAAAACACACAACAAACCAATTCTTCCAACCCACCTAATCGTTTCCAATCAAGCGGTTCCAACTCGAACCGTACTTTCAACAACAATCCTTCCGGCAATGGTAGTACCAATAACTTTGAAGGATTGATGTCTCAATTTATGGCATCTCAAGAAGCTCGTTTAGCCAAGTTTGAAGCCGAATTCAATCAACAACGAACGGAGATGACCAATAAAATTGACAACTTGTTGAAAGCTCTCCATAACCAAGTGTTATCACCTCCACATAAGGACGCTAGGAACACAAATAGCGGACCCCAAGTAAAAGACCCCTCTTCATCCAAACACGTCCACTTTGTCAACATTGTCACTATTAAACCAATTGATAGGAATGAGGATAATAGTGAACCTAAGGATGAGGATAAGAAAGTCGAGGTTGATAAGGAAGTTAGGACAAGTGAGATTGAAGAAGTAGATGATGATGAGGACTACTTCAATAGGCTACCCACTAAGGAAGAGCGCGCATATCATACAAACTTATTCGATGACCCCGAGACACCATACTTCCTAGGTAGACCAATCATAGAAATAGGCGACCCTTCTAATCTCAACATACCATGCAACATCGGACATCTACATGTGTGGAAAGCTTACATCGACCTTAGATCGCCCATAAACATCATGACTAGAGCCCACTACAACTTGATAATGAAGAATCAACTTGGGTATAGGATGTTCCCTGACAAAGGTTGGATGAGTAACTTCACGGGAAGAGTTAAGGGATTACCGGTTTATGTAGGAAACTTCACCTATGTCACCGACTTTGTAATTGTAGAAGATATCCGCCCAATAGTCGATGCATCCTTGACTCAAGTGGTTTTTGGAAAACCATTTGTTGAGGTCTCTAGAATGACTTATGAACCTTCCTTAGGGATAGTTAGATTTAAGGATGAGACCGATGAAGTAAGCTACCAAATGCCATATAAGATAGAACAATTCCAACACTTGTCAAATGTTGAGAAGGAGCTCAAGCAAGCGGTCTACTATAGGAATGATGAGGATAGAAGTAAAGGAGTAGACTATGTTATGGAAAGGATATTCGGTTTCTACAAGGATTGTTTGAAATTAGGACCGGAATATAAAACCGGGAAGGAGAATGGCCTAGGAACCGTGACCGATGATGGAGTCACGTAATGTACGTGACTTTGAGTCTAGCTACAAGACTCGTTAATAAAGAAAAGCGCTTCTTGGGAGGCAACCCAAGCTTTATTTGTTTTATTCGCTTTGTGTGTTTATTTATTTGTTTGTTTGATTTTACTTGTTTCCGTATGTGTGCTTAATTTTTATCATTATTGATTCATGTTCAAAACTAAAATTGTGAAAATGCTTTATTTTGTTTTTAACTTCGTCTTAACTACATATAAAGGTATTTTGCAAAAGATAAGTGTAAGGGAAATCTAAATCGGTTTGTTAGAACACAAATGAACATGAATCGTAATAATAATAAATTAGCATACATATTAGTATTTGTTTGAGTCAAATGCTTGTATCGAGTCATAATGATGTTTTGCAGGATTTCCAGGAAGTAAGGTAAAGGTTTTTCCAGAAATTTTCCGGAAACTAAAAATGAAAATTTTTGTCAGGTCATTTCTGACGGCGTCAGGGTTTATAACCTGACGGCGTCAGATTTAATTTCCAGAAATTTTTGAAAGTTTTGTTTTCATAAAAAGTTTTTATTAAAATCTCCAACTTATAATCTCCAGGAATCTGCAAAGTTATCATTCCACAAGCATTATATCCTTATATATAGATTTTATCCCGCCGATGTTATGCAGGTTTTCGTGTTTGTTTTCTCAGGTTTAACAGGTTATTTTGGACAAGGAGATGTTTATGGAATCAAGCTTATGGCGATGCATTAGTCATGGAGCTTCAACATTCTCTTTGGAGGAAGATTTAACCGTGTAATTTCATTATCCACCGAGCGAATCAGGGGAGTATTTGATTTCATTCTTTTACCTTTTTACTTTCACATCTTGTTATTTGAACATTGGGGACAATGTTCATCTTAAGTGTAAGGGAGGGTAAAAGTACAATTTTAGAGAATACAATTGCGCTTGATTTTTGTTTGTTTAATAGTAGATGTGTAATAAAACTGAGATAAATACCTGTTAGGGCAATTTTAGTGCCAAATTTAAATTTTTTTACAACATATAGGAGTGAAACTTTGATCTTAATGAGCGTCTCACGGATAGGAGTTATATGACTAGCACAAAAACCGTACCACTAAAAAAATTTTCCACCCCAAATATGTGAGGTTCGCCCCTAGAATTGGTAGGAAAAGCATTTATGCTATGATGTGTGTACCGGTAGCACTTAGATTCTAGAACTTGCGTTAGGACCATTCCGAGGCCACAAGTGAGACTACATTCGTGTAGTTAGATTTACTACATGATAAGAGGCATTAGGATTAACCCATTGTTTTACACCTGTGTTTTTGTTATAATTACATTGGCTACATTGGTCAAGTAATTCTCCCACACCCTTTGCGTTGTACTCATTTTTAGTACACGATACCCCTAGTACACCCCTCAGAGCCTATCTTTTCGTTTCGACCTTTAAGCATTTTACTTAAAGGAAGAATTTGTTACACCCCACAAAAATGTACACCCAAATCGCCTTAGCCTACCTTGTATGCACTCATTTTTAGTGCATTATTGTTACAACATTTGTTTAAACCCAAGTTAATTATCTAATTGATTACATGGTTGCTAAGTCGAGTCATATCCTTGTACATATTGTTTTGGGACGATTGGGACTCATGGGTAAAGTACTAGTGTAATGGAGTAATGGGGAAGAACATCATTTATTACCCCCATATGTGCTAAATATTTTAAAAGTACTCCAAGTTTTTCAATTATCTTAATTCGAGTCATTAGAATGGTTATTTGTAAAGTTATGTAAAAATTCAAGTGTAAGGGGAATGCAACGCCCCTATGATGTATTATTTTGGATGGTAGGGCAAGAGTGTATGCAAAAAAAAAAAAAAAAAAAAAAAAAAAAAAAAAAAAAAAAAAAAAAAAAATCAAGAAAAATGAGAAAAAGAAAAATAGAAAAAAAATACGGACTACCATCCCGTTTCATTTTATGTTTATTTTATGTTTTTGTTTTTGTTATTTCGTTTCTAGCTTAAGATCGAGTCTAGTCTTGGCTTAGCAACATTGTATAGTACATGTAATTGATCAAGATCTTTAACTAGCCACCAGTAAAATATCCCTTATCCAACAAAACCGTGTTTTCCTTTTCCCTACACCTAACGTTATAACCCATTTAAAAGCCCTCTTTGATAGTTTATCTTAGGTGCTTACGCCTAGTGGAGGAGGTTTTCGATCCTTTCCCAAGCCTATGGTAATCTATTTGCTATGACAGGTAGTGAGAGATATTATCCGTTTTCATTTATGAGATTTATTTTGATGACACTTGAGAGATGTGAGTATCTAAACACTACTTGTGAGGTGCTAGTTTATAATCTCCGTGCTTATTATGATTAAAGTGGAACGAATATTTGTTGTAATTACTTTTATGTTTGCGTTAAATGACCCCTAACTTGTATTTTGATTAGAATAAAAGCGCATTTGCTTGAGGACAAGCAAATCTCAAGTGTAAGGGTATTTGATGAAGCGAAAAGTGTACCGCTTTTAAGGGGTCATTTAAGCCTTAAATCGTATTTATTTGATCAAATATTGCCCTAAATCGTTCCTTTTGTCATTTTAGGTACTTTTGAGGAGAAATCTGGAAAAGGAGGCATTTTGGACGTTTTTGGAGCATTAAAGTGAAGAAAACGGCAAAGTCTCAAAAATAGGCTAAAAGTCACCTTTGACGGCGTCACATTTAACCCCAGACGGCGTCATGCCTTGGCAAGAAAAGTTGGACGTGAAATTTACTCATGATGAGCCAGTGAAAATAGCATGTGAATTCTGACGGCGTCACGCTTTAACTTGATCAAGGGCGTCACGGCTTAAATCAAAAGGGGACGGCGTCACGTTCAAGGTTCGACGGCGTCAAGCCTTGATAAGCCAGAATGGATTTTTGAAGAGCTAAAGAGGGACGGCGTCAAGAAGGTCATCCGGGAACCCTAAAAGCGGCGAGGTGACGGCGTCACACTCCATAAGGTGACGCCGTCAGATCCAAAAATCTATATATAGTTTTCTAATTTTTTGTCATTAAGGAGAGCTTAGTGTGTGGAATTTTGGGAGAAAACCCTAAGACGATTTTAGCTTCTTTTTCAAGGCTTTTTGCCTTGAGATCTTCCATGTTTCATTGAAAGATAAGTTATCAATTAATCATTCAATATGTCTATGTGTTGTTTGATTCTATCTTATTCTTGTCTTTTGTTTAACATGTTAGGCTAATTTTATCTTGTGTTTGCTTAGATCTAATGAAACCTAGCTATTGATTATTGGTTATTAGTGTGTTGTTAGTTGTATTGGATGATTGTTTATCTATGTTAGGCTTAAGAAAACTGGCTAACTTCCTATTCGGTAACTTGCTTGAACGTCTTAAGAAACATGAACCAAATGCGTACTAAAGGTTTTTATGGTTGTATTTAATGCACAAGCGAATTCTAGTGATCCCATGTTAGGAGCTTCCTAGCCGGCTCGACATAGGAGTGAAGTAGGAGCTTGTAGAGTTGGGGAAGTAAGTACGCCACCCCACGAATGGTATTAAGGAATACACCCGTCATCCACGCGACTAATACACACTAATTAACCGGTAAAAGATAGTTAGGGAGTAAGGAAATCTAAGTAAACACATTTCTCTACACATAAGTTTCTCACCACATTTTATTTTCAGTTATTTATTTTATTGCATTCGTAGTAATTTGGGTTAGTTGACTAGCAACTAATTCCGCCCACTCTTTCAAACCCGAGATTTTACTTGCTTTCATAAAAATTATAAAAACATAAAAAAGAATCTTCCTCAACCCTTAGACCTAATTAGAGTAGTCTTTCACACCTAACGAACACTATTCCCTGTGGAGAACGATCAATCCCCCGTACTTACCACTACACTATACTACATCGGTCAGGTACACTGCCTGGTGGGGTTGTAAGCCTCTTGAGATCCCTCGAGAGGTAAAACCTGTTGTAAGGTTACAAAACCACGCATCAGATTCAAGGAACATTTGTTTGTGATTTTTAAATTATAGTACAAGGTTTAATTAACTTAAATTATTAGGTAACTTAGGATTTTAGTTACTTTAGGTTAAATACAAATGATGTTACTCATATAATTTTATAATTCTTAAAAGTTCAAAATTAGAGGGTATTTTAGTCATTTATGATTGTATTAATTTTGGGGTTTTACAACTCTTCCCCTCTAAAAGAGAATTTTCGTCCTCGAAAATTGAAGTAAAACGAAACGGAAAACATAACGGACCGTGAACGGATATGTGAAATGACTAGTTTCTCATGACTCGAACTTGTCGATGCAAAATTGCTTCAGTTCCTCAGAACAGACATAACATACTGAATCCATATCAAAAGAATAATATATCAACTGCAATAAACGATAATTGTAATCTCTTGGGGGAGATACAGGAAATACGTAGGATTTGACGGGTATGCCGTCTATAGAATTTGATTAGACAAATCAGATGAGAACGTACAGAAAATAGATTGTTGATAACATCAACCGGCAGAAAGCCCTATAACAGAATCTAAGATTCCTATTGGAAGTGCAGAGGTCAGCAAAACGCGTGTCGAGAATCCAACGTATCAAATTGTATAACGGCGAAGGCAGATTACGCGCATAGGTAGAATGAACCTAAAGTCTCAGTAACGCAGATAATCTCAAACAGCTATCAGAAATTCTAAGGTTTCTAAGGTACTCCTCGAAATATCCTATGATCACAATAAGTGCACGTTATATGATGTAAGTATTATCACGTTGGCCAGACGTCATAATACTAACATTACATAAGTATGCCCTCATGATGACCATACTTTATCTCAAGTCATAAACAAAACACTTATCTTAACCACCTATCAGTCCTTCTACCTCCTAGGGTTGGTCCGAATCAACTCATCACTACGGATTCGAAATCAAAGAAACAGATCGCATAGATAACGTAATGGAACCTAGTAAGAATCATCGAGTGAAGCTTGTCATCAAAAGCATCAATTCTTCCACAATTCATCAAAGTCCTTATATCAAAACCGTCATTCAACATACGCAGGAAGAACACTAAACGGAAATACTAATGGAGAACCCGAATCATTCGAAGGATCTTATTATCAGGTAACGGAAGCTTAAGTAGGTTGAGAGGAAGTGAATTACGTCATCGATAGCTTCATCCTTCACAGAATTAACCCTTCCAAACCCAAACGTTTGCTTCAAAATTCATCCATTCAATAAACATGATTTCGAATCTCTTCCAATTCCAAGTAGTCTGTCTACGTCTGTTCATATGATTATAGGGTGGAAAGGAATCATAAACTTGAGTCTGGTCCCTCAAGCCTTTGGCACCTCTTCTGGACACTATGGTGTGGTAGCGTGAATCTCTGACATGATCACCGTGCATCCTTCCATTCACATGTCTGCTTCTTCTCTCAATTCATCTTAGTACAACTAAAATGAATAGAGAAGCAAGACTGCGCGTCTTTGACAGGTCTTCTAGCACAGTTCAAAATTCGCCAATTCAAATTGCTGTCATCACCGGATACCTGGTAGTGTTGTCTGCTACAATCTCTGAATGCTAATCAAATCTACTCTTCCAGAACAAAGGGTCATTCTACTTAATACGAAGATGATCTATGTAACACCCCCGTTTTTGATATTCGCAGCGGAAATATAAGTTGGGGTGCTACTAAACAGTTCACAGTCATGATAATAGAAAACGACTCGAAAATGAGACGTTTTAGATAAAATTGTTATCATTCATTTATATCAGAGTTACAATATGCAGGTCCCAGCAGAAGGTTCTCAAAATACATTAATAAAATATATTATTGGTTTGAATGATAACATAGTCCATAGCCAATCCCGTGCCAATCTATGCTTCCAATAACCTGAGAATACATGCTAAAATGTCAACACAAAGGTTGAGTGAATTCATAAAGTTTCGTAAATGAAAAGGTTTCATTTATTCAGAAATATGATGGTTTCAGTTATTCAGAAATAAGCCAGTTTCTGTTGTCAAAATACGCTGTTCAATGGTTCAGAAATATGTTTGTCCAGTTATTCAGAAATATATCGTTCAGTTCAGTTGGAAATCATTTAAACACAAGATTTAATATAATAATTGCCACACATACAATTATTATTAGGGAAAGATATATTTTATTGCACTAAGTCTCATGAATCGCAAAACATTAACAGAACATCAACAGTCATGAGCTAATGATGTAATAATTACCCCATAATTAAATGTAGGTAATCTTGCCCCCGGGTAGGAGATAGTCATATCTCTTTATTCATCTCAAATATAATGCTTTGGGTTACGTTACGGTAACACAAAGGGGTTGTCAGCCCAATAGATCTATCCACAATATTCGCGCTCACCCTGGTTTGCGGGTGATTAGAGGTTCATGATGGGAGGACTTATATTTCAGGTTAACTTAGCTTAAGGCAAATAAAATAAGAATAACGTTGGGATAATACTTGTGTTTAATACGGGAAAAAGTCCATTAGTGATTCATAAGTCACGTAAATGCAAACAATGTTTGTAAATGTTATGAGCATGTATCTCCCCCAAAAATAATTCAAAACATGTAAAAGTAGGGGTTATGAACTCACCTGATCAGTCTGGATGGAAAACAAATGAAATAAAGTTGATAAACGTCTCCGGACAAAGAACCTGGGTTGTTATGCCAATATTTAGTAATTATTTCCAATGATTATATGTTTATTTTGTTTCGTTCTGTTTTGTTGTTTGGTTGATGGTTAAATGTTTTAATTGAACCAATATGTAGTTTCAAAAGTAAGATTTTATCTTATCTTTTATTTGTAAGTTTTGGTTTGGTTTGTTCGTTATTTAAACATATTATGGTAATATTGAGTTGGGAAAACAAAATAGAAAGGATGAAAATGTTGATTAGGAAAAGTTACGTTTTTAATCCCTAAGGTTTGGTCAATTGACAGTTCACACCCTGGACTTTTGGAAAATGACAGTTTCTATCCTCAAGTTTCAAAAATAACAATTTCACCCCTTTTTATTTGTTATTGACAGAAAATACCCTTGATGATATTTATTTACAAAATCAACCCTTGAAAACTTTAATTTAATAAAATCTCATATGAAATATAGGATTTGGCTAGAGCTTTGGACGCGAATAACTTTATGAAAACGGAATCATTTTACGAGCTTTTAGTTTCTATGAATAGTTACCTAGGTCGACTTTAGACATGTCAAAAATCATAATTTATAAAATTCGTTTGGTGTTCGAAATATAGTTCAAAAGTCGAGTGGGTCGAATATGTTTTAATAATAAATATGAAAATTTGTTCTAGACCTAGCGATAGACACAACTTTGGTCTCGATTATATTTTAAACCACTCGATGGTTTTACAAACGGTTTCTTTCTAAAATAAGTTCATTATATGAAATTTATTATGCCAAAAATTCAAAATTTATAGGGATCTAATAAGGGTCGAAAACTTGGTTGAAAAGTTGGTAAGTTGGGTCGACATAATAGAAAAATTATAACTGGAACTCTTTTTAACCTTAGCGATATGAAGCCAAATTCAAGACTCGATATCTCTTTGAAAAACAAATCATTTTCGATGATTTTTATTTCTAAATAAAGTTTGCTAGTTAAACTTTTAACATACTAAAAATTAGATTTTTCCAAGGTCGTTTGAGGGTCGAAAATAAGGTCCTAAGTATGGTAACTGGTCGACTAGAATAGAAAATTATATAACTGGAATTTAGTTTCTACTTATAGCGATTTGAAGCAGTTTTTAAAACTCGATAACTCCACAAATACTTAACTATTTTCATTGATTATTGTTTCTAAATAAAGCTAGCTGGATGAACTAAATACATGCCAAAAATCAGACTTTAATAAGGTTGTTTGAGTGTTGGTTTTCAAGTCGAAAGTTGGGCTGTGGGGCTGTTTTGGACTCGATACATACACAGTAAAATAACCCGATTAGGGTTTTAGTGGTTTTAGGGTTTTCGACTAAGATTTTAGACATGTTATGATTACTTTAAGTATATATTGATATGTTTAATCATGTTTAACATACTAAAGATTTGTTTAGTCAAAAATTCGAATACTATAAGTATACTATAGGAACTGTTCGAACAGAAGACAAAAGAAAAGAAATATACTTTGGTTTTTGATTTCATTTGTCATTAGTGATTATGTACTAGTGTGTTTTAGATGTTTCTAAGTATAATTAACATAAAAGAACTAAGATATAAATAGTGTTAAATGACTTACTTAAGTTGTGTAGTCGAGTAGGATTTTGTGACTGGAATTGGTTGATGCCTTGAACCCGATTGCTTCCCCCCTCTTCTGGACTTTCTAAGTTTGGTTTGAGAGTATTGTGAGGTTGTGGTTAGGGCAGAAATGAGTTGGAACTGTTTTAGGGTTTGGTTCGATTGATGGTGTAATGAAAGGGTGAAACATGGTTGCTATTTATAGGAATAGGAATTAGGGTTTTCTAGTTATGTGATAAGGAGACATGGTATGAATGAAAAGGCTGACAAAAACCATGGAATACGCCACTTGGATAGGAGGAGGAGGATGGAGAAATGGTGGTGATGTGGCCGGTTTTATAACCATAGCTTGCAACTACCAATGGTGTGTGTTCTTGAAGAAGAAGGGTGCCATGTGGAGGGCTTTGTAGGAGAGGGCATGGAGTAGCTAAGTTCAATGTTTCCTTAAGGTGTAAGCTTGGTTTGGTTTGTGGTTGGAATCGAACTAGTTTGGAGGGGAGGGACGAATGGTGCTTAAGGTTATGGTACTTTGTGTTTTAGAGAGTTGTAACTAGGGTTGAAACATGATAGTTAGTTCAATTATTTAGTTATTTAAGAAAATGTTTAAGGTTTATTATATATTCATGTATTTCGAAATATAAATGAAAATGAATCATGCTTATGAGGGTTGTACTTGTAGGCTTAAATGTGTTGTACAAAAATTTAGGAAGTGAGAAAAATATAGTTTTAACAATTTAATAATTTATAAAAATTATTTGTTGAAGTTTATTATGTTAAAAAGTAATTAAATGAAATTTATAGTTTTTGTGCATTAGATACTTGTTCTTTGGCTTTAGAGACTTGTAAAAATATTTAAGGAGTTTAGAAAATATAATTTATAAAAGTTATGCATAAATATTTTGTATTTTGTGCTTTTAAAAATAATATAAATGAGGTTTTAATAAAGGTTTTGTAAATAAATAATTTCATGCATAAATGACTTGTACTATAGCGTAAATAACTTGTAAACTTAATATTTTATAAAAATATTCTAGAAATAATTTAGGGTTTGTGAAATGAATGCATAAAATAACACTTAGGTGAAATTAGGGTTTTACCGAGAATAAAATAGAATTAGGGTTTCTGGTGCTTTAGTAACTTATACATTAACTCAGATACGTTGTATTTTTATGTTATGAGGTTTAGTTGTTCATATTTGGTATTGTGGTAAATTTTAGGATTTCCTAGAAACTCTATACAGATAGTGAATGTTTTGTTAAAGATTTTATCGTAAAGTGGTAAATGGTATTCTGTAATATTTTTATATCATTATGTTTATGAAATAAGCATTAGGTTTGTTAAGCAGGTCTGTGGGAGCACGTTTATCAATGATGTGATCTATGTCACATAAGATGAGAGATACATTCAAATAAAAAAAATTACCCGTGGAAAAGGATAATAGTTCTGTAAAGTAAATAGGAAATGTTACGAGTGGTTACAATCTACGTGTTCCTCGTTCGTCTCTGAGCACAAACACACTATCATACCATGACAATTGTCCCACTACTTGCGAAAACATGATTCTATTAGCCAATACAATTGGCATCATCTAAGACTCATAATGATCACAACGAGTACGAAAGCAACTTCATGAATCGTCTCCAGGAAAACTTCATATCTACTTTCACATCGCCTATCTTCCTCTTCACGCATAAAACTGAAATGCTTCACGGAGGTTACTCTCAGTTAGTCATCTCCCTTCTTAGAAGTTCTTGTGGTTGTTTGTTCAGTCCTTCAAACATTAAATGAGGCCGTCTGATACGGAGTTTCAAGATAGAACAAATCAATCATTGATACGCGGAAATGGATAATGAGTTTGGATAGTGATATGGTTAATTCACGATAGTCGATACGTCACGGCATACTTCCCTCTTTCTTCTTCATAAACCAATAGGAGCATTCAAAGAGAACACTGAGGTGAACAAAATCACATTCCATCAGTTCCTTCAATCTCTCAACTTCTATGGCATCATGGTTTCGTTAATTGAGGTTGGTTCAACGTCAATTCTACTTCCCAAGCGGGAGGGAATCCCAAGAGGTTCATCAGATAACACCAGAAAATTTGTACAACAAATACTTCCAATGCCATAGCTTCCAAGGGTGGATATTAATAGGTGTCAGGAGAAATTTGACAATCAAAAGAGATCGGAATAAGTGCTATCATAGCAGCATTAATCTTAACAGAGTTAAGCGGTTGAGAATCATCATAACAAAAGTAGGGTGAAAATAGATTTCACGGTCAATTAAAAGTCACATTTCAAATACGGTAGTCTATGGTAGCTTTACGAAAAGCCATCCAATCCATAACCAAAAGACCTCAAGGTCAATTATACCAAGAGTAAACAGATCCGCAGAACGAATACGGTCGTTAAACCAGATGGGTAGTTCATATATCAAGGTAAAGTACATGGTTCATCATTGTGTTGAGATAGATAAACGAACAGTTCAAGGTATCGGAATTTTGTTTAGCTTTATAGCATAAGTGGCAGGTAGGGTGTGTATCATTGGTAATACGAACATCGTATGATTGTCAAAAGTGAGATGTATGGAATATTAGTTATCAGCATCATCATGCTCAGTTGACAATTCCGTACTGAGATAGTATTTACATCATATCTTTCCAAAGGAAACTGGTTGGCAGGCAAGATTCAACATTCAAAGAGCGGTAAGTAAAACTTCCTATATCTATAGTTAACAATCACCAGAGTTCTCATAAGAGTAGTAATGGATTTTTGTTTTGGACTGAGTAGTATCAGATGATACACTTCATATCCGACATGAGTAATGAATTCATAGAATGTGTTAAACACATTATGGTTGAATGACCATCTGTATGATCGGAAAGGTATCAAACTGTTTATTAAACAGATCAGAATTGGGGATCAAAATCAGGAAGTGAAACTTAAATGGTGCAAGGTATTCATGTAGTTCTCGAGGAATTCCAACTTACTTGGTTACCAAGCTTAAGTTGCAAAACTTTCTAGCATCTGAAACAAATGTTCTTATAAGGCTTAGCTAAAGGCAAAGGCACGAATCAGAGTGATACGGAAGCAATGTTACTTACATAGATGTCCTAGTCTACCCATTCCTCACCGGTAGTAACTTAAGTTCCTATGGGGAAATCCTAAAGCAAATTTTCAAAGGTTGTATTATGAGCGCCTACAGTGGAAACTTAATGGTCCAAACTTTACAGGTCAAGGGTAAATGTATTACAAGTCGCAGCCTGTCGTTCTGATACCATAATTGTAACACCCCAACCCGATAAGGGTAGAAGTATTACCTTATGGTGACATATCAAAGCAAACATAAGCATATGACTAAATAATACAAAATGAATTTCAAAGGTTACAAAGGAAAGAATCTGAAAATACAAGGTTACAAAGGAAAGTCAATAATAATTTCTAAGTCTACAATTGTAACTACTTCTAGTCATCTCTAATCCATAATAGCCAGTAAGGTATTCTAAGTCCAGAGTACTCTCCACTCATAACCTAGCTTCCAACTAAAACCTGCCGCAAGAAAAGAAATGCGGCTGAGCTTAAAAAGCCCAGTGAACAAATATAGAGGTAACAAGCAGTAATAATGGAATAGTGAAGTAAGGGAAACAATGCAAGGTTTAATAAGAGTTAGGGAAAAAGTAAAAGATTATAAGGTAAAGAAAACAGTAATCCACCATGAGCCCAAGTCAAGTCAAGTATCAAGTCAAGTATCAAGTAACCAAGTAGCCATGTATCCGGAGGGGTGACCTCGGGATACCAAGTATAATGTGAGGGGATGCCTCAAGGGTTGGAGTAGCTAACTCCCAAGCTGTGAAAGACGTGTATCGCACACACCATCAGTCACCAAGTATATAACAAGTAATATCATGATAAATCCATCGAAACAAGTAACAAATCTAGGATGCATCCATACGCCCCAGTAGGCCAAGTACTTCCTCTACGTAACAAGTCAAGTCAGGGACGGGATAGGTCATCACTCTCCTACCCTAGAGTCATGCCATCGGTGAATCAATGACAAGGATATGAAACCCTCATGCTAGTATACAAGTGGTGGCTCGTAGTCTCAAACTGTGGATCAAGGGTCAAATCAAGTATCAAGTGTCCAAGTTCAAGTTTCATATCAAGTGGTTCAAGTCAAGTTTCTATTTCAAGTATATCATATCAAGGTTTATATCAAGGTTCAAGTCAAGGTTCAAATCAAGAATCATAGCATAGGGTTTATAGCAAAGGTTTAAATCAAAGTTCAAATAGATCATATCAAAGGTTCATAATCAAATGATTCGTAGGTTCATAGTAAAGATTTAATTCAAAGGTTTCATATCAAACGCGTATTTAGAAGTAATCTTTCAATAAGTGACTTTCATAAAATGATATTTAGTAAAGTCTTTCATAAAGATAGTCTTTAAAAGTTGTTTTCATAAAACTTTTAGTAAAATTTCATTTAAAAGTGGTATCGCATCGTGCTCAACAACATCGTTTTAAAATAGCTTTTCTCAAAACATTTTCATATATAATTAAGAAAGGTTTTCACATTCAGTTATAATATCAAATGAACCTTCAAGGTATCCAAGGATTTGAATATTCATGTCACAGGGTGACGAACGAATTATATCAAGTATCAAGGGAACATAGCAAGGTTCAATTTATCAAGGGGAGCATAGAAAGGTTCACAAATCAAGGGGAGCATAGCAAGGTTCACAAATCAAGGGGAGCATAGCAAGGTTCACAAATCAAGGGGAGCATAGCAAGGTTCAAGGGAGTAAGATAGACAAGAGAGAGAGAGAGTTCATGAGAAACCTGTGAGAAGGTCAGAATATCTGTACCTTAGACCGCAAATGAAATTACAACAAGAAACGAAATGATCGGAAGTAACTCCATCTTCAGCGAATCTACACGAATTTATGATCGTCTGATTAATAACTTATTTTAAATCAGATTACTTATTTTAGCAGGATTTCCATATTTAGAAATTTCCCATATTTAGTAGCTTTCCATATTTAGTCACTTAGGGTTCATAATGCCATTTACATAAGTTTAGGGTTCATGGTGTAGTTTTCATAAGTTTAGGGTTTATTATGCAAATATAACAAGTTTAAGGGTTATAGTGTCATTATGATAAGATTAGGGTATGAAATGTAAATATTATTAAGTTACATGTTTTTACAAGTTAAGTTGATGAAGCGAAAAGTGTACCGCTTTTAGGGGGTCATTTAAGCCCTAAATCGTATTTATTTGATCAAATATTGCCCTAAATCGTTCCTTTTGTCATTTTAGGTACTTTGGAGAAGAAATCTGGAAAAGGAAGCATTTTGGACGTTTTTGGAGCATAAAAGTGAAGAAAACGACAAAGTCTCCAAAGCTGCTGGAAAAGTACACGTGACGGCGTCAAGGATTGCTCCTGACGGCGTCACGGCTTGGCAAAAGAGGTGGATATGACAAAATACACGTGACGCGCCAGAAAGTTTTACAATGGAAGTCTGACGGCGTCACCCTTTAAGGTGATCAAGGCCGTCACGGTTTAAGTTAAAGAGAGACGGCGTCAACCCTTGACGCGCCAGAGTGGATTTTGGAGGATTAAAGAGGGACGGCGTCAGGAAGACCATCCGGGAACCCTAGCCGCGGCGAGGTGACGGCGTCACCTCCTACAACGTGACGCCGTCAGCCCCTAAACTCTATATATAGTTTTGCAATTTTTAGTCATTAGTGTGCAACTTTGTGAGGAGAAACCCTAAGACGAATTTTCTGCCATTTTTAAGGGTTTTATACCCTTGGATCTCCCATGTTTAATTGAAGATAAGTAATCAATTAATCATTCAATATGTCTATGTGTTGTTTGATTATATCTTGTTCTTGTCTTTTAATTAACATGCTAGGCTAGATTTATCTTGTGTTTGCTTAATCTAATGAAACCTAACTATTGATTATTGGTTGTTGGTGTGTTATTAATTGTATTGGATGATTGTTTATCGATGTTAGGCTTAAGAAAACTGGCTAACCTCCTATACGGTAACTTGCTTGAACGTCTTAAGAAACATGAACCAATGCGTACTAAGGTTATTATGGTTGTATTTAATGCATGAGCGAATTCTAGTGATCCCATGTTAGGAGCTTCTTAGCCGGCTCGACATAGGAGTGAAGTAGGAGCTTGTAGAGTTGGGGAAGTACGTACGCCACCCCACGATTGGTATTAAGGAATACACCCGTCATCCACGCAATTAATACACACTAATCAACCGATTAAAGATAGTTAGGGAGTAAGGAAATCTAAGTAAACACATTTCTCTCCATATAAGTTTCACGACCTTTTCATTTTCAGTTATTTTATTTTATTTGCATTTGTAGTTATTTGGGTTAGTTGACTAGCAACTAATTCCGCCCACTCCTTAAAACCCGAGATTTTACTTGCTTTCCATAAAAAATTATAAAAATACAAAAAGAATCTTCCCTCACCCTTAGACCTATTAGAGTAGTTTTTCAATCCTAACGACACTATTCCCCTAGAGAACGATCAATCCCCCGGTACTTGCCACTACACTATACTACATCGGTCAGGTACACTGCCTGGTGGGGATTGCAAGCCTCTTGAGATCCCTCGAGAGGTAAAACCTGTGTAAGGTCGCAAAATCACGCATCAAGTTTTTGGCGCCCCGCTGCGGGGAATAGTTATTGTTTAGGTTGAATTTTTATTTTATTAGGTCTACTCACTAGATTCCTTTCTAGTGAGATTTTTATTTTTATTTTTCTGGGTTTTCTTTAGTCTATCTTTTTTCTTCGTTTCTTTGTTCGTAACCATTACCATCCGACATCATGGAAGGTGGTAATATCCTTGATCCCAACAACCCACCACCACAACAACACCCACCTCCTAGAGCCCGTACCTTAGGAGACTACTCCCGTCCTAGCCACCATGGCTATCGAAACACCATTGAGCTCACTCAAGGAGCCAATGTCACTCCCTTGCGATCCGACACCTTCCGGTTGGTGCAAAGCGGATGCGCATTTCATGGACTTCGTTCCGAAGATCCTAATCAACATCTCAAGGACTTTCTCAAAATCGTTGATTCCATAGACCTTGATGTTGCCACTCGAGAGACGACCTGACTACGTCTCTTTCAATTCTCTCTGCGGGACCAAGCTAGTCAATGGCTAGAGCGTCTACCCGCAGGATCCATCACCTCTTGGGATGATCTCACCACTCGTTTCCTCGCTCAGTTTTTCCCACCAGGAAGAACTACCAAGCTAAGGAATGATATCTTGATGTTCCAACAACGTCAAGGCGAAACCCTCTACGAGGCATGGACTCGATTCAAGGACTTACTCCAAAAAGTCCCTCACCATGGCATAGAACTTTGGCTCCAAGTCCAAATCTTCTATGACCATATCAATCTCTCCACGAGGCAAACCATTGACCAATCGGCCGGTGGTAAGCTACGTGATCTAAGTGCGGAACAATCATGGGCTCTCCTGAAGATCTTGCTCTTTATGACAACGAAAGTTGGAGTGATCCCCGTGATTTGAATAAAACGGTCAAGGCAATATCTTTGCCTTCGAACAATTCAAGCACTTCCGACCGTAGGATCATAGAACTTGAAGACCAAGTCAAGTTTCTTATGAAATCCTACGAGGCTCCTAAACCTTCAAGCCAAGTGAACAAAATCACTTCTTCATGTGAATTATGTAGTGGTCCCCACGACACTCGTGATTGCGTGGAACTCCCCGAACAAGCTTTTGCGGACTACGCATCCTCGCGTACCGACGGAGCGGGAGACAAGTGGTACACTTTCAAACCCGAGCCAAACCCCTACGGTGATTCATACAACCCCTCATGGAAAAATCACCCAAACCTTAGGTGGAAACAAAACCAAAACGCACAACAAACCAATTCTTCCAACCCACCTAATTGTTTCCAATCAAGCGGTTCCAACTCAAAACCGTACTTTCAACAACAATCCTTCCAGCAATGGTAGTACCAATAACTTTGAAGGATTGATGTCCCAATTGATGGCATCTCAAGAAGCTCGTTTGGCCAAGTTTGAAGCCGATTTCAAACAAAAACAAAGCGAGATGACCAATAAGATTGACACTTTTGTTGAAAGCCCTCAATGACTGAGAAATGGGAGCACTCCCTAGCAACACAGTCAAGAACCCGAAACTAAACGTCAACGCCATTTCATCGGTTTCGTCTCCTAGTTCTTGTCCACAATATTATTCGGTCAATTCCATGAGCAGTGTTTCAAACAAACCCAAGTCGTTCAAAATGACCAAGAAGTTATGATATCCAACACTAAATTGGTCAACAACATAGTTGAAACACCTCCCACTCAAAACCTTGACGAAGAATTCAAGGAGCTCTACCTTGAAAGTCCGGTTATTGATGTGTTGGATGAGAAGAAGCTCAAGTTAGGCGAAAAAGGGACCGCCTTTGTTCAAAACAAGCTACCTAAGAAATTAGATGATTCGGGCCTATTTGTTCTACCTTGTAAGATCGGTGATTCGGTGGCTTATGACACATTAGCCGATCTTGGATCAAGCCTTAACCTACTTCCGTTACCTCTCTACACCTCTCTAAAACTAGGAAAACTTGAAGAAACCGAGGTGATAATAGGCTTAGCGGATGGGAGTGTTGCTTACCCAGTTGGAGTAGTCAAGGACGTGTTAGTACACATAGGAAAACTAACCATTTTAGCCGATTTCCACGTCCTTGATATGGTTAGCGACCCTACATGCCCCTTGTTGATAGGTAGAGGATTTTTGGCAACCGCTAGTGCTATGATTGATTGTAAGGAATCTAAGATAGCGGTAGGAGAAGGTGATACTTGGTCAGTCTATGATGTGAAGAAACATGCTTATGATACTAGTAATGAACCAACACCCCATTGGTTAGAATTAAATAAGAGACCATCTAGATATGGACCTTGGATCGATAGAGACTTCATAGGACCCCAACGGCCATTTTACCTAGAAGAGGACTTTGTGAACCGAACACATACGGTAGAGCAACTCTTGGCTAGGGACACCGAATTGGATCCATTTGAAGACCCTCTAGTTTTTAGGAAGATGATTGATTTCCTAGGAGTTTTGCCAATTAACCTAGGGATGAATAAGTGGACTTGTAGGACGATGATCATAAGTGGGATTGGGACAAACCACCCAAAGATGGAGATGGGTCATGGCATATTAAGATGACATTGTATGACCCGGATGAAGAGAAGTTTGAAAAGATATATTGTACTAAGCGGACCAATAGGAAACTTCAATCCAAGCTTAACCCTAAAGACGTCCTCGATGACGAACTCACTTACATAGGGTAGAAGGACTTTGAGTCTAGCTACAAGACTCGTTAATACAGAAAAGCGCTTCTTGGGAGGCAACCCAAGCTTTATTTGCTTTGTGTGTTTATTTATTTGTTTGTTTGATTTTATTTGCTTCCGTATGTATGTTTAATTTTTATTATTATTGATTCATGTTCGAAACTAAATTGTGAAAATGCTTTATCTTGTTTTTAACTTCGTCTTAACTACATATAAAGGTATTTTGAAAAAAGATAAGTGTAAGGGAAATCCAAATCGGTTTATTAGAACAAATGAACATGGATCGTAACAATAATAAATTAACATACATATTAGTAATTGTTTGAGTCAAATGCTTGTATCGAGTCATAATGATGTTTTGCAGGAATTCCAGGAAGTAAGGTATAGGTTTTTCCAGAAATTTTCCGGAAACTTAACATGAGAATTATGTCAGATCATTTCTGACGGCGTCAGGCCTTACAACCTGACGGCGTCAGGTGTTAATTTTCTGAAATTTTTGAAAGTGTTGTTTTTCTACCGGAATCATAAAAAGTTTTTATTAAATCTCTAACTTATAATATCCAGGAATCTGCAAAATAATCATTCCACAAGCATTATATCCTTATATAGATTTATCCCGCCAATGTTATGCAGGTTTTCGTGTTTGTTTTCTCAGGTTTAACAGGTTATTTTGGACAAGGAGATGTATGTGGAATCTAGCTTTTGGCGATGCTTTAGTCTTGGAGCTTCAACATTACCTTAGAAGAAGATCTAACCATGTTACCTCTTTATCCACCGAGCGAATCAGGGGAGTATTTGATTTCATTCTTTTACCTTATTTACTTTTACATCTTGTTATTTGAACATTGGGGACAATGTTCATCTTAAGTGTAAGGGGGGTAAAGTACGATACTTTAGAGAATGCAATTACGCTTGATTTTTGTTTGTTTAATGGTAGATGTGTAATAAAACTGAGAGAAATACCTGTTAAGGCAATTTTAGTGCCAAATTTAAAATTTTTTACAACATTTAGGAGTGAAACTTTGATCTTAATGAGCGTCTCATGGATAGGAGTTATATGACTAGCACAAAACCGTACCACTAAAAAATTTTCCACCCCCAAATATGTGAGGTTCGCCCCTAGAATTGGTAGGAAAAGCATTTATGCTATGATGTGTGTACCGGTAGCACTTAGATTCTAGAACTTGCGTTAGGACCATTCCGAGGCCACAAGTGAGACTACATTCGTGTAGTTAGATTTACTACATGATAAGAGGCATTAGGATTAACCCATTGTTTTACACCTGTATTTTTGTTATAATTACATTGGCTACATTGGTCAAGTAATTCTCCCACACCCTTTGCGTTGTACTCATTTTTAGTACACGATACCCCTAGTACACCCCTCAGAGCCTATCTTTTCGTTTCTAACTTTAAGCATTTTACTTAAAGGAAGAATTTGTTTACACCCCACTTAAATGTACACCCAAATCGCCTTAGTCTACCTTGTATGCGCTCGTTTTTAGTGCATTATTGTGACAACATTTGTTTAAACCCCAAGTTAATTATCTAATTGATTACATGGTTGCTAAGTCGAGTCATATCCTTGTACATATTGTTTTGGGACGATTGGGACTCATGGGTAAAGTACTAGTGTAATGGAGTAATGGGGAAGAACAACATTATTACCCCATATGTGCTAAATATTTTAAAAAGTACTCAAAGTGTTTCGATTATCTTAATTCGAGTCATTAGAATAGTTAATTGTAAAGTTATGTAAAAGTTCAAGTGTAAGGGGAATGCGACGCCCCTATGATGTATTATTTTGGATGGTAGGGCAAGAGTGTATGCAAAAAAAAAAAAAAAAATCGGAAAAATCAAGAAAAATACAAAAAAAATGAGAAAAAGAAAAGTAGAAAAAACATACGGACTACCATCCCGTTTCATTTTATGTTTTTGTTATTTTTGTTTTTAGCTTAGATTGAATCGAGTCTTGGATTAGCAACGCCATATTGTACATGTAATTAATCAAGATCTTTAACTCGCCACCAATAAAATATCCCTTATCCAACAAAACCGTGTTTATCATATCCCTACACATAACGTTATAACCCTTTTAAAAGCCCTCTTTGATAGTTTATCTTAGGTGCTTACGCCTAGTGGAGTAGATTTTTGACCCTTTCCCAAGCCTATGGTAATCTATTTGCTATGACAGGTAGTGAGAGATATTATCCGTTTTCATTTATGAGATATACTTTTATGACACCTGAGAGATGTGAGTATCTAAACACTACTTGTGAGGTGCTAGTTTGTAATTCTCGTGCTTATGATGATTAAAGTGGAACGACTATTTGTTGTAATTACTTTTATATTAGTGTTAAATGACCCCTAATTTGTATTTTGATTAGAATAAAAGCGCATTTGCTTGAGGACAAGCAAATCTCAAGTGTAAGGGTATTTGATGAAGCAAAAAGTGTACCGCTTTTAGGGGGTCATTTAAGCCCTAAATCGTATTTATTTGATCAAATATTGCCCTAAATCGTTCCTTTTGTCATTTTAGGTACTTTGGAGAAGAAATCTGGAAAAGGAAGCATTTTGGACGTTTTTGGAGCATAAAAGTGAAGAAAACGACAAAGTCTCCAAAGCTGCTGGAAAAGTAAACGTGACGGCGTCAAGGATTGCTCCTGACGGCGTTACGGCTTGGCAAAAGAGGTGGATATGACAAAATACACGTGACGCGCCAGAGAGTTTTACAATGGAAATCTGACGGCGTCACCCTTTAAGGTGATCAAGGTCATCACGGTCTAAGCTAAAGAGAGACGGCGTCAAGCACAATTGTGACGGTGTCAACCCTTGACGCGCCAGAGTGGATTTTGGAGGATTAAAGAGGGACGGCGTCAGGAAGACCATCCGGGAACCCTAGCCGCGGCGAGGTGACGGTGTCACCTCCTACAACGTGACGCCGTCAGCCCCTAAATTCTATATATAGTTTTGCAATTTTTAGTCATTAGTGTGCAACTTTGTGAGGAGAAACCCTAAGACGAATTTTCTGCCATTTTTAAGGGTTTTATACCCTTAGATCTCCCATGTTTAATTGAAGATAAGTAATCAATTAATCATTCAATATGTCTATGTGTTGTTTGATTATATCTTGTTCTTGTCTTTTGATTAACATGCTAGGCTAGATTTATCTTGTGTTTGCTTAGATCTAATGAAACCTAACTATTGATTATTGGTTGTTGGTGTGTTATTAATTGTATTGGATGATTGTTTATCGATGTTAGGCTTAAGAAAACTGGCTAACCTCCTATACGGTAACTTGCTTGAACGTCTTAAGAAACATGAACCAATGCGTACTAAGGTTATTATGGTTGTATTTAATGCATGAGCGAATTCTAGTGATCCCATGTTAGGAGCTTCTTAGCCGGCTCGACATAGGAGTGAAGTAGGAGCTTGTAGAGTTGGGGAAGTACGTACGCCACCCCACGTTGGTATTAAGGAATACACCCGTCATCCACGCAATTAATACACACTAATCAACCGGTAAAAGATAGTTAGGGAGTAAGGAAATCTATGTAAACACATTTCTCTCCATATAAGTTTCACGACCTTTTCATTTTCAGTTATTTTATTTTATTTGAATTTGTAGTTATTTGGGTTAGTTGACTAGCAACTAATTCCGCCCACTCCTTAAAACCCGAGATTTTACTTGCTTTCCATAAAAAATTATAAAAATACAAAAAGAATCTTCCCTCACCCTTAGACCTATTAGAGTTAGTTTTTCAATCCTAACGACACTATTCCCCTAGAGAACGATCAATCCCCCGGTACTTGCCACTACACTATACTACATCGGTCAGGTACACTGCCTGGTGGGGATTGCAAGCCTCTTGAGATCCCTCGAGAGGTAAAACCTGTTGTAAGGTCGCAAAACCACGCATCATAAGTCCTTTAGAAAAATGACAATTTAACCCTTTAGTTTAGAAAAATAAACACATAACACCTTTTTAATTTCTTTTCCAGTTTTAACAGATTTTATACATGAACTGGACCTGTTTAGTCGAATTTATTAATCATATAAGAACTCAGAAATAAAATCCCAAAAAATTCACACATGTATTTAAATGTCTTAAGAACCTACACTAATTCTTCCAGATTTTATTATCTAGTATAATTTTAGTCTAAAAATCCATTTTGCCAATTCGTCCAGATTTCTGATCAGTTTTAACATATGAAAAGTTTGGATTTATTTACCCAATAAAGATAATTTAGAAAAATTTAAAAAAATTCCAGTAATTACTAATCATATGAAATATTAACCCCGTAAAAGGGAATCCTCTAATTCGACATGGTTTGCAAATGAAAAATCAAAAACATGGACTGATTTTCCAGACTTACGAATTGAGTTTGACACTTGACTTTCTAAAAATCAAAAAGTTGCCTTCCCGACCTCTAAAAATTACAAGGTTAATTTTCCCAGAAAGATATTTCCTTGAACTTAATTTTAGACTCCAGAAAAACTCAAAATACGCTCACATCATTTTTATCCATCGAATCATGTTGGACTAATTTCCTGGACAGAACTGAGTTCGTTATTTCATGTGGTCATTTAGGGTTTTATTATTCCAAAAATTTTCTTATCGATACAAGGCACTTATATATGATTACAAAACAATTATAGATGGACTCTTAATGGTCTTATCATGTACATATCAATTCGAAACATCATAACATCATTAGGTCGATTACATAGGCTTTTCAAATTCATTATTTTATGTAGTATATATATGATTTTATGTGCCTTTTCTTTTATTATTTTATGTGTATGAATCGACAACAACAACATGGAAAACGAAACAAGTATCAAGCACGAAAGATTGAATTGAATAAGGATGATACTATTACCCACATAGCGTGATCAAAAGGAAGCAAGAATGGATCAAACCACCCACACTTTTCAGCCGCAAACTCTAGCAAAACTCCCTTCGAATGGGCTGCCAAACCCACGATTAGCACCACCACCACGAGCTGTTGTAGTACCACGATGGAACCACCCATTAGAGGCCACAAGGACACCCTTTTTGCTGCTGTAGCAGATCGAACAGAAGGGACAGAAAGTGGCAGCCGACTTTTGTGTTTAGTAGGTTTTAGGGTTTCTTCAAATATGAAGAAAGGTTCGGTATTAGGGAATTAAAAGAAAACCGTGTATTTGGTGTGGGCTAAACAAGGCTTGGATCTTTTTATGGGCTTGGTATCAATAACATTTTAATGTCTTCCTATCTCTTTTACTTAGTTTCTAGCCGAAATTTGATCTTGGTACAAATTACAAATCACCTAAATAGGCTAGGATTCAAGGAACATTTGTTTGTGATTTTTAAATTATAGTACAAGGTTTAATTAACTTAAATTATTAGGTAACTTAGGATTTTAGTTACTTTAGGTTAAGTACAAATGATGTTACTCATATAATTTTATAAGTTCTTAAAAGTTCAAAATTAGAGGGTATTTTAGTCATTTATGATTGTATTAATTTTGGGGTTTTACAGAAGCAGTAAATACTGCTTGCTACATATTTAATAGGGTAAGAGTGACTAAACCTCAAAACAAAACTCCTTATGAGCTTTTGTTTGGCCATAAACCAATCATTAGTTATATAAGACCTTTTGGGTGCCATGTTACCATTCTAGATACTCTTAGTGTGCTTGGCAAGTTTGAGAAAAAATCTAATGAGGGATTTTTAGTAGGATATTCACTAAGTAGTAAGGCCTTTAGGGTATACAACTTAGTGACAAAAAGGGTGATAGAGACTCTCCATGTTGATTTTCTTGAGGAGAAACCTAATGTGAAAGGAATAGGTTATAGATGGATGTTTGATATTGATTATCTGACTGATTCTATGAATTATATTCCTGTTTCTATTGAAAATCAAGCTAACCCTCATGCAGGTTCCATAGAAGAAACTAACAATGCAGGTACTCATGTTGATTCTGATGTAAAAGTTTCTGAGCAAGAAGAGGAAATGGAGGAACTCATTGTTGTTCCCACAACAGCAATCAAGTCTGATGTAGCTCAAGATGGCACAAAGAAATCTTCTGTCCTTTCAAAGAAGAAGGAGTCTGTTACCAAAAATCAAGAACAAGGGAAAGAGGCTTCTCCTACAAATGTTTCAGAAGATGTTCTTTCTTTCAGAGATGAATTGAATGCATTGGCAGATAAGTATATTGGAAAGAAGGCTACCAGCACTAACCCAGTTAATTCTGGTAGTGATTCAGTTGACAAGACGGCTACCAGTACTAATTTAGTTAATTCTGGTAGTGATTCATTTAATTCTGCTGAGTCTGATCCAACTCAAGTTGATGTTTTTGATGATTCTGATATGCCTGAGCTTGAAATATTTGATAAGCCACGTGAAGGGATCTTTGATGATGCTTCTTATGATGAAGAATGAGTGGTTACTGATTTCAACAACTTACCAACAGAAGTGAATGTCAGTCCATCTCCTACACTCAGGATTCACAATATTCATCCTAAAAGTCAAATAATTGGTGATCCTAAGTCAGCTGTTCAGACTTGAAGCAAAGTGCAAAAACAATCAGAAGCTCATGCACTTTTAAGTTTTGTCAAGAAGAAGCAAAGGAATAATCACAAAGATCAGCAACGCTGCTTGTTTGCATGTTTTATTTTTCAAAAGGAACCAACCAAGGTTTCTGAAGCTTTGGAAGATGAGAGTTGGGTGGAAGCAATGCAAGAAGAGCTCTTGCAGTTTAAGTTGCAAAAAGTTTGGGTTCTTGTAGATCTACCAAGTGGAGCAAAAGTTATTGGCACAAAGTGGGTCTTCAGGAACAAAAAGGATGAAAGAGGGGTGGTAGTTAGAAACAAGGCCAGATTGGTGGCCCAAGGGTATAGACAAGAGGAAGGAATAGATTATGATGAGGTTTTTGCTCCTGTAGCTAGGATTGAAGCTATCAGGTTATTTTTGGCCTTTGCATCATACATGGGGTTCATTGTCTATCAAATGGATGTCAAAAGTGCTTTTCTGTATGGCACTATTGAGGAAGAAGTATATGTTCACCAACCTCCTGGTTTTGTTGATCCCGCTCATCCCAAGAAGGTGTACAAAGTCATCAAAGCTTTGTATGGATTACATCAAGCTCCTAGAGCTTGGTATGCTACTCTTTCCAATTTTCTTGAAGAACATGGATACAAGAGAGGTGTGATTGACAAGACCTTGTTCATTAAAAGGAACAAGAAGGATATCATTCTAGTGCAAGTCTATGTCGATGATATTATTTTTGGGTCTACAAAAAGGTCTTGGTGTGAAGAATTTATGGCTTTAATGAAGGGCAGATTTCAGATGAGTTCAATGGGAGAGCTCACATTTTTCCTTGGACTGCAAGTGAAGCAAAAAGAAGATGGAATTTTCATTTCTCAAGACAAGTATGTTGCTGAGATTCTGAAGAAGTTTGATCTTGCAAATGTGAAGACTGCAGTTACCCCTATAGAGAACAAGGTGCCATTAACAAAAGATGAAGATGCTGATGGTGTGGATGTGCACCTATATAGATCAATGATAGGTTCTCTAATGTATCTAACTGCCTCTAGGCCTGATATTATGTATGCTGTGTGTGCTTGTTCTCGTTTTCAGGTTACTCCCAAGACTTCACATCTTCATGCTGTGAAGAGGATCTTTAGGTATCTAAAGGGCAAACCCAATTTGGGCCTTTGGTATCCTAATGAGTCATCATTTGACCTGGAAGCCTATTCAGATAGTGACTATGCTGGAGCAAGTCTTGATAGGAAATCCACAACTGGAGGTTGTCAATTCCTTGGAAGAAGATTGATCTCATGGCAATGCAAGAAGCAGACCATTGTGGCTACATCAACAATAGAGGCTGAGTATGTAGCAGCTGCCAATTGCTGTGGACAAGTCTTGTGGATTCAGAATCAGATGTTGGATTATGGTTTGAACTTTATGAATACTATAATTCACATAGACAATGAAAGCACTATCTGTATAGTTAAGAACCCAGTGTATCACTCTAAGACTAAACATATAGAAATAAGGCATCACTTTATAAGGGATTGCTTTGAAAAGAAGTTAATTAGTGTGGAAAAGATACACACAGATTTTAATGTAGCTGACTTATTAACCAAATCTTTTGATGGACCTAGGTTCAATAACTTAGTGGTTAATATTGGAATGGTAAACCCATAGCTACATTTGAGGGGAGGTTACATTTAAGGGGAGGTTAAATGTATAGTTTGTAATTCTGATAGTTGAAGATCGTTTAGCCCATCTAGGATATGTTTTATAAGTATTAAGTAGATTTAATTATGGTAGTAGTTAAATCTGGTAGCTTTAGAGTTAATTCTAATAGTGAGTATTAGAGTTAATTCTGATAGTTAGTAATTGTTAGTTCTGCTTGCAATATGTATGTTTTCTTGGTTTTAGACTAATTTTTCCAGGAAAAGCATGGATGGATGGTGATTGGAAGCCTTGCTAGTGAATTTCATTCAAGTTGTCTATTAAGTAACAAAGGCTACTTAGATCCATAACTCGCGTGGACCTACAAGAAGTTGTCTATTAAGTAACAAAGTGTAACTTTTCCTAAATCCACTGGTCGAGTTTGTCTGATATTTTGGTTAAATCTGGTGGGTTATTGGTTAAGTCTGGTTGACCATTTTTAATTCTGGTAGTGTTAAAATGTAAATATCTTTTTACCGTTTGGTCTGGTCGTACATTTAATGTTTTTCCTATTTAAATATTACCGTTGATATTTTTTTGGGAAAACGAAGTATATATGGATGATATTTAATTACCGTTTCATCTTTATCCATTATCTACTTCTAATTTTTAAAATCTTTATTTTCGGCCAAGATCACTCTGTTTTATCTACCAGTATTAAACCTTAATTTGTCAGTCAACCAGAACTTACAACTCCTCAAATGACTCAACTCAAATATTGTGACAAGCATAATCAAGTGGGTTTCTTGAAGAAACCAAATAAGAGTGAAGGTTTCGAGCAGATATTGGACTTTCTGAAAGGCTCTCACATACGGTATGCCTTGACTCATTCTCCCACTATCTATGATTCCCTAGTCAAACAGTTTTGGGGGACTGCTACCTTTGAAACTCTTGCTGATGGGACTCTACATTTAAGGGCAACCATTGATAATTATGAGTTTTCTATCTCAGAAGCATCCATTAGAAGTAGTATTAAACTAGATGATGCTTCTGGAGAAACTATGTTATCAAATAATGAGATCTTTGAGGGTATGGGTAACATTGGATATCCCATTAATGGTGGTGGTTTACCTTTTGGAAAAGTCGTTTTTCACCACAATGGAAGTTTTTGATTCACCATTTGCTACACTGCCTAAGTCCCAAGAGTGGTGGATGGGATCAATTGGGAAGCAATATTGCTTCTGCTTTGATCTGTCTTTCACTTGGAAAGATTTTTAACTTTTCAAAACTTATTTTTGATGGCATGGTGGCAAATGTGACCAGTAAACATAAGTTTTTAATGTACCCAAGATTTCTTCAAATGGTTTTAACTGTTGAAACTGAACAAAAAGTGCCTTACTTGTGTGTTTCCTTTAAAGATAAAATCTTTAGCAACATGAAAAGGGGATTTCAGGGGGCACACAAACCATTATTGCTTGCTATGTTGCCTGGTGGTACTAAAATTGCAGGAACATCATCTGGAGTGGAGGCACATCATGAAACTGAGGAACAAACCCAAGATGTACCAAGATCATCTACACCACAACCTAGATCACTTACACCTCCACCAGCTTCACCTGAACAACAAACTCACGTTCTAAGTCCAACCCATGAGGAGAAATCAGCTCCAATGACTGTGGAAGCTCTCTTACTGCTGGTTCCTACCTTAGTTGAAAGGATATCTGTGTTGGAGAAATCAAATGCAACCATGGGAAAGCTATTGTGACCTTGGTCAGAAAGGTCAAGAAGATGGAAAAGATTATGAAAGATAAAGGGGTTACTTTCAGTGATACAAAAGGGGTTGAGGAGGAAAATTCTTCCAAACAGGGGAGGAATTTGGATGAAGAACATACTTTTAAGACTCCAGCTCAAGCAAAACCAACTGGAGATACATAGATAAGTCCAGAGGGATTGGAAGTAGCAGAAACCTTAGCACAATCTCTTAGCAAAATTCAACAAAGGAAGAAGAAAAGGCTAAAGAGAAAATCGGTAATTGATGAAGAGGTTAATTCTGATGAGGAAATTGTTAAGTCTGCTGAGGTTGTTAATTCTGGTAATGATAAGTCTGATGTTAAGTCTGTTAGTGAAAAGGATAAGTCTGGTGATGTTGTTAAGTCTGGTGGTGATGAATCTGATCAAGTTAAGTCTGCTCAAGAAGTTAAGTCTGCTGCAACTCAAAGGGAAGGAAAGCAGATAGTTGAAGAGATTCCTCAACCTAAGAAGTCAAAGAAGCAACAAGCTGAGGAAGAAGCAAGCTTAGCTGAGATTGCAAGGATTCAAGCTAAGGAAGCAGCTGAAAGGGACAAACTTGAAGAAATTAAGAAAAGAGATGAACAGTTTGCCAAGAAGTTGTAAGAGGATTTTGATAATGATCCATATATGTCATTGATTGAAGATGATGCTGAGCTCAAGGCTAAGATGGAAGAACTCAAAGCTGATGCAAGTTTAACAATTGATGAAAGGGCAACAAAACTTGCTGAGTTTATGAATGCAAGAATGGAGACAGATACTCTTGGAGGCTTAATGGAGAAAATAAAAAAGACTCAAAAGAGGAAGAGTACAACCAAGAAGCTCACTAAGCAACAAAAGATGTCAGATATGAAAATTTACTTGAAGAATATGATGCATTCCAGTGTTGAAAAGATGAGAGGAATGTCATATGAAGAAGTACAAAAGTTTTACCTTAGAGCTTATGAAAGAGATCACAATTACAAGCCTACTGACTATGAGGACTCAATCAGAAGGAGCTTTAAAAAGCAAAAGGTGTCTGAAGTTGAAAAGGTAGAAAAGGTGAGTGAAATTGAAAAGGAATCTGAGGCTGAGAAAGTATCTGATGTTGTGCAAGAAAAGAAAGAAGTCAAAAAGCCTATTATTAAGTGGACTAGAAGGAAGAGAACAGCTAAGAAGGGAAAGCTAGGCTCTAAGAAGGATGAACAAGAGGAAGAAGAATCCTCATCTGAGGAATTCACCATGGGTTCTATTCCAGAAAGTTCTGTTCAGCCTGCCAAGGTTGTAAATTGGCAAATCATCAAAACAGGTAAGAAAGCAGCCTATAAGATAATCAGGGAAGATTATACAGAGGTGGTTCATGTCAATTTTCTGGGGTTATTGAATGACTTAAGCAGAAATGATCTTAAAGAGTTGTACAAATTGATGATGATTAAGTATGGGGACAGCAAACCTGATAAAGAGTATGAAAGAGTTCTTTGGAGTGATTTGAAGACAATGTTTGATCCACCATCAAGAACAGACAAGGCTTGGAAGCTACCTTATCAACAAGAAATTGTAAGATGGAGGTATTTTGAGAGCTGTCAGATTCATTGTTTGACTTTGCAGAGTGCTCACATTTACATGCTAGCTGAAGTTGAATATCCTCTACACCCAAGGATATGTAAGGATATGCTTGAGAAAAAGTTGTTAGGGTATAAGGATGATGAGGTATGTAATCAACTGTTGGAGTTAATTGAGATACAGTCTCAAAAGGAGGCTATTTGGGGTGTTTGAAAGAATTTTCCAAGTTGTTAAGTGAGATTATTGGAATTTCTCACTTGGTGAAGGTGCTTTGCACTAACACAACAAATGGTTATCAGTCCACCATGTCTAATCCACATAAGGACTGACTAATCCATGAGCAAACGACTCTGGTAAAGACACCTCAAATTTGTTTATGGCTGACAATTTGCCAAAAATTGTATGGTAATCAACTCACCATATCTGTGATTGTGAAGAGTTGGCTAGCCCACAAGAATATGGCTTGTGGTAAAGGCTGTGGAAATCCATAATTGGTAATCTATTCACCAAGGTGAGGTACATTCCACCAAAGAATTGGCTAGTCCAAAAGCAAACGGCTTTTGGTAAAGACAAAACAAATCCGTTGATAGCTGATGGTTTGCTAAAAATCATATGGTTATCAATGTACCATGGTCTTACACACCAAAACATTGGCTACTCCAGTAGTTAATGGCTATCTGGTAAAGAGACATCAAATCCATCAATTTTCAATGATTCACCTCTCACAGAAGTTTACACACCTGGAAGTGATGAGAATAGTATGAAACTTAAAAGAATTGATGTACAAAAGGTCATTGTTGCTGAAAAGATTCAGTGGATTGAAGATCAGATGGTGAAAAGCTTGTTAAAAGTCTGCACAAGTTCAAATATGCTGATATGAAGAGTTATAGTTCATGATAATTCCAAGAGATTAGAGTTCAATCCTCAGGAAGTTTATCAAGAAAGAAACTTGAAGTTCATGGAGCATGAAGATCAAGTTAGGGGAGGATTGTTGGGAATTATCACAAGAGAAGACTTAAATATGAAGAAGATACTTAAGTCTGCTGGTTTACTTAGTTAAGTCTGTTAGTATTGTTCAAGTCATAGTTAAGTCTGCCAGTACATTGTTAAGTCTGGTAGACAGTTGCATAGTTAAGTTTGGTCGACATGTTTAGTTAAGACTGTTTATGATTTATAGTAAAGTCGGTTAGCTATAAGTTAGGAAAGGATACGTATGAATTAGTTATCTTATTAGAAGATACGTTTATCCTTTTACACGTTTTGTATCTAGGGTTTTCCTTAGAGTATAAAAGGAACCCTAAGGCATTGTGTTTTGTATGCACCTTATACAAGAATTACGAAGTTAGAAAAGTTAATAGAATTATGAAGTTAGTATATTGTGTTCTTCATTGTTATTTTTAAGATTCCGCATTAGCAATTAACAACCTGTTAGAGTTTCTCACATAGATCAATTTGGATTTATTCAAGTTGTCTATTAAGTAACAAAGGCTACTTAGATCCATAACTCGTGTGGACCTACACAAAGTGAGAAAGTAATTTTCAAGTTTGGATCACAATCAAGCTCAATATTACAGAAACAACCCTTGGATCATTTCATGTTGCAAAATCAGTCCTTGGAATAACTTTCCAAAATTGGCATGATTAGTCCTCAAAAAGTTAAGAATCATTTCACACTTTATCCTAAAATAAACTATAACCTGATCACTATATAACCCAATCCCAACCCAAAAATAAATAAACCCAAGCCCAATACACATCACCAGCCCACACCCTTTCACTAAACCAGATCCTATTACCCATCCTATACCCCGGTCAACACCCGTTTCACAGTCAAACAAAAATAATAAATTACCCAACCTAATTACCCGCCTTCACTGTTCATCTTCTACCTTGCTTCACCTCAATTTACCAGTATAAATTAATGATTCTAGAAGACTCTGACACACCTGGCAAGGGATGACGCTAAGGAATGCCACATGGGCAATTTGAAGCATTTTGATTGGTCAAAACACCTCACTGATTGATCCAAGGGCTGTGATTAGAAGCTTATGATTGAAGAATGATCCAAGGGCCAAGATGAGGTGATCCAGGACCTTCCAAACCCTAATTCACCCCTCTCCTCAGCTCCTATAAATAGAAGATCACTCCTCACTCACAAATTTATTCCAATTTTTCATGTTTTAGAAAAGTTTAGGCCATTGTTTACTTATTTCTTATTTACTTTCAGTCATTTAGTTTAAAACTTTGTAATTCTACTTTCAGTATTGTAACTTTTATCTTTATTAAAGCAATTAAGTTTTCTATAAATTTTCCTTGTCTCAATTCACTTTAAATCTTTCATTACTGTTATTAATCTGTTTTTAATCTTCAAGTACTGTTCCATAAGCTCATATAAGCTCACTAATAGCTTTTGTGAGTTTTTTGTTGGTTTAATTCTGTTTTAATTGGTTTAATTACAAAAAGTTAAAAAAGTCAAAATTAGTCAAATAAGCCGAAATTGGATGATAAGCTAGCAAGGGAAGAGCTTATGGGGCTTATTTAAGCAGCTTGTAGAGTAGCTCCTCGAGCCATTTTACCCTGTTTTGAGCAAGGTTGCCTGTAAGTTTTCATTTAAATTCCATTTTTTAGTCAAATTGCTTATTAGCTTATTTCAGTGCTTATTTTGATTTATCTCAGCTTATTTGCTTCTGTGATTGTTTTTGATGCTTATTTGATAGATTTGATTGCCTTTTACTTGTTTTTACCTTAAAAGCTCAAAAAAAAAAAAAAAAAAAAAAAAAAAAAAAAAAAAAAAAACCAAAAAAAAATTAGCTTAATATAGAATTGCTTATTTCTAGTGTAGAAAGGTTCTTTAGTGCTTAACTCACTTAGATAATTAGTTGTGCTCAGAATCTTAGCTTTATAAAGTTTAATTTAGCATTTAACTCAATTCAGCCCCAATAAGGGGGTGTTTGGAACAAGAGTCAAAATGGGTTAATTTAGATTGTTACTGTTCATTTGCATTTAAGTTAAGTTTGATCTAGCTTAATTTAGATTAAGTAAGTTAATCATAGGTTCATTTGATCTGTTTTGATGGATTTGATAGGTTTGAGTTGAAAATTAGAAGGATTGAGTCAAAATCTGCTCATGTGAGCTTATTATAGGAGTAAATTTTATAGTGCTTGCTATTGCCATTTTTTATGTTCTATATAGTTGATTTAAGTTGAATTTCATGAGTTGGTTTTGAGTCACTTAGGTTTGAGGATGCTTTTTCCCATTTGTGTAACATTACTACATCAGTAGCCTTATTCATGATCATTCCTGTTTTAGTTTTCCAAGTCTAATTCTAGTGCTTAAATTAGTTCATTTAGTGCTTATATTTGCTATTTCTATATTGTTTGCTGATTGGTCCTTTCTGTTTCCAACTTTTCAAAACTTTCTTTAGCTTATTAAAGCTTAAAAATAAGCTTAAAAGTGGTCTCAGTAAGCAATTTTAGGCCTGCAACTCTTTTTATAATTTTGTCTCAACAAGCTTTTTTTTATGAATTTTCATAAGTTCATTATAAGCTCAATTAATCTCAAATTTGGCACAATTACTGTTTGGTTGCTAATATACTTGTTTCATATTTTTCTGATTTTTTATATTAGCTTTTAGGCAGTTTTTTTCATAGCTGCAAGTAGGGCTTATAGGCTGTTTGATTTACAGTTGTGATTATTGCTTTTTGAGTGCTTATTTTCTTTTCCTGTTTGCTTATTCAGTTCCATTAAGTAATTAGAACAAGCTTAGTTAGAATTAGCTTATTGCAAGTATTGGCACAAGCTTATGCAAGCTTGTGCCCATTTCAGCTTATTATTTGATTTTTATATTTTTTTTTTCAAAACTGTTAAGCTTTAGCTTATTTTCTCAGCTTATTATTAGTTTTCAAAAAGTTTTCTTTCACAAAAGTTATTTGTCTTAAGCTGTTTTACAAGTTTGTTCAAAAAATTTTCAAAAAAAAAAAAAAAAGAAAATATATATATATATATATATATATATATATTATATATATATATTATATATATATATATATATATATATATATATATAAAATAAAAAGGTGAGGCCAGGATTCGAACCTAAGACCTCACCCTTCCCACACCTCACAACACACACTCCGAACCATAAGCGCCCTTGGGTCTTTTCTGCCTAAGGGTTCTTCCTTAATTCTTTTAACCACCTTTTCCATTCTTTGCTTATTTTTGTATTTAGCTTATAAATAACTTATTAAAATAAGTTGTTGCCCCAATTTTATTTTTCTCTTATTCTTCTTATTATAAAGTATTTTTACAAAAAGTTTCAGAATTTTCTCATTAGTTTTACTACTTTTTAACATTTAATTTCTTTAAATTAGTTTTTAATTCATAATAATTAAAATATAAATCAAAAAAATAATTTTATTTTTTATAATTTTTTTAATCATTTAGGACTTAGGAAAAATAGTTTCACGTTTCTAGGACTAGAATTTCTTAGTTTTCACTTTTAAAACTCGGGATTTGCCCGAGCGTGCGCGTTTTTAGGTTTCCTGTACGTTTTTAGTTACGTGTGCTTTAGATAATTGTTTTCCTTGCTTAATTACTTGTTTTTTGTTTATGTTTATGATTTTTAGCTTAACAATCCAACATCTCTATATTTTCACTATTCACGAGACGTTTCACGACCCAAATTCACAAAATTCCATTCATCCTTCGACGGGAAAACGACCCGGGTTTACATATTTTCATTGTATTCCTTGGAGAATAATTATACTATAATTGACATCAATTGTGGCCTTTGGTGTATTATTCCAACTACGTGGGGGAAGAGATATAAGAAACAGTTTCTGATGATTAAGGAGGTACACAATTGTATAATGATTCCTCTGGTTAGTCAGTATCCTACAGAAGGAAATGTGTTCATCCGGGACTTACTTGATTTTTATGGTACTGTCTTGGTGTTATCATTTCGACTACGTACGGGATAAATTGCTTACACTCGGGACTTAGTTGACTTTGGTGTAACAATTCTCATCTGCAATAACCTGAAGGGAGAAAAGTGCATTTCCGAGTCTTAATTGATTTTGGTGTTACGTTTTTGACTTCATTAATGGGATTGAGTGTGTACTTCGGGTTTTTGAGCTTCATACAATGAGACTGATTGCATCACTTCAACTACTTGGGGGAAGTAGCGTCTTGATACTTTTGGTATGCATTACTTCAGTCTTCAGCTGGAAGAAATATGAGAAGAATTACTCAAGCGTGAGATGATACGTTGCTGATCTATTGGGTGATCCCCCGAACGGATAATCACGATGATTATTCTTAAAAGGAGTAGCAATATTTGATGTGGTTTGCTACGGATTCCGCTATGAACTTAACGAATGTAAGCTTGAAAGAGAGCTTTGAAACTGCTCAAAAAGAAGATTTTCGGTTTGGAGGGAAGCTATCAAAGCTTCACATTGAGAAGGCTCAAGTTCAGACGATTATTCAGGAGCCTCGAAAGCTTTGGTGGTGAAAGTTTAAGAGATGTTGACTACAGACTTCTACAACGTACAGAACGATATCCTTATTTCGGCATTCATGTCAACATCTTCTTAAATTGAATAATATATTTTGTACATATCTTAAACCAAAATGTAAATAGAAAAATATAAAACCAATAAAAACCATAAAAAATCAGAAAAATCAAAAATACCAAAAATAGTTTTTTCAAGGCATGTCTTCTGGTATCGATAACATTTACGGTCCTAGAAATGTCATTCAATAATGATACGGGTCTTTAAATGAAGTTCGAACAGAAGTTCAAAAAGTTTTTCAAAACATGCCTATATAGCTTGCTATTACTTCAGATATGCAACCCGGTTTTTCAAAATGAGGAAAGCACGTCGGCAAAAAGACGGCTGTTCCTAACAACGGGTGACGTTCACCCGGGCATGGATTACTTCATATCCGTGCATCCCCGATTTAGTGCACGCTTCAGTGCATTATTTATGGTATAAGAAGAGAAGTCTTCTTTGTATACGAATAATTTTCCTTCTATGATTCTTCTGAAAATTATTTGTGAGACATATGGTGGTAACGTGTTGTTTGAAATTCTTTCAGACTTGGATTGTGCATAAAATTTGTCACTCAATCAATGACTACAGCTCGTTAACTCGAATACGAGTCATTGATTGAGGGGGGGGGGGAGTGATTTCAAATTTTATATCATCAAACGGGTTTCTTGGTTATCTCATAATTGTTAGAAAAGGTTTTTGTAGTTAATAGGGTATTAGTTAAAGAGGAACTTACTAAGCTTTATCTCAAATGGTCAAATGTGTTAGTTGTTAGAAAGATTAGGGCATTATGTGCAATTTTCTTATAGTTTCCTAGCTTTATGTAACTAGAAGGTTCATTTGTGTCACTTTGGAATCCTCGTTTAATCCCCTAAATACTTTAAAACTCAAAATCTAAAAGAAGTTAGAAAATCCATTATGTTTGATGTTCTTGAATACTCCACAGGCATTTGTATGATCTGATTGAGTGAGTTTCGAATGTTGATTGACTTTTGTTAGTCGATAGCTGTTTAATTGTTGTTGACATATTGCTTGTGCACTCAGGATATGCTTAGGTATGTAGCTATCGTGTTAGAATCTTGTTTATAAGATCCTGAGTTGAATGTTGAAATATGAGTTAACTGCCATGTTCATGATTGCTGCTTGCTCTTCATGCTAGATAGCGGTTTGAAAAATTTCCTGATTATGGTTTGATCATGACATGAATATGATTTTATGAGTAGACAAACTGCTGCGTGGTAGCGGTTAATGTAGAGTTAATCTGTATGTATGCCCATCTTTGTGGATATTCCTATGCAAATTCCATGGCTGATGTGAACGTGCCTGCTCCCGCTCTAACCACTTGATCAGATATTCAAACTCCATTGACTGGCTTTGAATTCACCACAACAACAACATCGGCTGCAACAACAACAACACCACCTTCACCACCACCACCACCTTCACTTCAACAAAGCATTACTAATTCTGGTCTCGTCGAGTGGGGATCTACAATACTTGGGAAGTTTTGTTGGTGGATGGATAATTGATGTCGACTACTGACTCCCTCAGAGAAGCGAATGATCACATCATCTGTGCGTAAAGGTCAACATCATTTGTGTCGTAACAGTTATTTTGTACATCATAAGTAGTGAATATACAATTGTTGTTATGTGTCAGTGACTGATTGTTTTAATTCAAAATCTTTCAAACCTATCATACCTGACACTAACATTCTCCCTCATAGATTGAGGGGGAGCATTAGTATGTTCCATTATCAACACATATTAAACCTAACCACATTTTCTCCCATATTTTCTAAACTTATTTAAATCAATTGGGATCACAAAATCTCAAAAGATTTGAAATTTCTGATCGGGGGAGAGAATATGATTTAAATATGCAATCTGATAAAAATGTGATGTTTTGGACTTAAATGTAAGCTCTCCCATATGTGCTAAACTCTTTTTGATATCAATGCACATATTTGAGGGGGAGCAAATGGTTTGTGGTGAAAAAAAGGATGTGGCATCTCATGTGAGCGCGACTCAGACTTCACCAATGAATTGTCGAAACAAAAACTGTCATGAATCGAAAGGACTTGTTTGAGTAGAGTGTACCATTTTGAGAAACCTTCTGTGGACCTGACTAGGCCGGGTAATAATTTCAAGCTAGTCTAACTAGTGATGTAAGCGTGTCTCGAATGCCTGACCATGTTCACTGAAGGTGGATCAATTCAAAAGTGCAATCTCTACCCAACATGTGCAAATTTTAAATTAAAACATATGAGCACCTGTTAAAGGGGAGTATTTGAAAAATACAAAACTCTCAAAGTGTTAGCAAAATGTGTTTTATAACTATAAACACTTTGAGAAATTTTTCAAAGATTTGGTTGACGGCAACATAGAATAGTCATGAAGTTATAAGGTGGCTAAGGTTAGGAAAACCGTCCTATGATCCGCCAGAGCCGGAGGGATCTACCCAAGGACAATACCGAATAGTTAATATTAGAAAGTCCTTAGGTATGATTATGAAAAAAGGAGTAATATGAGAAAGGAGAAAGAAGGGGTTGAAGAATTAAAAAGAAATGTAATAAGAAAGGGTGAAAAGAAATAGCCCTCCAATTATTCAACCATAGGGCAGAAACTGGGTTCAATTCATATGCTACTGGTGGTTACTAAGGTAACACCGGTATTGAAGACAAGACGTCATGGACCCAGTGACGCACTGCACTAAACCTTCTAGCCACTCAAGTTCTCTTAAAAGGACTTGTTTCATTCTCACGGGGCATTCTCACGGGGAACCCTGCATAATCTATCGATCGCTCTTTACGAGTTATGTTGATATTGAAACAGGAGACACCGCTCCAGTCTCCGACTACCAAAAATGCACTTATCGAGTCTAGAGCCACGAGATGCATCATAAGATCTCATAGGAACACGTGATACTTCTACAACTGGTGCTTCAATGTTACGAACAACATATGTAAAATTAAGAGTCCTACGTAGATCTTACCAATCTGCCAGAACATTTATGAGAGAAATTACATATATAATTCTCAGTGATTGAATGGAAATTCCTGCCAGGGTCAACATCAAACATCCCTGACAGCAGGTCACTTCGGTAATTCCTTGTGGATTATGCTTAGTGTTCGCGACGATTTTAAACGGTCTACAGTCGTGGAGTGATGCTACGGTATACTTCAGCGACTCACTTGAGTCGTTGATAGACTTCGGTGTATCTGTGCAAGCCCTCTCGGGGGTATCCAATTTAGGAACGGCCTTGGCAAGGATTAGAGAAACTTTTTACACTATGCTGTTAACGATCTCGAAATCCAAACCTATAAGTGCCGGATGTTTTATTGCTAACTGTTGTATGCAGGAATCCCTGGCGGTTGCAGCTGATTGCCGAAAAGATGCCGATCCATCACCCCATGCTCACACTTCACCATCCTAATCAATGATATCATGATAATTGAAAGACTTTCAACACTGCTTCCGCGACTCTGTTGCTGAAAATCATGATCTAGAAAAGTGTGAGCATGTCGGTCCAAAGATCACAACGTCACATGGAGAAGATACTGCAAAAAGATGATTTGGAGACGTACGTTGGATGATGACCTCAAAGAATCCTCAAAGTTCATCCAAGACAAAAGAACAGTCATCAAAAGTTCACTGCTGAAAGTACAAAGATTAATGACTTAGAAGAATCAAAGACTACGAGCTAGGAATTCAAATTCATGTAATAGAATGCAAGAATTCAAAGTGTAATTTCCGGGTTGACCTCCCTTAGGGGGAGATTGTTAGGAATATAAATATTCACATGAAAGACTCGGTCACCCCGAGTATGGATTAGCATTAAGTAACTCGTAGGTTTAATCATATTAGTTTAGATATCGTTTCACCATGGAGTCGGGTTGGGTCTTTACCCACTGTCAGCCCGGTCCATAGCCTATTAGAGGCATTTTTGTGTCTTGTATAAATAGCCCTTCCTACCCATGGGAAGGGTTGGAGCTTCTAATCATACAACAATTTTCTCTTTTAATTTCTCTCACTAGAACTCCCATCCTCTCTCTAAGATTCGGCCAAACCAAAAAGATTAGACTGTGTTATGATATCTAGTATTCTACAAATATGAACAATTTTCCATTCCGGAAGATGAAACTATAGATAATGCTTTTGCTAGATTTAATACTATTATCACTAATCTTAAAGCTCTTGATGAAGGTTACTCTAGCAAGAACTATGTTAGGAAGTTTCTTAGGGCTCTACATCCTAAATGGAGAGCAAAGGTCACCGCCATTGAAGAGTCAAAGAACTTGGCGACATTATCACTTGATGAACTAACAGGAAACTTGAAAGTTCATGAAATGATAATCAAGAAAGACTCCGACATAGTCAAAGGCAAAAGTGAGAAAGTTAGATCTCTAGCATTGAAAGCCAAGAGGGAGTCTAGTGATGAGGAAAGTTCGGATTTCGATAGTGAAGACGAAGAGTATGCATTAGCGGTTAGAGACTTTAAGAAGTTCTTTAGAAGAAGAGGTAGATTTGTAAGACAACCTCGTGATGAAAAGAAGTCGTTCCAAAAGAACTGGAATGACAAGAAAGAAAAGAGTGATAGAAAATGCTTTAGATGCGGAGATCCTAATCATCTCATCGGAGAATGTCTTAAACCACCGAGAACCAAGAACGAACGAGCACTCGTAGGAGGTTCTTGGAGTGATTACGGTGGGGAAGAAGAGGAGAAGCCCAATGACGAAACATGCCTTATGGCTCAAGCTTCAAACGAGGTACATTCCGACTCTTCTTACTATAGTGATGATAATTCGTCAATAGATGATAATATATTATATGATGAATATAATAAATTATGTGAAGTAAGTTCTAAAATCATAACTAGAAACAAAACACTAAAACGAACTTTCCTAAACTCGAAATAGAAATTTTAGAACTAAAAGACCAAGTCAAAAGACTTGAGAAAAGGAAAGAATGTGATGTTGGATGCGAATCAAGTCATACTCTTAGGTTAGAAAACGTTGAACTTAGGAAAAATGCGTTAAGGATCATTAATTTCTGATTGTACAATAAATTGCACGACCAGGCCTTCGATGATGATCAAAGGATATATGGGGTGTTGGGGTTGCGCCAAGCTTGTTCTTAACCTGAAATAAGAAATACTAAGACACTACGATAAGTGATTACTCAAGGGTTGGACCCTGCGAACCACCTCCGGCGTGCGAATAAGTATGTGATATGATAAGTTGGTAGTAAATTGAGAGAGTCGAGTTAGCATACCATGGTTCTTGCCCGTCTAAGCTATTTATAGGGGAGAAATAGGCCTTAGACTTGCACATAATTCGGAGATCATGGGGGCGTCCCATGATTTGTGGTAACTGCTAGGGCTTTGTGACCCACGATCTCATCCTTGGCGGGAAAGCCTAAGGGAAGAGGGAATGTGGGTGTGACCAGGTCAAGATGGTTCTCCGTTCTAGTTCCTTCGAAGGAGATACCCCGAAGGGGTTAGGGCTTCGATTGGCGGGTTCCCACTTGGTAACCACTTCATAGATGAATGGTTTTACGCCAATGAAACGTTTAGGGAGATTGACCTGGGCCTTCGAATAGAAGGCTTCGTACAGGCTCGAAGGGGAGTCCTTCGACCCGTTCGGAGGGTACATCATCAAGCCCCCCAGTCGAAAGTGATATATATGTACGAGTATATATTGCTTTCGACTCAAAGATCAGTGTACACTCTACCCTCTTCGTCACAAAATCGGAAGGAAAAAGGATAAGTGCTTAAACAAACTTGCGCAATAAATGCGTTTACTGAGCATCTAACTACCACACCCTAGGCTATAACAGCTAGGAATTCGGTAACCACAAACATCCTTTCAAAATTTAAAAAATTGATTGAAGTTCGCGTGTGAATCAAATTATGATTGCACGTGGATGGTTGCGCTAAGAACTAAAAGGTATATTTATAAACCCTTCATAATTCTAACCCTAGATTACTTTTTTCTAGCGCCCAAAGTACACATACACAACACTGTGTTTCGTGCTTCGTTCAAGTTTAAAGGTACTTTTCCCTCACCAATTCTTCAATTTTTGCTGTCATTATTCTTAGTTCAAGATGAGTATGGCAGCCAAAAGAATTATCAGGCAACAAAAATGTACCCTATCAGAACAAGCGTTATCGGAATTTCTTGATAAATACCCTATACCCAAGGAGTTTAGGGTGATGCTTCCAAGCGGAACCCAAAATATCTTTGACGCTCCAGCGGGGTATGTGGGACTTTATGTGCATGCATTCACATAATCCAAATTTAGGATTCCAATCCATCCCCTAATCCTAGAGTTTTTACAATATTACCCTGTACATATTTCCAGGCTGAATCCTTTTGGCTTAGCCAAGTTAACCACCTACATTGTTATATGCAAAGCTTATGGCTACGAGTCGACACTGACTGTGGCTTAGAGGCTTTATTAATCTTTGTCCTGGCGGTGATTGGATAAATTTGGCTAAGAAAAGTGAGCATGATGTGCCTTGCTTAATAACTAAACCCTTTGCCAATATAAGAAACTGGAAAGGTTTGTTTTTTTATGTAATACCCGAAATTTCAAAACATGCAAAATGACCAAAATACCCCTCTAGTCTTAAAATTTTAAGAATATATAAAAGCATACAAATAAACATTATTTGAATATAACCTAAGGTAATTAAATCTTTAAGTTATCTAATAAATTAAGCTAAAATAAAACTTTACCTTATAATGTGAAATCACAAAACAAATAAGTATATACATATGTTTTAATAATTTCGACAAGAAGAACAAAAAAAAAAAAAAAGGAAAAGAAATATGCATTGAATTTAAAAGATATGATGATCCCATAATATTAGGTCTCTCCTTATTTATCTAATCACAAAGAGTCGGTTTCCCCATCCTCCATATATACCGAACCTTTATTTATTTTCTCACTTTGCAAACCCTAAAAATCCTTCTACAAACCATCGACCTGCTGTTTTTTTGTCTCTTCTGTTCGATCCAAAGACAGCAGCAAAAGGTTCTTTTGTGGCCTCTATTTGGTGGTCTTAGCGTGGGGTTACAGCAGGTTGGAAGGGGTGTTCTACTCATGGGTTGCGGAAGCTGTCGATGGGTTAACAAGCTATGGTTTCGTTCGGCTGGGTTGCTGTGGTGTTCAACTATTCTCTTGTCCTTGTTTCATTCGTTCTATCCGACCCAAAGGTATAACCTACCTTCGTTCCTTGTTCTCTCGTCATGCACATGTAATACATCTATAATTTGTAATCTCAAACTAAGCTAGGGTCGGTTTAAAGAGAATATGTTATTATGTCACATAAAATTATGCTAAAACTATCGCATGAAATACTGGAACATATATATATGTGTCGATAGTGAGTTTTACATGGTTGTTCAAATCAGTTTACATGCATAGAAGTCACAGGAAATTATAAAGAGTATCACATAAAATCATAAACTATGAAACCAATCATGTCGATTCTGTTTATGTTCTGTCGTTCGAATATGTGGTCACTGTTTTGAGTTCAAGATGGGGCTTTGTGTGGGTTGTCTTGCATGAAACATGACTAGATGTGGAATGATTGTGGTGTGGTATAGGTTAATGGGTTATGGTTTGAGTATTATGTGCGTCGAAGGAGAGTGTTTTCACTGATGGTTTTGGTGTCGTGTATAGGTCGTGTATGTAATCTGTGGGGTTGAAATCATGTATGGTTATTACTAAATAAACGTGTGAAGGTGTGTGTGTGTGTTTCTGTGATAAAAAAAAAACTGAGTTAACATGCTAGGCTTATAGGCTGTAAAAAGTGAGAGTGTACATGAGTGTTGTCAGTTAATATGGGTCTAGGCATGGGATAAAGCATAATAAAGGAACTTGGAATTTTGGTCTTGCATGTATATTGATTTATACAGTATGCCATCTCAAATCATGCATTGGTCATAATCAACATGCTAAGCTATTTTATAATAAAAATTGATGGGCATCACATGGGTCGAATATACTACTCACGAGACTTTGGATGTCTAAGCCACTTGCATTAAGATATGACGCTAATCATAAATAATTTGTCAAAAGGTAGAAGAATAAATTTACATAAAACTAGTTCTTTAGTTATCTGTGTTTAATAAGTTTTGTAAACATTGTACTCGTATATGACAAATTAACAAAGTATAAATGATACTTTTCTTTTAAAAGGTAATCCATAATTTAGACATAATATGCAAGGTTAATCAGGAGTAAAATATTTTTGGTTCTTAATGCGTAATAAAAGACTTTTATATATTATAAGACTTGTTGATCGACTTTTATTCGACTTGTTGCGTACTTGGGTTTCTTCTATTTGTGTGAGTTAAATCTAGAAAGTGTCTATGTTTCGGGATACGTTTAAAAACCTATGAACTCTAATCTATGAAAACTCGTCATAAATAACCCTAGACTTTTGTAACTTGCTAAAATATACCTTAATCCCATAATAAGGCTTGATTAATGACTTAACCTAATTTGTGATATTATAATCTGGCTAATTATGAAAACTTGCTAATTCGGGAAACCTGTTAAATAAGGAAAGTTACTTAAAATGGAAAGATAACTAAAAATCACTTGTCATTCTGTCTTCTACTCCATTAGGTTCGAGGAAGGAGTAATTTGATCCTTGACAATTGTTATCCTTGTGTTCTACAAATAAGGTACAGATATTCTGCCCTTCTTGTAAGGAGCCTTCGTTCTCTTGATCTCTTGTTTTGTTTCGTTTAGGATTTCCCCAAGCCATTGCTATGTTCCCTTGTATTGTGAACCCTTGTTTTGAATCTTTTGCTTTGAACCCTTGCCTTGACCTTTTGTATTGAACCTTGCCTTGAACCCTGCTATGAACCTTGATATGAACCTTGCCATACACCTTGCCTTGAACCTTGATATACTTGAGATTTTAGCGGGATGAGAAAACCTTTTTAATTATTTATGAAAATGTTTTAAGAAAACTATTTTAAAAGACTATTTTTATGAAAAGCCATTTTAAAAGATTATTTTATGGAAACTATTTTAAAAGGATTGTTTTCAAATGAACTTTTAGATTGAACCTTTACTATGAACATTTGCTACGATCTCTTGTCATGACCATGTGAATTGAACCCATTGATATGTAACTTGAAACTTGAACTTGACTTGTACACTTGATACTTGACCTTGACCACAGTTTGAGACTACGAGCCATACTAGGCATGAGGGTTTCATGTCCTTGTCATTGATGCACCAATGACTTGACTTTTGGGTAGGAAAGTGATACCTATCCCGTCCCTGCCATGACTTGATAATTGAATTGTACACGTAGATGAAGACATTGTGGCAGCCTACAGGGGCGCATGGATGCATCCTAGATTTGTACTTGACTTGACTTGACTTGATTACTTGAATTGTTTAGTGACATGATGGGTGTGTGCGATACACGTCATTCACTCTTGGGAGCACGCGACTCCAACCCTTGGAGGTATCCCCTCATATTATACTTGGCATACCGAGGTCACCCCTCCGTATACATGTATACTTGTTTACTTGACTTGATATGACATGTTCTGGGCTCGTAGAGGATTTCTGTTTCTGTTTCTGTTACCCTATGACTTGATAATTGACTTGACTTGAATTGAACTTGGGCTGGTGGGGGTTACGGTTTATTTTACACCTACCTATTGTAAACATTTCTTGATAACCTTTTCCATTTCTTTCCTACTCATGTTACACCTTGTATTAATCCATTTACTTCACTATTCCTTTATTACTGCTTTGTTATCGTTATATCTGTTCACTGAGCTCTCGTAGCTCAGCCGCATTTCTTTTCCTGCGGCAGGTTTTAGTTTGGAAGCTGGGTATTGATTGGGGAGTTTACCTTGGAACTAGAAGATCCTGATAGCTATTTTGGATTAGAAGAGTTAGAGGAGCATGGTTTTGGACTTAGTGATTATTGTACTTCCATTATAATCTTGTAGTTTCATATTGTCTTTTGTAACCATTGAAATTCTATTGTATTATTAATGTCAAATGCTTATGTTTGTTATGATATGTAACCATTGTTGTGACATCTCTGCCCTTGTCGGGTCGGGGTGTTACAATTTATGGTATCAGAGAAACGGGCTGACGACTTGTAATACATTTACCCTGTCCTGTGAGTTTAGGACCATTAGGTTTCCACTGTAAGAACATAGGAGAACACCTTGAGGACTTGCTTTAGGATTCCTTATATGAACTTAAGTTTTGACCGGTGAGGAATGGGTAGACTATAAGGCATTTAGGTATCATCGTTTCCGCATCACTCTGATTCGTGCATTGTTATGATGTTTGATCTTGTTGACCTCCGAGACTATAGAAATACTAGGTGGATTAAGATAGGTTGTTCTGCTTACGACTCGAGATAAAGTATGATCATCATGAAGGCATATTTATGTGGTACTGGTATTATGACGCCTGATCAACGTGATAATACTTACACCATATAACGTGCCCTCATTGTGGCCATAGGATATCTTGGGAAGTACCTAAGAGTTTAGAACTTGATTCCCGTTGAATTGTCCGTGATTAATGAGACTTTAGGTTCATCCTACCTGTTCGTATATTCTGCCCTTGTTCATTAGACGTCTGGACAAGTTTAGACTCTCGCTTGGCGTTCTGTTGATTTCAGTTATAAATCTTGAACTCTTGTAGAGCTCTTTACTGTTGACACAGTTAAATTGATTTGAAATCTTGTTCGCATTTCGTATGAGTTACGTACTATCTCTTCCTGTTCCCCGTAATTTTCGAGGACGAAAATTTTTTTTAGAGGGGAAGAAGTTGTAATACCCGAAATTTCAAAACATGCAAAATGACCAAAATACCCCTCTAGTCTTAAAATTTTAAGAATATATAAAAGCATACAAATAAACATTATTTGAATATAACCTAAGGTAATTAAATCTTTAAGTTATCTAATAAATTAAGCTAAAATAAAACTTTACCTTATAATGTGAAATCACAAAACAAATAAGTATATACATATGTTTTAATAATTTCGACAACAAAAAAAAAAAAAAAAGGAAAAGAAATATGCATTGAATTTAAAAGATATGATGATCCCATAATATTAGGTCTCTCCTTATTTATCTAATCACAAAGAGTCGGTTTCCCCATCCTCCATATATACCGAACCTTTATTTATTTTCTCACTTTGCAAACCCTAAAAATCCTTCTACAAACCATCGACCTGCTGTTTTTTTGTCTCTTCTGTTCGATCCAAAGACAGCAGCAAAAGGTTCTTTTGTGGCCTCTATTTGGTGGTCTTAGCGTGGGGTTACAGCAGGTTGGAAGGGGTGTTCTACTCATGGGTTGCGGAAGCTGTCGATGGGTTAACAAGCTATGGTTTCGTTCGGCTGGGTTGCTGTGGTGTTCAACTATTCTCTTGTCCTTGTTTCATTCGTTCTATCCGACCCAAAGGTATAACCTACCTTCGTTCCTTGTTCTCTCGTCATGCACATGTAATACATCTATAATTTGTAATCTCAAACTAAGCTAGGGTCGGTTTAAAGAGAATATGTTATTATGTCACATAAAATTATGCTAAAACTATCGCATGAAATACTGGAACATATATATATGTGTCGATAGTGAGTTTTACATGGTTGTTCAAATCAGTTTACATGCATAGAAGTCACAGGAAATTATAAAGAGTATCACATAAAATCATAAACTATGAAACCAATCATGTCGATTTTGTTTATGTTCTGTCGTTCGAATATGTGGTCACTGTTTTGAGTTCAAGATGGGGCTTTGTGTGGGTTGTCTTGCATGAAACATGACTAGATGTGGAATGATTGTGGTGTGGTATAGGTTAATGGGTTATGGTTTGAGTATTATGTGCGTCGAAGGAGAGTGTTTTCACTGATGGTTTTGGTGTCGTGTATAGGTCGTGTATGTGATCTGTGGGGTTGAAATCATGTATGGTTATTACTAAATAAACGTGTGAAGGTGTGTGTGTGTTACTGTGATAAAAAAAAAAACTGAGTTAACATGCTAGGCTTATAGGCTGTAAAAAGTGAGAGTGTACATGAGTGTTGTCAGTTAATATGGGTCTAGGCATGGGATAAAGCATAATAAAGGAACTTGGAATTTTGGTCTTGCATGTATATTGATTTATACAGTATGCCATCTCAAATCATGCATTGGTCATAATCAACATGCTAAGCTATTTTATAATAAAAATTGATGGGCATCACATGGGTCGAATATACTACTCACGAGACTTTGGATGTCTAAGCCACTTGCATTAAGATATGACGCTAATCATAAATAATTTGTCAAAAGGTAGAAGAATAAATTTACATAAAACTAGTTCTTTAGTTATCTGTGTTTAATAAGTTTTGTAAACATTATACTCGTATATGACAAATTAACAAAGTATAAATGATACTTTTCTTTTAAAAGGTAATCCATAATTTAGACATAATATGCAAGGTTAATCAGGAGTAAAATATTTTTGGTTCTTAATGCGTAATAAAAGACTTTTATATATTATAAGACTTGTTGATCGACTTTTATTCGACTTGTTGCGTACTTGGGTTTCTTCTATTTGTGTGAGTTAAATCTAGAAAGTGTCTATGTTTCGGGATACGTTTAAAAACCTATGAACTCTAATCTATGAAAACTCGTCATAAATAACCCTAGACTTTTGTAACTTGCTAAAATATACCTTAATCCCATAATAAGGCTTGATTAATGACTTAACCTAATTTGTGATATTATAATCTGGCTAATTATGAAAACTTGCTAATTCGGGAAACCTGTTAAATAAGGAAAGTTACTTAAAATGGAAAGATAACTAAAAATCACTTGTCATTCTGTCTTCTACTCCATTAGGTTCGAGGAAGGAGTAATTTGATCCTTGACAATTGTTATCCTTGTGTTCTACAAATAAGGTACAGATATTCTGCCCTTCTTGTAAGGAGCCTTCGTTCTCTTGATCTCTTGTTTTGTTTCGTTTAGGATTTCCCCAAGCCATTGCTATGTTCCCTTGTATTGTGAACCCTTGTTTTGAATCTTTTGCTTTGAACCCTTGCCTTGACCTTTTGTATTGAACCTTGCCTTGAACCCTGCTATAAACCTTGATATGAACCTTGCCATACACCTTGCCTTGAACCTTGATATACTTGAGATTTTAGCGGGATGAGAAAACCTTTTTAATTATTTATGAAAATGTTTTAAGAAAACTATTTTAAAAGACTATTTTTATGAAAAGCCATTTTAAAAGATTATTTTATGGAAACTATTTTAAAAGGATTGTTTTCAAATGAACTTTTAGATTGAACCTTTACTATGAACATTTGCTACGATCTCTTGTCATGACCATGTGAATTGAACCCATTGATATGTAACTTGAAACTTGAACTTGACTTGTACACTTGATACTTGACCTTGACCACAGTTTGAGACTACGAGCCATACTAGGCATGAGGGTTTCATGTCCTTGTCATTGATGCACCAATGACTTGACTTTTGGGTAGGAAAGTGATACCTATCCCGTCCCTGCCATGACTTGATAATTGAATTGTACACGTAGATGAAGACATTGTGGCAGCCTACAGGGGCGCATGGATGCATCCTAGATTTGTACTTGAATTGACTTGACTTGATTACTTGAATTGTTTAGTGACATGATGGGTGTGTGCGATACACGTCATTCACTCTTGGGAGCACGCGACTCCAACCCTTGGAGGTATCCCCTCATATTATACTTGGCATACCGAGGTCACCCCTCCGTATACATGTATACTTGTTTACTTGACTTGATATGACATGTTCTGGGCTCGTAGAGGATTTCTGTTTCTGTTTCTGTTACCCTATGACTTGATAATTGACTTGACTTGAATTGAACTTGGGCTGGTGGGGGTTACGGTTTATTTTACACCTACCTATTGTAAACATTTCTTGATAACCTTTTCCATTTCTTTCCTACTCATGTTACACCTTGTATTAATCCATTTACTTCACTATTCCTTTATTACTGCTTTGTTATCGTTATATCTGTTCACTGAGCTCTCGTAGCTCAGCCGCATTTCTTTTCCTGCGGCAGGTTTTAGTTTGGAAGCTGGGTATTGATTGGGGAGTTTACCTTGGAACTAGAAGATCCTGATAGCTATTTTGGATTAGAAGAGTTAGAGGAGCATGGTTTTGGACTTAGTGATTATTGTACTTCCATTATAATCTTGTAGTTTCATATTGTCTTTTGTAACCATTGAAATTCTATTGTATTATTAATGTCAAATGCTTATGTTTGTTATGATATGTAACCATTGTTGTGACATCTCTGCCCTTGTCGGGTCGGGGTGTTACAAGGTTTGTTTTTTTATGTACAAAGTACAATCATACCTCCCGAATATCCTGCCTTGTTGGATAAAGTATTCCGGTTTGACGAGAAACGCTTTGATGACCCTTTGCCATACCACATAAGAAGCAATCCCTTGTACCAGTGTCTTGCACGCCATCCATTTGATGTTCAAGCATTTCCTGATCCGGTTCTGTACATGGCGAGCATTGTTGATCATTGGGAAGGCTCTCCATTGAAACCTGAGATAATATATGAAGGAGAAAGTATGTATATTCCCATTTAAATAAAGCAAATAACTTATCTGCTGATATTTATCTTTTCTCCTTTGTTGTTGCAGGAATGGCGTTCAGAAATTTTGTTGTAGCCCGTGGTACCAGAGAGGTTAGTTTCATTCCCCAAGATCCAAAGAATGTGAGCCACGGAGTAGGCTCTCCGTCAATATCAGTCAACAATAACGAGACTCCGCATCTTGTGGAGAATGTAGCAGATTCTGATGATCCCCTTTTCAAGGGTGATCAGGCAACGATCGTAGGGTCTTCCGGTATGTCAGACAAGAAGAAGAGTAGGAAAGGAAGAATTGCTATGTCTGTGAAAACTCCTCCGAAAAGGAAATTATCTCTTCCAACCCCTCCGACAAGAACGGTGAAACCCAAAGGCTCCCATGCTAAAACCTTCGTACCTACCATCCTAAAGATTCTCGAAGATGAAACTCCTAGTAAGTGGAAATCTTTCATGCATAATAACACTATACTTCATATAGTTGACTGTCCTATTGATGATGTACCCTCCGAATGGGTCGAAGGACTCCCCTTCGAGCCTGTAGAAAGCCCTCCCTTCAGAGGCCCAGGTTAATCTCCTAACACGTTTCATTGGTGTAAAACCATTCGCCTGCGAACTGGTTACCATGTGGGAATCCGCCAATCGAAGCCTTAAGCCCTTCGGGGTATCTCCTACGAAGGAACTAGCATGAAGGACGATCCTGACCTGGTCAAACCCTCGTCTCCTCTTCGCTTGGCTTTCCCGCCAAAACAGAGATCGTGGGCTACAAAGCCCTAGCGGTTACCACAAATCATGGGATGCCCCCATGATCTCCGAAACATGTGCAAAACGCCCACTAAGGCCTATTTCTCTCATATAAATAGCTTAGTCGGGCATGAACAATGTAAGTTAACTTCATTCTCGTCATTTACAACCTACATTACCATTACACATACTTACTCGCACGCCGGAGGTGGTTCGCAGGGTCCAACCCCTGCGCAATCACTTAACGTAGTGTCTTCGTATTTCTTATTTCAGGTTAAGAACAAGCTTGGCGCAATCTCAACACCCCATTATTCCTTTGATCACCATCGAAGGCTTGGTTGTGCAATTATTTGTTCAATCAGTGGCGCCATCCGTGGGACCGCTACAATTGGTCTCATTATTTCCAAGCTTATAACCAACCAACTACTTTCACTATTATTCCGGCATGGATCAAGGGAGAGAAGATACTCCCCCACCGGGTTTCTCTACCTTAGCACCAATACCAATCAACGACTCTAACAACCTTCCCCCAATAACCGCTTCCACGTTCACAACACGTTCTCACCCAGAAACAACACCCAACCATCATGCTTCGACATCAGCCAATCCGGAGCCCATTATTAGCCTAACCTTTGTCGAAGCCAACCACGAAGTGTTGGAATCCCTCCTAAGGGCTCGTAAGAGGCAAGTTAGGAATGCTGAGATGCGAAGGGAGTTGGAATACTCAAGTGATGAGTATGATGAAGAAATGGAGATGGAACCTAGGCCTCCGACCCAAGGGAAAAAACTCTATCGGCCTTAAGGATTGGGTCTCCAGTCAGTCGAAGGCTAAGCAGAAGGTCCATTGGTTTCGAAGGAGTTCCCAAGAGGGCTCCGACAAGGAGAGAAGGGGCGGTTACCGAAGGCTCTAACGGTAGGAGCCAACGAAGGGAAGAAGTGGGGGTGACTTTGCCTCAATTGCTAGCAGCTCATCTCGGAAGGACTGAAGTTGGGGTTCCATTGCAGCCTTCTCACGCATCAGGCGTAGAAGGCAATCTGCCTACAATTAACATGGGAGGAAATCTTCCTCCCAATGGTATGTACCCCTCATTCCAAACTCAATCTTATCCTCAGAATTTATATCCTCCAGTAAATGGACAGCCTAATAACCCAAGCCTCCCTCAAACTTATGGGAGCATACCCTTCGGGCATCCTATGGCGTACCCTCCATACGCCATGGGAAATGGTTATCCGCTTGCCATGAATACGCCTTATCAGTCCTACCCAAGTCAAACTCCTATGGGAATGCCCCAAAGCAACAATCCCTATAATCCTATTCCCATGTATGCACCACCTTACAATTGTCTATACTCAGACCCTATGGGTTCAGCTACACCCTTCGTTAGGTGGATAGAAGATTACCCATTGCCTGATGGGTTGAAAATGCCTTCGCACATTGGGACTTATGATGGAAAGGGGGATCCGGACAATTTTTTACACTTGTTCGAAGGGGCTATCAAAATGAAAAAATGGGTTATGCCGGTGGCCTGTCATATGTTTACATACACCCTACGGGATTCTGCTCGTATTTGGTGGAATGGGCAAAAGCCCGGTAGCATCGTCAATCTTGATGATCTTAAGGCTAAGTTCCGGTCACACTTCAGTCAGCAAAAGAAGTTCACAAGGACTCATTTAACGGTGCACAACATCAAACAAAAGGAAAATGAAAGCACAAGGGCCTTCGTTACTACAAAGGGTTAATGGAAAAGACGTATACTTGGATCGAAGCGAAAGAGGTATCCACTAATGGGGCTCCGATAGACAGAGACAGCAACAACAAGTTTTCGAAGCATTCTTCGTGGGAAGGGTCAAAGAACAAGAACAAGAACAGAGACAGGTTTTCTCCGTACAACAAAGGTCCCAACCACGGTTTGTTAAGCAGTCTAACCAAGTCTCCAAAGGAAATACTTGCTACGGAGAGGGCTGCTAAGGCTTTCGAAGCACCCCCTCGTATGACAACTAAGGGCAAAATCAGGGATACCAGCAAGTATTGTCACTTTCACGAAGATTATGGTCACGATACGAACAGTTGTAAAGAGTTAAAGAAATAGATAGAAGAAGCTGTGAAGTCCGGGCAATTGGCACACTTGGTGAAGGGTATAAAGAAGGGAAAGAAAATGATGACCGACACTCAATTGGCTAAAGATACTACTCCTCTCGAAGCCCTAATACTCATGATTCATTGGGGCGAAACCAGTTTAAAAAGAAAGGTGCCGGAGCCAGAGACTAACGAGATAAGGGAGATAACGATTCCACCTATCGCAGGCAAGGTCTCTTCAAATGATCCGGTGGTCATCGAAGTCCTCATTTCTAACCAGAAAATGAATGGAGCTTGTATGGACTGCAGAAGCCCCTGTGAAATCATATATGAGCATTGCTTCTGAAAGCTCGAGTCTTCGATCAAGTCTCAAAGGGTTGACTCGAAGATATCCTTGGTAGGATTCTCTGGAAAGCATTCGTGGCCTCTGGGAGAAGTTCCATTAGAAGTAACCATTGGAGAAGGCAAGTTCACGAGGAAAAAAACCCTAATGTTCACCATCGTAAGGTCTAACTCCCCCTACAACTTGCTGATAGGAAGGAAAACCATGCAAAGGATGGGCATCGTGGTATCCACCATACACGCGACAATAAAATTCTACACATCTTATGGAATAGGAACCGTACTTTCTAGTTATCGTCATAGAAGGGAAAGAGAAATGGGTAGAAGGATCTAGGAAAGCCCTCAGGAGCCTTCGAAGGCTATTCCAAGTCATACGAGCACCAAAAAGCAAGTTGTGATAAATGAGTACCATCCAGAGCAGGCGATGGTCACCAAAGACCAACACCCTACTGATCCCAAGACAAACTTCGAAAAGCTGCGCAAAGCCAACAAGGAAACCCTCACGCGGACATGTTCTGACATAGCTAAAGCCCCTTGAGCACTAAGGACCGAGGGAAAGTCCTCCGACGCAGAACACAAGCTTGATAAGTCCAAACACGTCACACCAATTAAGCATGGAGTCAAGGTTAATTCTTCAAAAGTCCAAGCTACCGATAATCTGCAAGCTTCGAAATCATCAAAAAGGCATAGGGGGTCAGACTCTGTCAGAAATATGATATTCGCAAGTCCTATCGCTAAAGTACCTTCCGAACACAGTCAGGACAAAAAACAACCACCAAAAATGAAGGAGCAGTGGAAATTATACATAGACGGGACCTCGAATTCCGATGGTTCGGGAGCGAGTCTAATCTTAATCAGCCCAAAAGGAAAAGAGTACGCTTACGCATTGCGATTTGAGTTCAAGGCTACGAACAACGAAGCAGAGTAAGAAGCTCTATTAGCTGGCCTCCGGCTCGCAAAAGGCATGGAGGCTGATGGCCTCTCCGCCTTCGTAAGCTCACAGCTAGTTACCAACCAAATCAAAGGCTCCCACGCGGCAGAACATCCTACAATCAAGAAGTATTTGGACGTGACCAAGGAGCTTCTTCAGGAATTTAAACCATATGAGGTAACACATGTTCGTAGAAGCCAAAACAAGAAAGTAGGCGCCCTGAGCAAGCTATCTTCAACGGCTATGGCTCGCCTGCCCGAAGAGGTTTAAGTAGAAATATTGGTCCATCGGTCAATCGCAAAAGATGAAGCCTCTGAAGGCTCTAGCTGGATGGCTCCAATAAGGACATACTTGACAAATGGTGTTCTGCCCGATAATCCAAAAACAGCACGAAAGATCAAAGTTAAAGCCCCTCAATACAGGCTTATAGGGGAAAACTTTTACAAAAGGTCTTGCTCGTCCCCATGGCTTCGTTGTGTGGGACTGAAGCAGGCTTCAAGCATCCTCTATAATATTCATAGAGAATCTTGTGGAAGGTACGTAAACCCTAGATCCATCGCCTCAGAAGTAGCAAGATGGGGGTACTATTGGCCATCTATATTAGAAGATGCAACAGAAGTAATCAAAGCATGCGCGACATGTCAGACGTACTCAAGAGCTCGAAACCCATCAAAGTATGACACGTCTTCTATCGCATCAGCAAGGCCTTTCGGCCAATGGGGAGTCAGCATAATCGGACCCCTAGCAGCAGCCCCCGGAGGGGTACAATTCTTGGTCATAGCCATAGACCACTTCACCAAATGGGTGGAAACTCAGCCTTTGGCATCAATAACAGGAAAGCATGTGGAAAAATTTGTGTGGGAACACATAATCTGCAGGTTTGGAGTCCCACAAGTCATCACTTCTTATAAAGGGAAACACTTTGCCGAAAGGGTATTCCATCCTTTCTGCGAAAGCCTGAATGTGAAGCAAATATTCACTTGTGTCGACAAGGACATTGTCATTGAAATCGAGACAAAGTTGGGGCAGTATCAGCATGAGTGGATTGATAAGTTACCCAAAATCCTGAGTACATATAAGAATATGTCCTTCAAATAAACACAAGCAAAGCCAGGTCGAAGGGTCCAGTGGCAAAGAGAAATGCTGCGAAAACAAAGCACGCGAGCCCGAAGAACTGGATACTAGCTTTCGTAAGTTTTTACATATAAGACTTATTATTTTTTTTAAAAAAAGAAAAAGAAAAAGCACTTAGTTGTTTTTCAATTTCATGTAACGCATTCTTCTCACATGGGAAAGAAGCATTAATGGTAGGTGTCCTAGTGTTCATTTCTACAAATGATGTAATCCTCCCTGCCCACTTAATGATATAACGCATTTCCCTCAAAATCTCTTGTTTTGTTTTATACAACAAAGATTTGTTCAGCCAAGTACTTTACAAGTTTCAATGTCGAAGGATGAAGCAAGACACATGTCTTGTATACTAATAGCATCCATTACAATTCACATTAACTTTCCTATAAAGTCTTAGGGTAATAAAAGCCCTCTGCAACTTAAGGATAAAGACGGAGTGGGTCGCGACCCTCTGTCGCAGTCAAATTATACGATTGCCAAAATCTTGGTCCAAAATACACACAATGAGGATATAAACTCAGGATGTATGTTTGCGTTTTAAAAAAAAAGAAAACGTACGAGAAGATAAGCATGATATCAAAAACGGGATGTAATCCCTACGATTGGCATTTATAAGGCCACATCCAACATAAACATGAGAATAATTGTCTAAAGTTTCGGGCCGAAGCCCAGACATACGAAAGATAAATTGCTCAAGCAGGCACGCGCCTGACAAAAGCACCATAAATTGTTAAACACAAAGGCACATGCCTTCAACCATGGTAAATTGTTTGAAAAGGGGTACATGCCACCCCCAGAGACTGAATTAATGCCTACACGGCAACCTTCAAGCATTCTTAGAAGAGTTTGGATCCTCTTGGTGAACTGGAGACATAGGCTTCACAGATAAGGTCCTCTTGGTTGGGGACGGAGGCTGTATCTTCTTTGGTTTTTTGGAGAGAAGATCTTCAATGGAGTCTGAAGGATCTCTAGTTACTTCGACAAGGAAGGGGTACTCTGCTGTGGTAAATGCATTGCCAGCTTCATCATATTCTCGCACAGAATTCGGACGGTAGTATGGTACCTCCGACAGCACAACTGGTTTTTTGGTCTCAGCAATCTACTCTAAAGTTGTGCACTTGCCATGAAATATAGCTGCATTTACTAGCTTCCCCATAACCTCTCCCACCTCATCGCTATGGTATAGCTCCATTGCAATGTAGGGGACAACTTTCGATACAACTTCAGCCCTATCTTTCCTCAAACTTTGGCATTCAAACTTCAACTTATCCAACTCTTGACAGCGCTCGACATCCTGCTCCACCAATCTGGTCCTCTCAGTCTCCAAGCCAGTACATTTAGACTCCAGGGCACTCGCCTGGGTTTTATAACCAACAACTTTAGCCTCCTCCACCTTTAGCCTACCACTCTCAGCCTGCGAATTCTTCAACTGCTCTTCAAGATCTTCCATCTTTGCTCGAAGGGCCTCGTATCTTGGATGCTTCTCAAAATCTGCCATTGCTTCATCACATCTGGACTCCAACTTAGCATAGTTCTCCTTCCTTTCTTTCTTCCTAGCTACAATGACATCAACCTCCTCTTCAGCCTCCTTAACCCTGTTAATCAATGCCCTTGTACGAAAACTAAAATGGTTATCCAACATGGCCTGCCGGGTGTAACTTTTGTCATAGAGATCACACAACTTTTCAATAGACATCTCAGTCATCGTTTTCCTCCAAGAAGCGGGAGTGACATTTTCAACAAGCAAGCGGCAGGAAAGGGCATCAGGCAGCTCCTTGGTGTTGGGCAGCCCTAAATAAAGAACAAAAGCAAGAGAAACATAAGATACGGAGCATTTTAAGAAAAGAAAAGTGAAGAGTGGCTTGCTCACCATGAATGTCATCATCACCAATTTCTTCAGTCGAGTACATCAGGGTTTTCCTACGTGATTTCTCTACTTTTTGCTTGATATTCCTCGATGTAGGAGTAGGAACATTGGATTTCCTCTTTGGGGCAGCCTTGATAGCTTTGGCACTAGTACCTTTCCTAGTCCTCACCCTGTCTGCAATACCAGAGGAGCCCATGATCTTCAGTTGATCAGAATCGGAAGGTGGGTCATCGGAATCAGCAATGTCCTACCACAAAAGAGGGGTTTCCTCAGTACTCACTGGCTTAGTAGGAGGAAGTATAGAAAGAGGTTTCACTGCAGAGGCATCGACATCATTATTGTTAACAGATCTAGATGGAGATCCAACTCCATAGCTTGCATCTTGGGGTTCCCTTGGAATGAAACTAACTTCTTTGGCACCTCCGGCAACAACAAAATTTCTGAAAGCCATCTCTGCAAAAACAAACGAAAAGGAGATGAATATCAGCAGATAAGTTATTTAAATTATTTAAATAAGATATATACATACTTTTTCCTTCACAAATTATTTCAGGATGCAACGAGAGCCTTCCCAACTCTCAGCAATACCAGCCATGAACAGGATAGGTTCGGGGAATGTCTGGACATTAGCAGGATGTCATGCAAGTCGCTGATACAAGGGCTCGCTCCTTACCTCGTAGGGCAACGGGTCATTATATTTCTTCTCATCATACATAAACGCTTCGTCAAGCAAAGCTGGGTAATCGGACGGTATAATTGTACTTTCAACATAAAAGAATTGACCTTTCCAATTTCTTATATTCGAAAAGGGCTTCGTCACAAGGACGGGAACATCATGTTCACCTCTTTTGGAAATAGTCACCAACTCCCCGCCGGGATACAAATTTACAAAACCCCTAAGAACATCTAACGAGGGCTCATGCCCGTAAGCTTTACACATCACAATGTAGGTGGTCAGTTTGGCTAGCCAAAGGGGTTAAATCTGGAAATGTGCACCTTATAGTATTGCAAAAACTCAAGAATCAAAGGATGAAGTGGAATCTGAAGGTTTGACTGGGTAAATGCGTGCACATACAAGCCCACATACCCTGCGAGGGCATCAAATACATTTTGTCTTTTACTTGGAAGTATGATTTTGAGCCCAGCAGGTAAGGTGTGTGATGGATGTCTAAATACTCATCATTTTATTCCATCTGCACTGCAAAAACAGTCAAAAACACTTTGAAAAGTCTCAAAAAGACAGAAAATATCTTTAGACTGTGTTTTATTCATAAATTGGCAAATCTAGTCCCTGGTTAGTCAAAACATGGAAATTTATCATCTTTGGTCCCTAAAGTTTTAAAAATGGCAAAACAAGTCCCCGGGATTTTCAAAAATGGAAAATATTATTTATGGTCCTTGGTTAATAAAGTTTGTCATCTATGGTCCTTATGATAATTTTTGGTAAAGTTGATCTTCAGCCCTTCATATTTTGGTATTTTACATTTTTGGTCCTTATGGTTATATTTACTAAACCAAACGGACACCCTTTGTTATATAAGCCCAAAAACCAAACAAACCCAAAATAATAAAACCCTTCCCCTGAACCCCTTATGAACCCCCTGAACTCCATTGAACCCCCACCTTCCTCAATTGACCCCGACCAAATCAAAATAATAAAAATCTAAAACGGGGTCAAACATCCCAGTCAAACCTCCCACACCTCTTGCCTGCACCCTCACTGCCACACTCCACCCTCCATCACCAACTCTGCTCCTTCCCCATACCATGTTCCCCCCTCCAAACACTAAGTCCAAATTGCATTTATTGCTCACAAATATCAACAAGTAAACTGCCATTCGCACTTTACCCTTTTTCCCGCCAAAATGGATTCAACGGCTCAGATCATGTATACTCATCCAATGGTCGAAAATAGAAGTGGGAAAGCAGAGAAACCCCACATGGGTCTATAAAAGTTAAGAAAGAAGCAAGGAAGAGGGGTGTTAGTGTAGTAGTAGTGTAGTTTAGTTTTATTATTGTCGTCCAAGCTTAAATTTAGTTTTCAGTTGTAATTTTTAGTCTTAAACAGTTGTATCCAGTTTATTTTGAGTAATATAAGCTTTGTTTAAACATTAATTTCAGTTTCATCCACTAATTCAATTTTTGGCATTTCTTAGCAAAATTGACAACTTTGCTAAATATTGTTAAATGTTGTTTTCAGTGTTTCTTTAAGCTCCCTTATGTTCATTTAAAGTTTTCTTAAGATTCTAAGTGTTGGCAACCAGTTTCATTCAAGTTTTCATAAATTACTCAAAATTCACTTAAAATAGAGTAAAATTCAGAAATCAGTGTTGGACAAAGAAGATAGCAAGTAGCTTGGTGGATTCTGGATTTTCATGGTTTAGAGTCTCATGGGAGACACTTAGGTTGTGAATTGGTCCTTGGTTCTTGGTCTGTGCTTGGAATCCATTGTAAGGTCATTTTCACATTTTTTGCATAATACTGTTAAACTGTGGCAGAGGATATGTGTGATGTTGTTCTTGTCTGATGTACGTTGCATTATGTTCCAATAACTCAGTAAAAACTTAAAACCATTGCTCTTTAGTTCAAAAGTCAAAATACTCTTAATCACTTCACATTGGTTTAACTGTTAGAAGTTAGGATTGCTTGATCATTAATATAGGTTCATATCTAGTTAAATTAGCTTAATCTAGTTAATTTATAGCTTTACATTTCATTTTCAGTCATTAGTTTAGGATCAAAGTTCACCTAAGTCAAAATTAGTGTTTATCTAAAAAAGTCAAATTTCAGCTTAAGTCATTTTTAAATAAACTTGTGAATTTCGTGTAGGACTTAATATTAGGAGTTAAGTGAATTTCGTGTAGGACTTAATATTAGGAGTTAAGACTTGTGATTTTAGGATCTTGTTAATTTGCTGCTTGTCTTGTTGATAGTATTTTTCATAATTTTTAGATAGCTTATTAAACTGCTTATTTGCTACTTGTTATTTAGTACTTTTTTAGAAAAGTTGCCCTGCATCCAGATTTTGGCCCAACTTCTATTGCTCATAGCTTGATGGATTTTGGACCATTTGCTTAGATCTTTGTTGATTTTGAATCCCCCCTAGGTAGTGTTTAGGATTGTGCCTCTACTTTTCTTTTATAAGCTTATTTGGTTACTTATTTTTAAGCTTGAAGTAGCCATTTTGGCTACTGTTGCTGCTGCTACTTTTGTTCTTGTTCATATGCTGAGCTTGTTTTGGTAATAATATTTGGCATTTACATATTCAATATAGTGGTTAAAGTAAATTCCCAAGTTCTGGTATAGTTTCATCAAGAATTGAACAAGTTTGAGGTCAAAATCCACCACAGTTAATAGCAGACATATTTTCGTATTTTTTTTGTTTCTGCAGCGATTTTCTTTTATTTTTCATTTCTTCATCTTAAGTAGTTATAGGCTATAAATTGGCACGCATACAGTTCCCTAGCTTGTGTACTTCGCCAATATTTTTAGTTTATTTTTTAGAATTTTTCTAAGTAGCTTTTTAGGGGCTTGAAAACTGCCCTTTTTGCCCTGCTCTCTTGTGCAACCAGCAGCACCACCCCACTGCCCTCACTTTTGGAAGTTCCACAGACCACCACAGTGGGCCCCACAAGCTCATTTTTGGTTCTCTGGATAGCTCTTCCAGCTGTCTAGTAGAATCCAAGCTTGCTCTGAGCTTAAGCTCTCTTGCCCTTAGCTTATTTTGGTTCCCAAACTTGTCCCAAGTCTGTTTGATTTCAGCATTTGGATTTTGCTTATTTTCTTATTACTGCTTATTCAGAGTGCTTCTTAGGTTGTTTTGAGTTGCTTTTAGCTCATTTAAGTTACTTGAACTGTCTTTGAGCTTTTAGCAATTTTTCTTGCAAATTGCTTATTTATAAGTGCTTATTTGGTTTGGCTTTTTGCCCATTTTGCTTATTTTGATTTCTTTTTCAGTAAAATTTATTTTTCTTAAGTTCTTTAATATATTTTAGAATTATTGGTCAAGTTTCATAATTATTGTAGTTTATTTAGTATTTATAATAAATCAAAAATAGTTTTAATAATTATTGAATAGTAAATAATTAATATTAAATAGATAAATAGTATAATAAATATATTTTCTGTTTTAAAATTAGTTTTATTATATTTTAGATTTTTCAAAGTTATACTTTCTCATTTTTAGCTTTATTTCATAATTTCTTATTAATTAGTGTATTATTAAATAGTTTAAATTAGTTTTTAATTAATAATAATTAATTAAATAGTGTAATAATTTATTTTCTTTTTCCAATAATTTTTATTTACTTTTAGGATTCCAAAAATATAATTTTCACATCCGTGGGAGTTGTATTGGACGGAATTCACTTTTTATTTTGTACGTAGACGTTTATTTAAACGTAAACGTACGTTTTAGGTTTTAAAACATTTCTAGGTTTCGCGTTATTGTTTGTTTACATTGTTTCCTTCATATTCTCGTAGTGTAATAAAATCAAATCTCTTTTATTAGTTACCTTTTCATAATCACTTGATCACAAATACGTTTTCGATACAATTCACTCCTCGCTGGGACTTTAACGACCCGGGGATAAAACTATACTCCTTGGTTTAGCATCGTGCCCAATTGGTTTGACTTTAGTTGACCGCATCCGTGGTTGATTTGGGTTCACCATTTCTGGGCCGATCAAATTTTGGCGCCGCTGCCGGGGAGGTTGTGTGCGTGTTGATACGTTTTGAAGTATCGTGATTTTTGAATCCACCTCTTTGTATATTATCCATCCTTGTTCATATTTTTATAAAAACAAAAATAATCATGAAGTTAATTTATTTGACTGATCGATTGCCAAAAATATTTTCCTTCTTATTTTGTTTGTACAAAATGTTTTTCAAAAACCCAAAAATATTCATCTTTACCCTCCTACCCTTTTTGATTCTTCATCCTTTTACCCTCTATCCTTTTGATTCTAACTTCTCCTACCCCTCTTGTATTTGATTCTCATGGCATCTCTCGATGACGATTTCTTTGAATCAAGGGCCTTTAAGATCAACATTGAAAAACTTCAGGCCTTGTCAAAAATTTCGAGATGTCGTGTTGATTCTGGACCATCGATTCCTATTCCCTCTCCGTTGAGGGAAATGGAACGAGAAACCGGGGTGACAAAGGACCAAGTACTTCCCTCTGACATTGGAGGTGCTAAATACGTCCAACCCACGGTTGTCCGAAAGTCTAAGCCCACAATTGCTCACAAACCGTCAAGATTTGATCCTACCCTTTCACAATTTACGGTTAGGAGAAATCGTGCAGAGCTTAGGGCGGTGACTAAAAATAATGACTTGCCTAATCTTAACGTTTCTCAAGAACAAGAACCGGGGACTAAAACGGAAGTGGTGGAAATTGCTAGCTCTCAGAGCACACCACTTGTCCCACCTCCGGATTTTTCAAAATGTTCTTCGAGACTTGATAGTCATTCGGATCACCATGTTGGTTTTGTTGATTCTTTGAATGAACCGATTCCTTCTCTTAACTCTCAAATGGAATCGTTTATTCCTTGTGTCGGTTGTGGTGAGCCTCTTTTTGGTTCACCATGTCGCTGGTGTACGTGTGTACAGTATGGTAATGATATTCGGAACGGGAGTTGTTTGTTTTGTGGTTCGAGGAATTCATTTGATTATGATCCTTATCCGAACTCATTTAACGACCCCTCAAATTTTTCCAACTACCCACCACAGCCCAACTTATCTTCATATAATCAACATAACTGCTATGAATTTTGTGGAGGTCCTCACCAAGGATTTGAGTGTCAATCCGGAAACAAGTTTGTCTATGAACAGTTTTCCGGTGATGCTCACAACTTTGGTTATGACCAATGTCCATATGATTCACCAGTCCAGACTCAACAGTTTTACTATTGTGATTACTGTGGAGGTCCACATGTCAGCTTGGATTGTCAAACGGGGAATACATTTCCTTGTGACAATTTTGACACATCGTATCATGACCTACCTCCACAGTACCAAATGAATCAAGCACTTCTTCCAGAAATGCAAAATATAATGGAAATCGTTGATGATCTTAAGGGTTTAGTTAAAGACTTTTCCCAAAGAAACACTCATCAAAAATCCATGGAAGAATTGCTGGCTGAAGAGCAGGCTGCTAGAATAAATTCCCAAGATGCCTATGAAAAATCTATTATGGAATCAATTGCAAAAGAAAAAGCAGCCAGATCTAGCTCTCAGTTCTGTTTTATTCCTGATGACAGTGATGATGAAGATACACTTGATATCCTTCAATTCTATAAAGATTCATCAAGTTCATCAGTTGATATCCCAGCAGTTGAGATTCCATCTCAAACAACTGCTATCACACCCGAGGTTCACACTCACTCTCTAAGTATGGGGGATGAGCATCTTGACACAATTCCTGCAAAGGAATCAGACGTATTCATAAAGTCTAGTGTCGAGAAACTTGTCCCAATCCCAAGAGAGTCACAGGGAATTCTCGAGCATTTGTGTGATATCCCTCCTCCTCTTATCTTCCCAAAAGATCATGTTGAGATGTTCTCCGATTCTAATGATGACGATTCGTTATCTTGTGGAGACATCATTTATGTGGAAGAATTACCTTCTAAGCTAATCAGCTTAGAAGAAGAGAATGATGAAGAAATTGACACTGAAATCAAAGATGAAGCTCTTCGAGCAACATTATTGAATGTCAGTCTTCTCATTTCTATAATCGAGGCTTTCAAAGAGAAACCTATTTCATCTCCTATCCCCATTAAGGATAGTGACATTTCTTCCGATGACTCCATTCCGGAATTTGAAGCCTTAGGTTTTGATCAGATGGGAGAGAAGATTAGTGGCAGTACCACTTCTCATTCTCATAATTCTCTCCCCGATTATGAATCATTTACCATTGAGGAGTTCGCTGGTGAACTCACTCACATCAATTCTGAATATGATTCATTCTCCTTCGAGGAGTTCTCAGATGAACTCACTCATATCATATCTCCGCCGGAGTATGATAATTTCTACTTTGATCTAGACACACCCGGGATATGTCTTGATCAAATGAGCTTAAATGATGAAATTCATGATGTGGAAATTAAGAATTTTCCTGTGAGTGATGATGAGTTAGTCATGATTTTTATCATGATTTTCTTTCTTTTCTTCACTTATCCCGTAACTTCTCCTCTTCTTCGCTCCTTCAGGAGTGAGAACAAAATCTTTGACCCTGGCATTTTCATTTATCATTTGTGAGACGGGTCTATGTATATCTCATCGGTGTGGAACTTTCACGTGCTTCAATGATTATCCAATCATCTTGAATGAAAGTCCGATGGAGATTGTCGCTTCCACTTGCTTCCCCAAGAACAAATGAATACGGGGTCGAGTCAAGCTAGCGACTCGGGAAACAAAAACAGTAGCACACCATATGGGTTTTCACCCATATTTCTGATTTCTTTCTACTTTCTACCACCCTAGTGTGGGGGAGTTACCCCCCGCTGTTGTATATAAGTTTAAACAAAAAAAAAATGTATATATAACAAAAATAATGGCCGTAGTATTTCCCTTTTACGTTCTAAGTTTCGGCATAACAGCCGGTACTTTGAATATTGAGGGCAATATTCATTTCTAGTGTGGGGGGGGGGGGAATTCTAACGAATTTAATCATGTATTATACCATCTAATTCCCCCATTTTTGGCCAAAATTTTTTTTGGTGGAAGTGCTTTGCACTTACACAACAAATGGTAATCAGTCCACCATGTCTAACCCACAAAAGGATTGGCTAATCCAGGAGCAAACGGCTCTTGGTAAAGATTTCTCAAATCCGTTGACGGCTTGCAATTTGCCCAAAATTGTATGGTATTCAACTTACCATATCTTTAATTAGTGAAGAGTTGGCTAGCCCGCAAGTTTATGGCTTGTGGTAAAGGCAGTTGGAAAACCATAATTGGTAATCAACTCACCAAAGATAATAGTTATAATTTATCTAAGAGTTGGCTAGTCCAGAAGCAAACGGCTTCTGGTAAAGACAAATCAAAACCGTTGGAAGCTGGTGATTTGCTAAAAATCATATGGTTATCAGTGTACCATAGTTCCTACTTGAACTGAAACATTTGGCTACTCCAGAAGTAATGGCTTTTGGTAAAGAGACTCAAATCCATTAAGTTTTCTCAAAAGATTGCTAGGGACTAGCAATGGTTTAGTGTGGGGGATTGATGAGTGTCTAAATACTCATCATTTTTATTCCATTTGCACTGCAAAAACAGTCAAAAACACTTTGAAAAGTCTCAAAAAGACAGAAAATATCTTTAGACTGTGTTTTATTCATAAATTGGCAAATCTAGTCCCTGGTTAGTCAAAACATGGAAATTTATCATCTTTGGTCCCTAAAGTTTTAAAAATGGCAAAACAAGTCCCCGGGATTTTCAAAAATGGAAAATATTATTTATGGTCCTTGGTTAATAAAGTTTGTCATCTATGGTCCTTATGATAATTTTTGTAAAGTTGCATCTTCAGCCCTTCATCTTTTGGTATTTTACATTTTTGGTCCTTATGGTTATATTTACTAAACCAAACGGACACCCTTTGTTATATAAGCCCAAAAACCAAACAAACCCAAAATAATAAAACCCTTCCCCTGAACCCCTTATGAACCCCCTGAACTCCATTGAACCCCCACCTTCCTCAATTGACCCCGACCAAATCAAAATAATAAAAACTAAAACGGGGTCAAACATCCCAGTCAAACCTCCCACACCTCTTGCCTGCACCCTCACTGCCACACTCCACCCTCCATCACCAACTCTGCTCCTCGCCCCATACCATGTTCCCCCCTCCAAACACTAAGTCCAAATTGCATTTATTGCTCACAAATATCAACAAGTAAACTGCCATTCGCACTTTACCCTTTTTCCCGCCAAAATGGATTCAACGGCTCAGATCATGTATACTCATCCAATGGTCGAAAATAGAAGTGGGAAAGCAGAGAAACCCCACATGGGTCTATAAAAGTTAAGAAAGAAGCAAGGAAGAGGGGTGTTAGTGTAGTAGTAGTGTAGTTTAGTTTTATTATTGTCGTCCAAGCTTAAATTTAGTTTTCAGTTGTAATTTTTAGTCTTAAACAGTTGTATCCAGTTTATTTTGAGTAATATAAGCTTTGTTTAAACATTAATTTCAGTTTCATCCACTAATTCAATTTTTGGCATTTCTTAGCAAAATTGACAACTTTGCTAAATATTGTTAAATGTTGTTTTCAGTGTTTCTTTAAGCTCCCTTATGTTCATTTAAAGTTTTCTTAAGATTCTTAGTGTTGGCAACCAGTTTCATTCAAGTTTTCATAAATTACTCAAAATTCATTTAAAATAGAGTAAAATTCAGAAATCAGTGTTGGACAAAGAAGATAGCAAGTAGCTTGGTGGATTCTGGATTTTCATGGTTTAGAGTCTCATGGGAGACACTTAGGTTGTGAATTGGTCCTTGGTTCTTGGTCTGTGCTTGGAATCCATTGTAAGGTCATTTTCACATTTTTTGCATAATACTGTTAAACTGTGGCAGAGGATATGTGTGATGTTGTTCTTGTCTGATGTACGTTGCATTATGTTCCAATAACTCAGTAAAAACTTAAAACCATTGCTCTTTAGTTCAAAAGTCAAAATACTCTTAATCACTTCACATTGGTTTAACTGTTAGAAGTTAGGATTGCTTGATCATTAATATAGGTTCATATCTAGTTAAATTAGCTTAATCTAGTTAATTTATAGCTTTACATTTCATTTTCAGTCATTAGTTTAGGATCAAAGTTCACCTAAGTCAAAATTAGTGTTTATCTAAAAAAGTCAAATTTCAGCTTAAGTCATTTTTAAATAAACTTGTGAATTTCGTGTAGGACTTAATATTAGGAGTTAAGACTTGTGATTTTAGGATCTTGTTAATTTGCTGCTTGTCTTGTTGATAGTATTTTTCATAATTTTTAGATAGCTTATTAAACTGCTTATTTGCTACTTGTTATTTAGTACTTTTTTAGAAAAGTTGCCCTGCATCCAGATTTTGGCCCAACTTCTATTGCTCATAGCTTGATGGATTTTGGACCATTTGCTTAGATCTTTGTTGATTTTGAATCCCCCCTAGGTAGTGTTTAGGATTGTGCCTCTACTTTTCTTTTATAAGCTTATTTGGTTACTTATTTTTAAGCTTGAAGTAGCCATTTTGGCTACTGTTGCTGCTGCTACTTTTGTTCTTGTTCATATGCTGAGCTTGTTTTGGTAATAATATTTGGCATTTACATATTCAATATAGTGGTTAAAGTAAATTCCTAAGTTCTGGTATAGTTTCATCAAGAATTGAACAAGTTTGAGGTCAAAATCCACCACAGTTAATAGCAGACATATTTTCGTATTTTTTTTGTTTCTGCAGCGATTTTCTTTTATTTTTCATTTCTTCATCTTAAGTAGTTATAGGCTATAAATTGGCACGCATACAGTTCCCTAGCTTGTGTACTTCGCAATATTTTTAGTTTATTTTTTAGAATTTTTCTAAGCAGATTTTTAGGGGCTTGAAAACTGCCCTTTTTGCCCTGCTCTCTTGTGCAACCAGCAGCACCACCCCACTGCCCTCACTTTTGGAAGTTCCACAGACCACCACAGTGGGCCCCACAAGCTCATTTTTGGTTCTCTAGATAGCTCTTCCAGCTGTCTAGTAGAATCCAAGCTTGCTCTGAGCTTAAGCTCTCTTGCCCTTAGCTTATTTTGGTTCCCAAACTTGTCCCAAGTCTATTTGATTTTCAGCATTTGGATTTTGCTTATTTTCTTATTACTGCTTATTCAGAGTGCTTCTTAGGTTGTTTTGAGTTGCTTTTAGCTCATTTAAGTTACTTGAACTGTCTTTGAGCTTTTAGCAATTTTTCTTGCAAATTGCTTATTTATAAGTGCTTATTTGGTTTGGCTTTTTGCCCATTTTGCTTATTTTGATTTCTTTTTCAGTAAAATTTATTTTTCTTAAGTTCTTTATTATATTTTAGAATTATTGGTCAAGTTTCATAATTATTGTAGTTTATTTAGTATTTATAATAAATCAAAAATAGTTTTAATAATTATTAAATAGTAAATAATTAATATTAAATAGATAAATAGTATAATAAATATATTTTCTGTTTTAAAATTAGTTTTATTATATTTTAGATTTTTCAAAGTTATACTTTCTCATTTTTAGCTTTATTTCATAATTTCTTATTAATTAGTGTATTATTAAATAGTTTAAATTAGTTTTTAATTAATAATAATTAATTAAATAGTGTAATAATTTATTTTCTTTTTCCAATAATTTTTATTTAATTTTAGGATTCCAAAATATAATTTTCACATCCGTGGGAGTTGTATTGGACGGAATTCACTTTTTATTTTGTACGTAGACGTTTATTTAAACGTAAACGTACGTTTTAGGTTTTAAAACATTTCTAGGTTTCGCGTTATTGTTTGTTTACATTGTTTCCTTCATATTCTCGTAGTGTAATAAAATCAAATCTCTTTTATTAGTTACCTTTTCATAATCACTTGATCACAAATACGTTTTCGATACAATTCACACCTCGCTGGGACTTTAACGACCCGGGGATAAAACTATACTCCTTGGTTTAGCATCCTGCCCAATTGGTTTGACTTTAGTTGACCGCATCCGTGGTTGATTTGGGTTGACCGTTTCTGGGCCGATCTGTGTAATCACGAAGGAAATCAGATAATGTTGGTTTTGATAAAGTGCATGTTTGTTCTCTGATTATTCTCTTTGCTGCCATGCTCATATTGCTATTAAAATAGTAAAAAGATCAAAGAAAAAGGCTAGAATTTTTACCTTATCGTTCCAACGGAAGCACAAACACGCAGATGGATATTTGTGTATTTTGGGCGGAAGGTGAAAGTGATCTAGGGTTTACCATCTTAAGGGTTTAAACACCCATCATGTTTTTTAATCCTAGCCACACACATGTTTCATCTATATCTAATGCATAAGCGGACTTCAAATGGATACAAAATTTGAAATGACGTTTTGCGTTTACCGAAGATCCGGCTATTATGGCTATGGGTGAGTGGGCGGATAATGATGATTTTGCATTTAATGCGGAAATCAGTTTAGATCCTTATATTTTCTCGTTATACATTTTTGTGACAAAACGAATGATGTATGGGTTATATTTTGAGTCGAATGCAATTTATACTCATACGTATATATCACTTTCGACTGGGGGGCTTGATGATGTACCCTCCGAACGGGTCGAAGGACTCCCCTTCGAGCCTGTAGAAAGCCCTCCCTTCGGAGGCCCAGGTTAATCTCCTAGCACGTTTCATTGGCGTAAAACCATTCGCCTGCGAACTGGTTACCATGTGGGAATCCGCCAATCGAAGCCTTAAGCCCTTCGGGGTATCTCCTATGAAGGAACTAGCATGAAGGACGATCCTGAGCTGTTCAAACCCACGTCTCCTCTTACCTTGGCTTTCCCGCCAAAATAGAGATCGTGGGCTACAAAGCCCTAGCGGTTACCACAAATCATGGGACGCCCCCATGATCTCCGAAACATGTGAAAACCGCCCACTAAGGCCTATTTCTCCCCTATAAATAGCTTAGTCGGGCATGAACAATGTAAGTTAACTTCATTCTCGTCATGTATAACCTACATTACCATTACACATACTTACTCGCACGCCGGAGGTGGTTTGCAGGGTCCAACCCCTGCGCAATCACTTAACGTAGTGTCTTCGTATTTCTTATTTCAGGTTAACAACAAGCTTGGCGCAATCTCAACACCCCATTATTCCTTTGATCACCATCGAAGGCTTGGTTGTGCAATTATTTGTTCAATCACCTATCTTTCGCAGGTCTGCCTGACATAAAGGAGCTTCCGAATGCCCTTGCGTGTCACCACTTGGTTGACAAGATGACACCTGCCAGTTGGAGAGGGATTTTGGATAATATGCCCATGGAGGAGCTTTGTAACTTTCATTCCAAGAGTTATACTAGACAAGCTATTTTAGATAATCATCTAAATTCTCAAACAGGGGAACTGGTTTAGACAGTGGTGGCTGTGAGAGGGAAGATGGATGCCATCTTAGCCAAAGAAAAGGACAGGGATCATGAGTATGATGAGTTGGAAGCCAAGTGTAAAGAAGCAATGGAGGATTTGGAGAAGAATCCTATTGTCCAAAACATGCGAGCAAAAATCGATTGTCTCGAAGGACAATTGAGGGAATCCCAAGCAGTATGTGGTAGATTGAGGGTGGAGGAGGCTAAGGTGTCCGTTTATAGAGCGCAAATTGCTACACCCAAGTCCACATGTGCAGGTCTCGAAGCCGAAAGGGCTAGGTTGGTTGAGCAGGAGGTCAAGCTTTGCGAGGAGATGGATGAACTTAAACTCCAATGCAAGAACTTGAAGAAGGACAGAGCTAAGGTGGTGTCGAAGGTTGTTCCTTATGTTGCAATGGAATTGTACCTCAGTGATGAGGTGGGTGAGATCATTGGGAGGCTGGTGAACGCGACCATCTTCTATGGTACCTGTACGACATTGGAAGAAGTTGCCCAAACCAAGAAACCTGTGGTCTTGTCGGAGGTACCTTACTATCGTCCAAATTCTGAGCAAGAGTATAATGATGCTGGTAATGCGTTCACTTCAGCTGAGTACCCTTTCCTCACCGAAGCAACCAAGGACCCTTCAGCCTCAATAGAAGATCTCCTATCAAAGAAACCGAGGAAGATTCAGCCCCCCTCTCTAACCAAGAAGACTGCATCCGTGAGGCCTCCATCTCCATTACATCAACAGGATCCAAAGTCCTTGAAAAATGCCTGAAGGCTGCCATGTCGGCAGTAATTTGGTCTTAAGGGTGGCATGTACCCTTTAAACAATGTCCCATTATGCTTGTTAGGCCTGTGCCTATATGTTTGAACAATTTATCTTTGCCTCATGCTGGGCTTTGACCCATGCTTCAAACAATTGCTTGGGTATGTTTTGTTGTCTTTGACCACGCTTGGTCTTAGGAATGCCAGATAGGGGATAATATCCCGTTTTGAATGTCATGTTTTTCTTCTCTTACGCTTATAATAAACGTACACATACAACCTAAAGCTATCACCTTATTGTGTGTATTTGGGACCAAGATTTTTAGCAATCGTATTATTTGACTGCGACAGAGGGTCGTGACCCACTCCGTCTTTATCCTTAAGATACAAAGGGCTTAGAATACCCTAAGACTTTATAGGAAAGTTAATGTGTATTGCAAAGGATGTTATTTGTATGCAAGACATGTGTCTTGAATCATCCTTTGACATTGAAACTTGTAAAGTACTTAGCTGAGCAAATCTTTGTTGTATAGAACGAAACAAGAGATTTAAGGGAAATGCGTTATATCATTAATTGGGTAGGGAGGATTACATCATTTTAAGAAATGAACACTAAGACACCTACCGTTAATACTTCTTTCCCCAAGTGAGAAGAATGCGTTACATGAATTTGAAAAAACAAGCTAAGTGTTTTAAAAGTAGTAAGTCTTATATGTAAAACTTACGAAGATTGGTACCATTCCAAGTTCTATCCATGACCTCTCCTTTAAGCGTTGAGAGCTTGTAGGCTCCGTTGCCGTAGGCTTCTGATATGACGTAGGGTCCTTCCCATGTGGGCCCTAGCTTTCCTTCGTACTTAGCTTGCTTGCACTGTTTAGCCGAAGTACATATTCACCCGGCTTGAATGTAAAGGGTCGAACTCGGTTGTTGTAGTACTTTTTAAACTTTTTTTTATAGATAGCCTCTCTGATTGAGGCTATTTCTCTTCTTTCCTCAAGAAGATGAAGGTTATCTCGAAGCCTTTCTTCATTTGTCATTTCCTCAAAGTTCACAATGCGTTCTGTTTCGATGCTTATTTCGAAGGGTATAACAGCCTCCGTTCCACAAGTAAGGCTAAAAGGAGTCTCCCCATGACTTGACTTAGGGTGCGTCCTATGCACCCACAGAACCTGGGGTAGTTCGTCTACCCATCCATGATGGCTTCGTCCTAACCTCTTCTCGATTCCGTTAACAATGTCTCTGAGGATGGTACACGGAAGTGAATGACTGTATGATCTTTAGGCCTTCGCAGAAGATCGGGAACACCCCTTCGGCGAATTGCTTTTCATTTTCAGAGATGATAATGTGAGGAACCCCAAATCGACAGATTATGTGCTCCCATACAAATTTTTCCATATGCCTTCCTGTTACCGATGCCAAAGGCTTGGCTTCAACCCATTTGGTGAAGTAATCTATGGCCACGACCAAGAATTTTATCCCTCCTGGAGCTACTGGTAGGGGTCCGACTATGTCGATTCCCCACTGGCAGAAAGGCCATGCTGAAGTGACAAAGGTCATGTCTTGCTTAGGCAGTCTTGGGACTTTAGAGTGGATCTAACATGCTTCACATTTTTGTATTATCTCCGTTGCATCCCTGTGCATGGATGGCCAGTAATATCCAAGCTTCATTATTTTGAAGACAACGGAGCGAGGGCCTGCTTGTAAACCGCAGGATCCTTCATGTACTTCGCAGATGATGTTCGATGCTTGCTTTGGCCCCACACAACGAAGCCATAGAGATAAGAAGGACCGCCTGTAGAGATTATCCCCAATAAGTCTATACTGGGGAGCCTTGACCCTTACCTTTCTTGCAAGCTTAGGATCTTCTGGTAGAATACCACTGATCAAGTACTCCCTTATTGGAGTCATCCAATTAGAGCTTTCTTCAAATATGACGTCAGACACTTCGCCTTGTTTGATTGACCTATCGGCTAATACTTTCACTAAAACCTCCTTTGTTAGGTGAGAAAATGCCATCGAGGCCAGCTTGCTTAAGGCATCTGCTTTCTTATTCTGGTTTCTGAAAACGTGTGCTATGTCATAGGACTCGAACCCGTAAAGAAGTTCTTTAGCTTTATCCAAATACTGTTTGATGGTGGGCTGCCTTGCTTCGTAAGAGTCCTTGATTTGGTTAGTGACTAGCTATGAGTCCACAAAAATGGAGAGATTACGAACCTCCATGTCTTTTGCGAGTCGAAGGCCGGCTAGCAAAGCTTCGTACTCGGCTTCATTGTTTGTAGCTTCAAACTCAAAACGTAATGCATAAGTGTACTCCTTTCCCTCCGGACTGACCAACATTAGACCTACTTCCGAACCATCAGAACTTGAGGCTCCATCTGTGTACAATTTCCACCCCTCCTTCGTCTTTGGGGGCTTTTCCTTTGGGACTTCCTTGTCTTGACTAGGTCCAGAATGTGTTTCAGTGAGAAAGTCTGCAAGTATCTGACCTTTGACGGAGTTTCGACCCTTGTACTCTATCTCATGTTCTCCCAGTTCGATAGCCCATTTGGCTACTCTACCTGACTTCTCAGGCTTCAACAGTATCTGCTTAATTGGCTTTTCAGTCAGTACCATGATGGGATGAGCTTGAAAGTATCTTCGAAGACGCCTTGCAGCATAAACCACGGCTCGGATTAGCTTTTTCAACTTTGGATAGTTTAACTCGGCCCCTTGTAGGACCCTCCTAACGAAGTAGATTGAGACTTGCTTCTTTTCCCTTTCAGCTAAGAGCATCGCACTGATGCATTCGAAGGATGCCACAATGTACATGAATAACACTTCGCCTTTGATTGGGGCTGTAAGTGTTGGTAAAATTTCCATGAACTCTTTCAGCTTCTGGAAAGCGGCTTCTGCCCCACAACTCCATTGGAAAGTCTTCTTGTCTGTACACCCCTTGTGAGTCTTAAAAAATGGCAAAAATCGATCTGCGCCTTTCGAGAGGAACCTGCTAAGTGTTGCGAGCTTCCCATTGAGGCTTTGTACCTCTTTCAACGACTTCAGAGCTTGTAGATCAGTGATGGCTTTGACCTTTGAAGGGTTAGCCTTAATCCCTTGCTTCGTTATAAGGTGTCCTAAGAATTGTCCTTCTTTCATGCCAAAGGAACACTTCTTAGGGTTAAGATTCATGTTGATTGCCCTCAATTGATCGAAGGTTTCTTGAAGGTCGGAGAGTACGTCTTCTTCTGTTCCGCTTTTAATTACCATGTCATCAACATAGGCTTCCAAGTTTCTTCCTATCTGCTTGTGGAAGGCTTTGTCCACCAAGCGTTGGTAGGTGGCCCCTGCGTTCTTCAGACCGAAGGGCATTTTCTTGTAGCAATAGACACCCTTTCCTGTGTAGAAGGCTGTCTTCTCCTCGTCTTCCTCCGCCATTTGTATTTGGTGATACCCTTTGTAGGCATCCAAAAAGCATTTCAAACGGAACCCCGAGAGGGATTCGACCTTCCAATCAATTTCTGGTAGAGGGTAGCAGTCTTTCGGGCAAGCTTTGTTGATGTCGATGAAGTCAACACACATTCGCCACCCTCCGTCACTCTTTTTTACCATAGCCGGATTAGCTACCCAGGTTTGGTACTTCACTTCCCTAAGTATTCCTGGTTGCACAAGTTCATCCACCTCTTTGTAAGCGGCTGCTTTCCTTTCAGGTGCCAGGCTTCGTCGCTTCTGCTTAATTGGTTCAATGTGCTTGAACTCATTGAGCTTATGCTCTGTGTCGAAGGGCTTGCCATCAATCATAAGAGTCCTGGGAACCCTTGTCATATCTGAGCACGTCCATGCGAAGACATCCTTGTTGGCTTTGAGCAATTTCTCTAGATCTGCCTTGAAGGTGGCAGGGAGTTGCTTTCCGATTACCACCGTTTGTTCTGGATAGAGCTCATTTACCACAATGCGTTCTTTGGAAGCTGTACAACTTAGAATGGCCTTCGAAGGCTCCTCAGGACTTTCTTTGATCTTTTTGCCAGCGTCTCCTGCCTTTCCCTGGTTGTAACTAGAAAATACGGTTCCTATCCCATAAGGTGTATGGAATTTTACCGCTGCGTGTATGGTGGAGACTACAATACCCATCTTTTGCATGGCGGTCCTTCCTATCAATAGATTGTAGGGAGATCCGGACCTTACGATAGCGAATGTGAGGGTTTCTATCCTTGCGAGCTTGCCTTCTCCAATTGTTATTTCCAATGGTACTTCTCCCAAAGGCCATGAATGCTCACCGGAGAATCCTACCAAAGGTATATTCGAATCAACCCGTTGCGACTTAATCGAAGGCTTGAGCTTAAGGAAACAATGCTCGAATATGATTTTGCAGGAGCTTCCGCAGTCCATGTAGGCTATGTTCACTTCTCGGTTGGAAATCAAGACTTTGATGACCACTGGGTCGTTCGAAGGGACTTGGCCTGTAATAGGAGGAAATGTTACCTCCCCTACTTCGTTTATCTCCCGCTCCTTCACCTTTCTTTTTAAGCTTGTTTCGCCCCAACGAACCATGAGTATCGGGGCTTCATGATGAGTAGTGTCTTTAGCCAATTGAGTGTCGGACATTTTTTCCTTACCCTTCTTTATTCCCTTCACCAAATGTGCTAACTGCCCGGACTTTACAGCTTCTTCTATCTAAATCTTTAGCTCCCTGCAACTGTTCGTATCATGGCCATAATCTTCATGGAAATGACAATACTTGATCGTATCCCTATTTTTACCCTTGCTTGTCATGCGAGGGGGTGCTTCGAAAGCTTTACTAGCCCTTTCCGTTGCAAGTATTTCCTTTGGAGACTTAATTAGGCTTCCTAGCAAACCGTGGTTGGGACCTTTGTTGTACGAAGAAAACCTGTCTCTGTTTTTGTTCTTGCTCTTCGACCCTTCCCACGTAAAATGCTTCGAAAACTTTTCTTTATCGATCGGAGCACCATTAGTAGACACTTCCTTTGCTTCAATCCAAGTATATGTGTTTTCCATTAACCCCTTGTAAGTTTTCGGAAGGTAAGTGGATAAGAATTCCACCAAACTTCGAATTCGCAGACCATGTACGAAACCAGAGATTCGCTGATCATCATGTAGACCCAAAATCTGTAAAGTCTCATCGTTGTAGCTAGTGACGAAAGCCTTTGTGCTTTCGTTCTCCTTTTGTTTAATGTTGTGCGCCGTCAGATGGGTCCTTGTGAACTTCTTTTGCTGACTAAAGTGTGATCGAAACTTAGCCTTGAGATCATCTAGGTTGATAATGCTGCCAGGCTTTTGCCCATTCCACCAAATACGGGCAGAATCCCGTAGGTATTTGTAAACATGTGACAGGCTACAGGCATGACCCACTTTTGCATCTTAATAGCCCCTTCGAACAAATGTAGGAAGTTGTCCGGATCCCCCTTCCCATTGTAAGTCCCAATATGCGAAGGCATTTTCAACCCATCAGGCAATGGGTAATTATAGGGTGGTGCATACATAGGAACAGCATTATACGGATTATGGTTTGTGGGTACTCCCATAGGAGTTTGTCTAGGGTAGGACTGATAAGGTGTGTTCATGCCGAACGGATAACCGTTTCCCATGGCGTACGGAGGGTACACCATAGGATGTCCGAAGGGTATGTTCCCATAAGGTTGAGGGAGACTAGGGTTGTTAGGCTGCCCATTTACTGGAGGATATAAACCTTGAGGGTAAGATTGAGTTTGGATTGAGGGGTACATACCATTGGGAGGAATATTTCCTCTTGTTAATACAAATATCGTCCTAAAAACGTTATTTATATTTTACGATCTTTGCTTAATTTTGTTAATGACAATTACAAAGTTTATCTTTAAGCAAAGCATAAATATAAGTTAAAGTCTTTTACATTGATAGTAACAAGTCTTTTAAAACATATTTACACATTACATGATCACTAGGAATCACATTGCATATATACATTTTACATTTACATGTTTTACTTTTATTTCTTAAATTAGAAATAATAACATAACATCATGGCATACCTCATTTTGATATCTTGAAGATTTGGGAAATATTTTGGTAAGATCTTTAAGTAACAAAGTTGACTTTGCAAGATCTTGAAATGACTTGTCAAGATATAGAATGATATGGAAAGATTTGTAAGAATCTTAGCTGTCTGGTCCCCGCGGAACCAAACCAGTACAAAGGCGGATCCAATTTTTGGGATCCGCCAAATCCGTGCCCTGTTGATCAGCCTTGCCTATAAATAGCAAGCTGATCATTCAGGCACACTCATCACTTACATAGCATAAATTATACATTCATTCATTTATACATTACTAACCCATATCATCCATTCATTTCATTCTTAGTGATCTTCCTTTTTGTAGCAAAAGAGATCAAGCTTCAACTCACTGTTGCAAGTCTTGATAGTTAGATACTGATTGATTAGTTAGTGTTTTCATATCATTGTTCTACCTTTCATTCAGTAAAGTCCGGTTAGTGTTTTAGACCTCAAAACACATAGAGTAAACGGGAGTAGTTGTACCCTTGTAAAGAACTCGACATCTAGCTTAGTGTCGGTAATTGTATAGGCGACGTCAGGTTGGTTCTTCCTTGAAGTAGAACTCGGTATTTAGCTTAGTACCGAAAAAAGGTGTAAGCAACGTGTATAAAGGTTTTCTCCGCCGAGAAGGGAGTTTGTTTCGTAGTGAAGAAAAACTCTCGAGTTAGAGGCTCGAGGAGTGGAATAGGGCAAGGAAGAGAGTTCTTGTAGCCGAACCACTATAAATCTCCGTGTTGTGGTTTGATTTTTCTTTTCTCTACTTACTTACTTATATTACTTGTTTGTGTGCAATTACCTTGAAATCACAATAAGTCACAAAGCGAATTAAAGTTAAAAACGGAAAAAACTATTCAACCCCCTTTTAGTTTTCCACAATTGGCATCAGAGCTACGTTACTCTAGATTTTCAAAATATATTGTATTTTAAAACTTGAAACGATCAATGGATTTTGAAAACTTTAAAGAAGGGCAATCTATGCAAAGACCACCACTATTTGAACCAAATTGTTTCATATATTGGAAAACCCGCTTTGAGACGTATGTGAAGTCAAAGGACATAGATCTATGGTATATCATTGTAGAGGGTGATTACAAACCCATAAGTAATGATGTATCAAGTGGTTGGGATATGGGTACTTCTCTTACTCGTCACAGTGATGAGCAAAAGAAATTGAATGCCAAAACTAATGGTGTAGTAGAACGTAAAAATAGGACAATTCAAGAAATGAGTAGAACTATGTTAAATGAACAAAACAAACCTCAAAAGTTTTGGTGTCACGCTGTAGATACATCCATATATATCGTAAATCGAGTTCTAATTAGACCATTCTTGAAAAAGACTCCATATGAGCTTTACAAAGGCAAAAAGCCTACATTAGGATATTTTAGAGTTTTTGGAAGCAAGTGCTTGTAAAACACCAAAATTACCACAATCCGAAATGACCAAAATACCCTCTGAATTTGAAATTTTAAGAACTTGTGAAATACGCTATAAATCAAAATTCGAGTTATATAACGTGTTACGACTCGAGACCATACGATATGAACTTATAACCTAAAGAAAAATATGAAATGATACAAGAACTCCATAAATAAAATATGGCACGTTTAGAAGTTCCGTATAGGCCAAAAACTAAGTATAATTGTAGACAACCTATTGGGCCTTAATCCTTAAAGATAATATTGCAAGCTTGGCCCATCTTCACCCCATTCTAAAGGTCGGTCTTCTTTTTTTTTATATAGACCGATTACATTTTTTTTCCAAACCCTAGAAATAAGACACACCAAAACTCACGGCTGCCATCTTGTTCTTCACTTCTGGTCGATCAAAAACGCAGCAGAAAGGAGGTATGGTGATGACCTCTTGACGTGAAATGTTCTTTAGTTCGTGTGGTGATTACTCGTGGGTTCCTTGGCTATCCATTCGAGGATTCTTATGAAGGTTTTTCCGCTGGGATTCTTTTGTTGGTTCGATCCATACACTTTTGCTTCCTTTGATCACTACAAGGGTAACTCTTATGATCCTTGTTCAATTCAATCTCTCATTGTTTAATTCTTGTTATTCTTGTCGAATGGAATTCACATAAAATCATAAAGGAAAGCTTCATATGATCATAACTATACCACATAAAATAATGAATCTAAAAACCCTTATATGATCGACTAATGTTATTATAATGATTCGAATTTGTTATGGACATGTTAAAACCTGATATGGGTCGACCTAGATCTGTTCTAAACCAACCATAATTGTTTTGTATCAAGAATTAATCAATAGAATAACAAAACCCTAATTGATCACATGAAATCATGAAACGGTTACTGATCAGAAAATTTGTCCGACTTTAATCGATTGTAACTAAATGATGGTAAAGTAACACCCTAACCCGATAAGGGTAGAAGTATTACGTTATGGTGACATATCAAATCAAACACAAGCGTATGACGAAATAATACAAATGAATATCAAAGGTTACAAAGGAAATTCTGAAACTACAAGGTTACAATGAGAACAATAACAGAATACTAAGTCTAAATTGCAAATCTCTTCTAGTCATCACTAAGTCCAGGATAACAATCTAAGTATAGCCTTCTAAGCTCAAAGCACTCCACTCATAACCCAGCTTCCAACTAAAACCTGCCGCAGGAAAAGAAATGCGGCTGAGCTTAAAAAGCCTAGTGAACAGATATATATACACGAAACGAAAGGTAAGGGACAAGAATATAATATGGTGCATTGGGGAAAAACATAAGGTATAAATAAATGGATATCAAGAGTAAGAAAAGGTCAGTAATCTACCACGAGCCCGAACACAAATCAAATCAAATATCATAGTAACCATGGAGTAGCTAGCTCCCGAACATGTGAAAGACGTGTATTGCACACAAGCATCAGTCACCGAACAATAGTGTATCATATCATGTCATATCCATCGAATACGAACCGAACCTAGGATGCATCCATACGCCCCCCGAACAATAATATTGGCCATAATAAATAATAAAGCGCGCATAGCAAAATGGGGACGGTGTAGAACGTCACTCAACCACACAAAAGTCATGCCATTGGTGCATCAATGACACGACCATGTTACCTTCATGGCTAGGAAACGAACTTGGCTCGGGTATCAAACTGAAGGGTCAAAGGTCAAAGGTCCAAACCATAGCAAAGGTTCAAATAGTCTAAGTCATCGAATCATAGTCAAAGTCCAAGTATCAAAGGTTCATGGCAAAGGGTTCATATCAAAGGTTCGAAATCAAATGATTCATAGCAAGGTTCAATTCAAAGGTTTCTATCAAATGTTCTTTTAAAGAAATCTTTAATAACGGTTTTCATAAAGGGAGTCTTTAAAAGTATTTTTCATAAAAGTTAGTAAAATTCCATATAAAAGTGGTATCGTATCGTGCTCATAAACATCATTTTAAAATAGTTTTTCTCAAAACATTTCCATGATAAAATTAAGAAAGGTTTTCACCTCCAGTTACAATATCAAATGAACCTTCAAAGTATCAAGTGATTCGAATACTCATGTCACAGGGTACGAACGAATTATGTCAAATATCATACCATAAGGATCAAAAGAACGAATGTCAATGGATCATCATACCAACGAAGCATATCAAACGAATGAATCAAAGTACAAGGGACCATAGCAATGGCTTAAGGGAATCTTATAACGAATCAAAGATGAAGATCAAGTCATGAAAGTGAAAGCACCCTTACTGAAAAAGGGGTAGAATATCTGTACCTTAAATCGCCAGGGAAACACACACTAGAAACGTAAGGATTGGAATAAACTCCTTCTTCAGCGAATCTACACGAATTATAAGTTTACTTATAAGTTTCATAGTTTTCTTAATCATAAAGGTTTTACTTTAGTTTTCTTTCCATTTTGGGTAACTTTCCATATTAAGCAACTTTCCAAAAGTAGTAAGCTTCCATATTTAGTAACTTAAGGTTCATAATGCCATTTACATAAGTTTATGGTTCATAGTGTAACCTTCATATGTTTTAGAGTTTAATATGTAAGTATAACAAGTTTAGGGATTATAGTGTCATTATGGTAAGATTAGGGTATGAAATGTAAATATTCTAAAGTTACATATTTTCACAAGTTAGACCCTTTAGTTTAGAAAAATGACAAATTAAATCCTTTAGTTAGAAACATACACATAACACCTTTTAATTTCCTAAACCCTTAACAGTTTTATATATATATACAAATTTATTATGTTTTGTCTAATTTATGAATCACCTTAAAACTTCGAAATAAAATCTACAAAAATTCACACACGTTCCTCAATGTCTTAAGTATTTTACATAATTTTTCCAGATTTTATTAAGTAGTATAGGTGCGAATGAAAAATCAATTTCCACAACATATTCCTGAATCGGATCTGATGAAACACCCGAAAAGTTTGTACTTTTTTACCAATTCAGAAAAATTCATAAAAATCTACCAAAATTCCAGTAATTACTAAACATATGAAATATTACTCAGTTCAAAGGGAATCTTCTAATTCAACATGGTTTGGAAATTAAAATTTAAAAACACGGACTGTTTTTCCAGACATACGAATTCAGTTTGACACTTTAACTTCTAAAAATCAAAAAGTTGCCTTCCCGACCTCTAAAAATTACAAGATTAATTTTCCCAGAAAGATATTTTCTTAAATTTAGTTCTAGACTGCAAAAAACACCCAAATACATGATGCGTGGTTTTGTAACCTTACAACAGGTTTTACCTCTCGAGGGATCTCAAGAGGCTTACAACCCCACCAGGCAGTGTACCTGACCGATGTAGTATAGTGTAGTGGTAAGTACGGGGGATTGATCGTTCTCCACAGGGAATAGTGTTCGTTAGGTATGAAAGGCTACTCTAATTAGGTCTAAGGGTTGAGGAAGATTCTTTTTTTATGTTTTTATAATTTTATGAAAGCAAGTAAAATCTCGGGTTTGAAGGAGTGGGCGGAATTAGTTGCTAGTCAACTAACCCAAATTACTACGAATGCAAATAAAATAAAATAACTGAAATGAAAATGTGGTGAGAAACTTATGTGTAGAGAAATGTGTTTACTTAGATTTCCTTACTCCCTAACTATCTTTTACCGGTTAATTAGTGTGTATTAGTCGCGTGGATGACGGGTGTATTCCTTAATACCATTCGTGGGGTGGCGTACTTACTTCCCCAACTCTACAAGCTCCTACTTCACTCCTATGTCGAGCCGGCTAGGAAGCTCCTAACATGGGATCACTAGAATTCGCTTGTGCATTAAATACAACCATAAAAACCTTTAGTACGCATTTGGTTCATGTTTCTTAAGACGTTCAAGCAAGTTACCGAATAGGAAGTTAGCCAGTTTTCTTAAGCCTAACATAGATAAACAATCATCCAATACAACTAATAACACACTAACAACCAATAATCAATAGCTAGGTTTCATTAGATCTAAGCAAACACAAGATAAATTTAGCCTAACATGTTAAACAAAAGACAAGAATAAGATAGAATCAAACAACACATAGACATATTGAATGATTAATTGATAACTTATCTTTCAATGAAACATGGAAGATCTCAAGGCAAAAAGCCCTGAAAAAGTAGCTAAAATCGTCTTAGGGTTTTCTCCCAAAATTCCACACACTAAATTCTCCCAAATGACAAAAAATTAGAAAACTATATATAGATTTTTGGATCTGACGGCGTCACCTTATGGAGTGTGACGCCGTCACCTCGCCGCTTTTAGGGTTCCCGGATGACCTTCTTGACGCCGTCCCTCTTTAGCTCTTCCAAAATCCATTCTGGCTTATCAAGGCTTGACGCCGTCGAACCATGAACGTGACGCCGTCCCCTTATGATTTAAGCCGTGACGCCCTCGATCAAGTTAAAGCGTGACGCCGTCAGAATTCACATGCTATTTTCACTGGCCCGTCATGAGTAAATTTCACGTCCAACTTTTCTTGCCAAGGCATGACGCCGTCCAGTATAAATTGTGACGCCGTCAAGAGTAACTTTTAGCCGATTTTTGAGACTTTGCCGTTTTCTTCACTTTAATGCTCCAAAAACGTCCAAAATGCCTCCTTTTCCAGATTTCTCCTCAAAAGTACCTAAAATGACAAAAGGAACGATTTAGGGCAATATTTGATCAAATAAATACGATTTAAGGCTTAAATGACCCCTTAAAAGCGGTACACTTTTCGCTTCATCAAATACCCTTACACTTGAGATTTGCTTGTCCTCAAGCAAATGCGCTTTTATTCTAATCAAAATACAAGTTAGGGGTCATTTAATGCAAACATAAAAGTAATTACAACAAATAATCGTTCCACTTCAATCATAATAAGCACGGAGATTACATACTAGCACCTCACAAGTAGTGTTTAGATACTCACATCTCTCAAGTGTCATCAAAATAAATCTCATAAATGAAAACGGATAATATCTCTCACTACCTGTCATAGCAAATAGATTACCATAGGCTTGGGAAAGGATCGAAAACCTCCTCCACTAGGCGTAAGCACCTAAGATAAACTATCAAAGAGGGCTTTTAAACGGGTTATAACGTTAGGTGTAGGGAAAAGGAAAACACGGTTTTGTTGGATAAAGGATATTTTACTGGTGGCTAGTTAAAAATCTTGATCAATTACATGTACTATACAATGTTGCTAAGCCAAGACTAGACTCGATCTTAAGCTAATGAAAGAAGATAACAAAACATAAACAAAACATAAAATGAAACGGGATGGTAGTCCGTATGTTTTTTCTATTTTTCATTTTCTCATTTTTTTTGTGTTTTTCTTGATTTTTTTTTTTTTTTTTTTTCATACACTTTTGCCCTACCATCCAAAATAATACATCATAGGGGCATTGCATCCCCCTTACACTTGAACTTTTACATAACTTTACAAATACTAATCTAACGACTCGAATTAAGATAATTGAAAAACTTGGAGTACTTTTAAAATATTTAGCACATATGGGGGTAATAAATGATGTTCTTCCCCATTACTCCATTACACTAGTACTTTACCCATGAGTCCCAATCGTCCCAAAACAATATGTACAAGGATATGACTCGACTTAGCAACCATGTAATCAATTAGATAATTAACTTGGGTTTAAACAAATGTTGTAACAATAATGCACTAAAGATGAGTGCATACAAGGTAGGCTAAGGCGATTTGGGTGTACATTTTAGTGGGGTGTAAACAAATTCTTCCTTTAAGTAAAATGCTTAAAGGTCGAAACGAAAAGATAGGCTCTGAGGGGTGTACTAGGGGTATCGTGTACTAAAAATGAGTACAACGCAAAGGGTGTGGGAGAATTACTTGACCAATGTAGCCAAAGTAATTATAACAAAAACACAGGTGTAAAACAATGGGTTAATCCTAACGCCTCTTATCATGTAGTAAATCTAACTACACGAATGTAGTCTCACTTGTGGCCTTGGAATGGTCCTAACGCAAGTTCTAGAATCTAAGTGCTACCGGTACACACATCATAGCATAAATGCTTTTCCTACCAATTCTAGGGGCGAACCTCACATATTTGGGGGTGGAAAATTTTTTAGTGGTACGGTTTTTTTTTTTGCTAGTCATATAACTCCTATCCGTGAGACGCTCATTAAGATCAAAGTTTCACTCCTAAATGTTGTAAAAAATTTTAAATTTGGCGCTAAAATTACCCTAACAGGTATTTATCTCAGTTTTATTACACATCTACTATTAAACAAACAAAAATCAAGCGCAATTGTATTTTCTAAAATCGTACTTTTACCCCCCCTTACACTTAAGATGAACATTGTCCCCAATGTTCAAATAACAAGATGTAAAAGAAAAAAGTAAAAGGATGAAATCAAATACTCCCCTGATTCGCTCGGTGGATAATGAAATTACACGGTTAAATCTTCCTCCAAAGAGAATGTTGAAACTCCATGACTAATGCATCGCCATAAGCTTGATTCCATAAACATCTCCTTGTCCAAAATAACCTGTTAAACCTGAGAAAACAAACACGAAAACCTGCATAACATCGGCGGGAAAAATCTATATATAAGGATATAATGCTTGTGGAATGATAATTTTGCAGATTCCTGGAGATTATAAGTTGGAGATTTTAATAAAAACTTTTTATGAAAACAAAACTTTCAAAAATTTCTGGAAATTAAATCTGACGCCGTCAGGTTATAAACCCTGACGCCGTCAGAAATGACCTGACAAAAATTTTCATTTTAAGTTTCCGAAAAATTTCTGGAAAAAACTTTTACCTTACTTCCTGGAAATCCTGCAAAACATCATTATGACTCGATACAAGCATTTGACTCAAACACACACTAATATGTATGCTAATTTATTATTATTACGATTCATGTTAATTTGTGTTCTAATAAACCGATTTAGATTTCCCTTACACTTATCTTTTGCAAAATACCTTTATATGTAGTTAAGACGAAGTTAAAAACAACATAAAGCATTTTCACAAATTAGTTTTTAACATGAATCAATAATAATAAAAATTAAACACACATACGGAAACAAATAAAATCAAACAAACAAATAAATAAACACACAAAGCAGATAAAACAAATAAAGCTTGGGTTGCCTCCCAAGAAGCGCTTTTCTTTATTAACGAGTCTTGTAGCTAGACTCAAAGTCACGTACATTACGTGACTCCATCATCGGTCACGGTTCCTAGGCCATTCTCCTTCCCGGTTTTATATTCCGGTCCTAATTTCAAACAATCCTTGTAGAAACCGAATATCCTTTCCATAACATAGTCTACTCCTTTACTTCTATCCTCATCATTCCTATAGTAGACCGCTTGCTTGAGCTCCTTCTCAACATTTGACAAGTGTTGGAATTGTTCTATCTTATATGGCATTTGGTAGCTTACTTCATCGGTCTCATCCTTAAATCTAACTATCCCTAAGGAGGGTTCATAAGTCATTCTAGAGACCTCAACAAATGGTTTTCCAAAAACCACTTGAGTCAAGGATGCATCGACTATTGGGCGGATATCTTCTACAATTACAAAGTCGGTGACATAGGTGAAGTTTCCTACATAAACCGGTAATCCCTTAACTCTTCCCGTGAAGTTACTCATCCAACCCTTGTCAGGGAACATCCTATACCCAAGTTGATTCTTCATTATCAAGTTGTAGTGGGCTCTAGTCATGATGTTTATGGGTGATCTAAGGTCGATGTAGGCTTTCCACACATGCAAATGTCCGATGTTGCATGGTATGTTGAGATTAGAAGGGTCGCCTATTTCAATGATTGGTCTACCTAGGAAGTATGGTGTCTCGGGGTCATCGAATAAGTTTGTATGATATGCGCGCTCTTCCTTAGTGGGTAGCCTATTGAAGTAGTCCTCATCATCATCTACTTCTTCAATCTCACTTGTCCTAACTTCCTTATCAACCTCGACTTTCTTATCCTCATCCTTAGGTTCACTATTATCCTCATTCCTATCAATTGGTTTAATAGTGACAATGTTGACAAAGTGGACGTGTTTGGATGAAGAGGGGTCTTTTACTTGGGGTCCGCTATTTGTGTTCCTAGCGTCCTTATGTGGAGGTGATAGCACTTGGTTATTGAGGGCTTTCAACAAGTTGTCAATTTTGTTGGTCATCTCTGTTTGTTGTTGATTGAATTCGGTCTCGAATCTAGCTATCCGAGCTTCTTGAGATGCCATAAATTGGGAAATCAATCCTTCAAAGTTATTGGTACTACCATTGCCGGAAGGATTGTTGTTGAAAGTACGGTTCGAGTTGGAACCGCTTGATTGGAAACGATTAGGTGGGTTGGAAGAATTGGTTTGTTGTGCGTTTTGGTTTTGTTTCCACCTAAGGTTTGGGTGATTTTTCCATGAGGGGTTGTATGAATCACCATAAGGGTTTGGCTCGGGTTTGAAAGTGTACCACTTGTCTCCCGCTCCGTCGGTACGCGAAGATGCGTAGTCCACAAAAGCTTGTTCGGGGAGTTCCATGCAATCATGAGTGTCGTGGGGACCACTACATAATTCACATGAAGAAGTGATTTTGTTCACTTGGCTTGAAGGTTTAGGAGCCTCGTAGGATTTCATGAGAAACTTGACTTGGTCTTCAAGTTCTATGATCCTACGGTCAGAAGTGCTTGAATTGTTCGAAGGCAAAGATATTGCCTTGACCGTTTTATTCAAATCACGGGGATCACTCCAACTTTCGTTGTCATAAAGAGCAAGATCCTCTAGGAGAGCCCATGATTGTTCCGCACTTAGATCACGTAGCTTGCCACCGGCCGATTGGTCAATGGTTTGCCTCGTGGAGAGATTGATATGGTCATAGAAGATTTGGACTTGGAGCCAAAGTTCTATGCCATGGTGAGGGACTTTTTGGAGCAAGTCCTTGAATCGAGTCCATGCCTCGTAGAGAGTTTCGCCTTGACGTTGTTGGAACATCAAGATATCATTCCTTAGCTTGGTAGTTCTTCCCGGTGGGAAAAACTGAGCAAGGAAACGAGTGGTGAGATAATCCCAAGAGGTGATGGATCCTGCGGGTTGACGTTCTAGCCACTGACTAGCTTGGTCCCGCAAAGAGAATTGGAAGAGACGCAATCGGGTCGTCTCTCGAGTGGCAACATCAAGGTCTATAGAATCAACGATTTTAAGAAAGTCCTTGAGATGTTAATTAGGATCTTCAGAACGAAGTCCATGGAATGCGCATCCACTTTGCACCAACCGGATGGTGTCGGATCGCAAGGGTGTGATATTGGCTCCTTGAGTGAGCTCAATGGTGTTTCGATAGCCATGGTGGCTAGGACGGGAATACTCTCCTAAAGTACGGGCTCTAGGAGGTGGTGGTGGTTGTTGTGGTGGTGGGTTGTGTGGGTTAAGGATATTACCATCTTCCATGATGTCGGACGGTAATGGTTACGAACAAAGACACAAAGAAAATAGATAGACTAAAGAAAACCTAGAAAAATAAAATAAAAATCTCACTAGAAAGGAATCTAGTGAGTAGACCTAATAGAAATAAAAATTCAACCTAAACAATAACTATTCCCCGGCAGCGGCGCCAAAAACTTGATGCGTGGTTTTGTAACCTTACAACAGGTTTTACCTCTCGAGGGATCTCAAGAGGCTTACAACCCCACCAGGCAGTGTACCTGACCGATGTAGTATAGTGTAGTGGTAAGTACGGGGGATTGATCGTTCTCCACAGGGAATAGTGTTCGTTAGGTATGAAAGGCTACTCTAATTAGGTCTAAGGGTTGAGGAAGATTCTTTTTTTATGTTTTTATAATTTTATGAAAGCAAGTAAAATCTCGGGTTTGAAGGAGTGGGCGGAATTAGTTGCTAGTCAACTAACCCAAATTACTACGAATGCAAATAAAATAAAATAACTGAAATGAAAATGTGGTGAGAAACTTATGTGTAGAGAAATGTGTTTACTTAGATTTCCTTACTCCCTAACTATCTTTTACCGGTTAATTAGTGTGTATTAGTCGCGTGGATGACGGGTGTATTCCTTAATACCATTCGTGGGGTGGCGTACTTACTTCCCCAACTCTACAAGCTCCTACTTCACTCCTATGTCGAGCCGGCTAGGAAGCTCCTAACATGGGATCACTAGAATTCGCTTGTGCATTAAATACAACCATAAAAACCTTTAGTACGCATTTGGTTCATGTTTCTTAAGACGTTCAAGCAAGTTACCGAATAGGAAGTTAGCCAGTTTTCTTAAGCCTAACATAGATAAACAATCATCCAATACAACTAATAACACACTAACAACCAATAATCAATAGCTAGGTTTCATTAGATCTAAGCAAACACAAGATAAATTTAGCCTTACATGTTAAACAAAAGACAAGAATAAGATAGAATCAAACAACACATAGACATATTGAATGATTAATTGATAACTTATCTTTCAATGAAACATGGAAGATCTCAAGGCAAAAAGCCCTGAAAAAGTAGCTAAAATCGTCTTAGGGTTTTCTCCCAAAATTTCACACACTAAGCTCTCCCAAATGACAAAAAATTAGAAAACTATATATAGATTTTTGGATCTGACGGCGTCACCTTATGGAGTGTGACGCCGTCACCTCGCCGCTTTTAGGGTTCCCGGATGACCTTCTTGACGCCGTCCCTCTTTAGCTCTTCCAAAATCCATTCTGGCTTATCAAGGCTTGACGCCGTCGAACCATGAACGTGACGCCGTCCCCTTATGATTTAAGCCGTGACGCCCTCGATCAAGTTAAAGCGTGACGCCGTCAGAATTCACATGCTATTTTCACTGGCCCGTCATGAGTAAATTTCACGTCCAACTTTTCTTGCCAAGGCATGACGCCGTCCAGTATAAATTGTGACGCCGTCAAGAGTAACTTTTAGCCGATTTTTGAGACTTTGCCGTTTTCTTCACTTTAATGCTCCAAAAACGTCCAAAATGCCTCCTTTTCCAGATTTCTCCTCAAAAGTACCTAAAATGACAAAAGGAACGATTTAGGGCAATATTTGATCAAATAAATACGATTTAAGGCTTAAATGACCCCTTAAAAGTGGTACACTTTTCGCTTCATCAATACACTTTACCATCATTTAGTTACAATCGATTAAAGTCGGACAAATTTTCTGATCAGTAACAGTTTCATGATTTCATGTGATCAATTAGGGTTTTGTTATTCTATTGATTAATTCTTGATACAAAACAATTATGGTTGGTTTAGAACAGATCTAGGTCGACCCATATAAGGTTTTAACATGTCCATAACAAATTCGAATCATCATAATAACATTAGTCGATCATATTAGGGTTTTTAGATTCATTATTTTATGTGGTATAGTTATGATCGTATGAAGCTTTCCTTTATGATTTTATGAGAATTGAATTCGACAAGAATAACAAGAATTAAACAATGAGAGATTGAATTGAACAAGAATCATAAGAGTTACCCTTGTAGTGATCAAAGGAAGCAAAAGTGTATGGATCGAACCAACAAAAGAATCCCAGCGGAAAAACCTTCATAAGAATCCTCGAATGGATAGCCAAGGAACCCACGAGTAATCACCACACGAACTAAAGAACATTGCACGTCAAGAGGTCATCACCACACCTCCTTTCTGCTGCATTTTTGATCGACCAGAAGTGAAGAACAAGATGGCAGCCGTGAGTTTTGGTGTGTCTTATTTCTAGGGTTTGGAAGAAAAAAAATGTAATCGGTCCATATAAAAAAAGAAGAAGACCGACCTTTAGAATGGGGTGAAAATGGGCCAAGCTTGCAATATTATCTTTAAGGATTAAGGCCCAATAGGTTGTGTACAATTATACTTAGTTTTTGGTCTATACGGAACTTCTAAACGTGCCATATTTTATTTATGGAGTTCTTGTATCATTTCATATTTTTCTTTAGGTTATAAGTTCATATCGTATGATCTCAAGTCGTAACACGTTATATAACTCGAATTTTGATTTATAGCGTATTTCACAAGTTCTTAAAATTTCAAATTCAGAGGGTATTTTGGTCATTTCGGATTGTGGTAATTTTGGGGTTTTACAATTCTTCCCCTCTAAAAGAAAATTTTCGTCCTCGAAAATTGTAGTGAAACGAAACGGAAAACATAACGGACAGTGAACGGAATTGTGAAATGACTAGTTTCTCATGACTCGAACTTGTCGATCCAAAATTGCTTCAGTTCCTTAGAATAGACATAACATACTGAATCCAGATCAAAGAATAATGTACCAAATGTAATAAATGATAATCGTAATCTCTCGAGAGAGATACAGGAAATACGTAGGATTTGACGGGTATGCCGTCCATAGAATTTGATTAAACAAATCAGACGAGAACGTACAGAAAATAGATTGTTCGATATCATCAAACGGTAGATGGTTCTACAACATAACCTAAGATTATTATCGGAAATATAGAGGTCAGCAAAACGCGTGACGAGAATCCAAAAGTATCAAATCGCATAACGGTGAAAGCAGATTAAACGCATAGATAGAATGAACCTAAAGTCTCACTAACGCAGATAATGTCAAACAGTTATCAGAATTTCTAAAGCTCTAAGGCACTTCTCAAAATATCTTATGCCCACAACAAGTGCACGTTATATGATGTAAGTATTATCACGTTGGCCGGACGTCATAATACTGGCATCATATAAATATGCCCTCATGATGGTCATACTTTATCTCAAGTCGTGAACAAAATAACTTATCTTAATCCACCTAATCCAACTACATTTTCAGAGGTAATAAAAATCAAACAACATAACTAAGAGGAGAACGAAACTACTCGTAAGCGTAACAGAGATCCTGGAATGTCTATCAGAATTAAGGTACGACATTAATAGCGTCAATCCTTCATCACTCACCGGAACCAAGTCAGCCAGAATGAGTGGTGGCTTCAAATCCGCCCATTCCTAAACATAAATCTCCAGGTTCCTTCCATAATTTGTCAAAATTCGCATAACAAAACCATCAGCCAACATACGCAGAATGAACACAGAATAGAATTACTAATAGGGAACCTACATCATTTAAAGGGCCTTATCATCAGGTAACGGAAATATAGGAAGGTTAAGAGGAGGTGAATTACGTCATCAATGGCTTCATCCTTCACAGAATCAACTCTCCCAAACACAAATGTTCGCTTCAAAATTCAACCATTCCAATACATGATTCCAAATCTCTTCCAATTCCAAGTAGTCTGTCTACGTCTGTCCATATGATCATAGGGTGGAAAGGGATTATAAACTTGAGTCTGGTCCCTCAAGCCTTCGGCACCTCTTCTGGATACTGTGGTGTAGTAATGCGAATTTCTGACACGATCAAAGTGCATTCTTCCATTCGCGAGTCTGCTTCTGCTCTCAATTCACCTTAGTACAACTTGTTGGGAATTAAATGTTCTGAAGATTAAATATCAAGAACTACAAGTATTAATAGTTCCAACTGCTGAGAAGAATTCTCTAACAGTTCCAACTGCTGATGTATATCTTAGGACTGCTCAAGTTATAACTAACAGTTCCAACTGCTAGTTGATACTGTTGAGTTGAGACTGCTAGATGGATAAGTATTGAAAAGATATTTGTGTACTAAAGTCAAAAATATACGGTAGATAATATCTTACCCCATGTGCTTAGTTAACAAGTTGTGTACACAGATACATGTTGTATCTTATGTACTGACACACTCAAGATAAGTTAACAAGTAAGTCGGCTAGACTTTAAGCAATATGTAAAGATCTTCTTGGACTATAAAAGAAGATCTTAGTCAAGTGATATGGATGTGTCTAACAAGTAATTATTGAATACTTAGAACTCATAACTGTTAGATAAGAACAAACACAAATATATCACAAGTTAGAAAAACTTAAGATTCAAGGTTGTAACCCTAGTGATATTTCAAGATCACTCGTATTATTATCATTAATAATATTGAATCGTTTGGTGATAATCTTTATGTATTCATTGCTAACTAACAAACATAACAATTCCATTTCCATAACATACACAACCTTCTAAGTGTGATTGAGTGAATTCCGCGCACTTAATCATATTAACACAACATATCATATACACAAAGTTGACAAGGTTTAACCACCTTATAGTGTATCTAGGGTCCTAACAAGTGGTATCAGAACAAGGCTGATATAGTTGTTTTTAGAAGAAACAAAAATGGATGTACAAGATGTTCAAACCAATGTTGCTGCAAAGTTGCCCATGATCAAACCGAATGAGTTTGAGTTATGGAGGATGAGGGTTGAGCAATATTTTATGGTTCAAGATTATGCTCTTTGGGATATAATTCAGTATGGTGATTCCTTCACTCTAGGTTATTCAGATGTTCTTATTGAAGGGAAAACAGTTAGAAAAAGAAATACTGGACCAGTTTCAAATGAAGAAAAGATACAAAAGAGAAATGATCAGAAAGCAAGAAACTTGTTGCTTATGACCATTCCTGGTGAACAGATGCTATCTTTTAGCAAGTATCTTGATGCAAAAACTCTTTTTGAAGAGATTTGTGCATGGTTTGGTGGTAATGAGACTACCAAGAAAACACAAAAGACATTGCTAAAGCAACAATTTGAAAACTTTACTGCTTTTAGTAATGAGTCTCTTGATAAGCTATTTTCAAGATTACACAAGCTTGTCAGTCAGTTAGCTGTGTTGGGTGTTGAGACAGAGAAGGAAGATCTCAACATGAAGTTCTTGAAAAGTCTACCTGATGAATTCCATACTCATGTTATTGTCTGGATGAACAAACCAGAAATTGAAACAATGAAACTTAATGATTTGTTCAACAACTTTAAAATTGTTGAACAAAGTCTAAAAAGGGGTGGAAATTATGGTACTAGTTCTGGGAATGTGGCACTTTTGTCAACTCCCAGTGTTAGTCATACAGAAGAGGTAGATGAAATTGAAGGTGTTTCCAATGTTACTTATGGTGGTCCTTCTACTAGTTCACAAAAGGATGTTGCTGGACTTGGAGATCCAACATTCTATGCCTTTATAACCAGTCAATCTAATGGTTCTCCTCTGAATCATGAAGACCTTGAACAGGTAGATGGTGATGATTTGGAAGAGATGGATATTAAGTGGCAAGTTGCCTTACTTAGTATGAGGGCTAAGAAGTATTGGCAGAGAACTGGGAAGCAGATTACCATAAATGGTAATGATACTGCTGGGTTTGATAAGAAGAAAGCGGAATGTTTTAACTGTCATAAGTTGAGACACTTTGCTAAAGAATGTAGAAGCCCAAGGAAGCAGGATAATAGGAACACATGGTATAAGCAAGAGAGGAAGAAGGAAGTACTGGTGGAAGAGCCAAAGGCTATGCTGGCTATTGATGGTATTGGATATGATTGGAGCTCTATGGCTGTTGAAGAGGAAGCACCACCAAATGCTGCTCTTATGGCCAATGAATTTGCTCTAATGGCCTTTTCTGATTCAGAGGTAGATGCCATTTCTACTTGTACTAATTCATGTCCTAATCTTAAAAATTATGAAGACATTAAAAAGAGATTTGATGCTTTTAGAGAAGAGTTAATTGATGCCCTTCATAATTTAGCTAATCATAAGAGATGTGTAGGAGTTCTAGAAAAACAAATCCAACATTTTTAAAAGAATGAATCTACTTTTACTGATTATTTGAATGCTTTAAAAAGAAATGTAGAATTCAAGGATGAGTGTATTGTTATACTGAATGAGTCACTAGCAAAACACAAAAGAGAAAAAGAAAATGTTACTTTAACTGTAGATGCTTTAGCTCATGCCTCAGAAGGAGTTAATAAGATCTTTGAAGCTCAAGTAAACAATAAGGTTAATTCAGGTGTAGGTTACAAATCTGTCCCTCCACCATACAGAGGTGTTCATTCACCTCCAGGTGTTGACCTAGCACACACAGGTTTAGCTGAGTTTCAAGAACCAATCATGGAATATGGTTCTAAGGCTAGTAAGAGTCTTAAGGTAGAAAAGATAAGTAAAAGTTTAGATAAAACTTTACTTTATCAGGACAAGGTGTCCTTTGTTAAAGAAGGAAATGCTATAGTTGTTGAGGATTGTACAACTGATAGTGATGATGAAGAAGAACAGGTTATGTCTAAACCTGAAGTGGTTAAGAAAGTAGGAACAAGTGTTCCTAAGATAGTCAAACACAATACTGATAAGCCTAAATCAAACATGAAGCATGTTAGGCAACCAGTTAGATATTGTGAGCAATATAGAACCACCAACAAGCCCAGAGGTAACCAAAGGAATTGGAACAACCTCAAGTCTAACCAATTAGGTGATGACTTTGCTTTTTATAACAAAGCTTGTTACACATGTGGTAGTTTTGACCATCTTGCAGCTTTCTACAACCATTGGGTATCTGGTTATGAAAACAATAGGGTGAATTACAAAAGGCAAAATCCTCTAACTCACTTTCACTCTAAGTCTAAAAGTATAAAACCCAGAGCAGTTTCGACAGCAGTCTCTACTGCTAGGCAAGCAGTTTCAACTACTAGACCATTTAAGACTGTTAACCCAAAACAAACAGTTAAAAGTGCAAAAATAACTTTTAAACATGCACCAAAAACTGTTACAAGGCCCATTCAAACAAAAGCAGTGGTCCAAAAACAAGTTTGAAAACCAAAGAGTAGAACTGCAAAGCCAGCAGTTAAGACTGCTAGGAAAGCAGTTGGTACTGCTGCTTGGAAAAACAGGGCAAATGCTGTTAAGTCCTCAGCATGTTGGATTCTAAAATCCTATGTTGCATCAACTGTCCTTAAAAGATTAAATTACATTGATGCAAGAGGCAGATCCAAGTCAGTAATGGCTTGGATCCCCAAAAGAAACTAACACTCTTATTTGTGTGCAGGAACATTCAAGAGATAATCAAGAGGATCAAGGATACTCAGATAGTGGATGTTCAAGGCACATGACAGGAAACATGTCTTATCTTTCAGATTTTCAATCTTTCAATGGAGGATATGTTACCTTTGGAGGGGGTGTTCGTGGCAAAATTTCTGGTAAAGGTACAATCAAAACCGGAAATTTAGATTTTGAAGATGTGTTCTATGTAAAAGAGCTAAATTATAATCTTTATAGTGTCTCACAAATATGTGACAAAAAGAACAATGTTCTTTTCTGTGAGACTGAATGTCTTGTACTTTCTCCTGATTTTAAGATGCCTGATGAAAGTCAAGTACTTCTTAGAATTCCTAAAAAGGGCAATATGTACAGTGTAGACATGAAGAACATTGTTCCTATAAAGGATTTAACTTGTCTTGTTGCAAAGGCCACATTGGATGAATCAATGAAATGGCATAGAAGGCTTGGTCATATTAATTTCAAAACCATAAATAAAATTTTTAAGAATGGTTTGGTAAGAGGTTTACCTCACAAAAGATTTGAAAATGATCAAACATGCATTGGTTGTCTAAAAGGCAAACAACACAAAGCTACTTGTAAGCCCAAGATTTTTAACTCTTTCAATCAATCATTGTTTATGCTGCATATGGACTTATTTGGACCTGTTTCAGTAAGGAGTATAATGCATAAAAAATATTGTCTTGTTATAACTGATGACTATAGCAGATTTACATGGGTTTTCTTTTTAGCTACTAAGGATGAGACTTCAAGCATCCTTAAGGATTTCATTACACAAATAGAAAACCAAGTAGACAAGAAAGTGAAAGTCATTAGATGTGATAATGGGACAGAGTTTAAGAATAGAGTTATGGATGATTTCTGCAAACAAAAAGGTATTAGGAGAGAATTTAGTGTTGCTAGAACTCCACAACAGAATGGAGTAGCTGAAAGAAAGAATAGAACACTAATTGAAGCTGCTAGAACAATGTTAGCTGATTCTAAGCTACCTATAACCTTTTGGGCTGAGGCAGTGAACACTGCTTGCTATGTTCAAAATAGAGTTTTAGTTGTGCAGCCTCACAATAAGACATCATATGAACTTTTTAGAGGTAGAACTTCTGCAATAGGATTTCTTAGACCTTTTGGATGTCATGTGACAAATCTCAATACCTTAGACCATTTAGGAAAGTTTGATGGTAAGGCAGATGAAGGTTTCTTAGTTGGATATTCTCTCAATAGCAAAGCTTTTAGAGTATACAACTTAAGAACTGAGAAAGTAGAAGAAAATCTACATGTGGAGTTTTTAGAAAACAAATCCAATGTAGTAGGTCAAGGACCAAAATGGCTATTTGATCTTGAGTATCTAACCAATTCTATGAATTATGTGCCTATTGTTGTAGCAACTAATGATTTTGCAGGTTCACAAGCAACAAATGAGGCTGAGTTAGAAAAGGATCAATCTGATGTCATAATGCCAATATGGTCAAGTACAATTGTGGAATCAACTTCAACAACTGATGAATCTTCTTCTGGCAAGGCTAAAGAAGGTGTTGAAGATGAAAGCAAGAAAGGTGGAACTGAGAAACAGGACAGTCAAGTTAGCAGTTCAAGAGCAGTTTGTACTGCTGAGACAGAGCATTCAACTGCTGGATCTTCAAACTCAACTAAAGCAGATTTCTTAGAAAAGGAGGTAGATTTCAACAATCTTCCATCAAATTATCAAGTTCCTTCCACTCCACAAACAAGAATTCACAAAGTTCACTCCCTAGATAATGTGATTGGAGATGTACAGTCAGGTGTGAAGACAAGACAACAACTGAAGTCTTCAGACCAACAAGGGCTTCTTGATGCCCTTTATGCTTCAAAGCAGCATGAGTTTTCAAACTCTTGCTTGTTTGTATGTTTTCTCTCACAAGATGAACCAGAGAATATTCTGAAAGCCTTAGATAATTCAAGCTGGGTAGAAGCTATGCAAGAGGAGCTTCTTCAGTTCAAGATTTAGAAAGTATGGGTGCTAGTTGATTTACCTAGGAATGCAAAGGTAATTGGCACTAGATGGGTTTTCAAGAACAAAAGGGATGAAAGGGGAACATTGATTCGAAATAAGGCTAGATTAGTAGCCCAAGGGTACGCACAAGAAGAAGGAATAGACTATGATGAGGTTTATGCTCCAGTAGCAAGGATTGAGGCAATTAGGCTGTTTCTAGCTTATGCTTCATTTTTAGGCTTCACAGTCTACCAAATGGATGTCAAGAGTGCATTTTTATATGGTAAAATATAAGAAGAGGTGTATGTTTCACAACCTCCAGGCTTCATTGACCCATTACATCTAAACAAAGTGTACAGAGTAGTGAAAGCTCTATATGGCCTTCATCAGGCACCAAGAGCTTGGTATGCAACACTAGCTTTCTACTTATTAGAAAATGGATTTCAAAGAGGAAAGATTCATCAAACACTTTTCATCAAACAGCACAAGAAGGATCTTCTGTTAGTGCAGGTGTATGTGGATGACATTATCTTAGGATCTACTAGGAAGGAAATGAGTTTAGAATTTGAGAAGCATATGCATGATAAGTTTCAGATGAGTTCTATGGGAGAACTTACATTCTTTTTGGGTTTGCAAGTTAAGCAATCATCTGAAGGCATATTTATTAGTCAAGACAAATATGTTGCAGTGATACTTAGAAAACTTCAATTTGCTGATTCAAAAATAGCAAGCACACCAATCGACTCTGAGAAGCACCTTCTGAAAGATGAAGATGGAGAAAGTGTGGATGTACACACTTACAGATCTATGATAGGCTCTTTGATGTACCTTACATCATCTAGACCTGATATCATGTTCCCTGTTTGTGTTTGTGCAAGATTTCAAGTTACTCCAAAGGTTTCTCATTTAACTGCAGTCAATAAAAATTTTAGATATCTTAAAGGTCAACCAAGGTTGGGTATATGGTATTCTAGGGAATCTCCTTTTGACTTAGTAGCATATTCGGATAGTGATTATGCTGGTGCTAGCTTGGACAGAAAGTCAACAACTGGAGTATGTCAATTCCTTGGGTGTAGACTTGTCTCATGGCAGTGTAAGAAGCAAACAAGTGTGGCAAATTCAACAACTGAAGCTGAATATATAGCTGCTGCAAGTTGCTGTGGTCAGGTTCTATGGCTTCAAAACCAACTCCTTGACTATGGGTACAATTTCTTAAACACTGTTATTCATATTGATAGTAGTAGTACAATTTGTATTATTAAAAACCCAGTGCAACATTCTAAAACAAAACACATTGAAATTAGACATCACTTTATAAGAGACTGCAATGAGAAAAGATTAATTCAAGTACTTAAAATTGCTTCAGAATTCAATTTTGCAGATCTGCTAACCAAAGCTTTTGATGTTGGAAGGTTTCAGTACTTGGTAGCAAGTATTGGAATGCTTAATCCTTAAAATTTCTAATCTTTGTGGTTTTTATGTATGTTAAGGTTGTACTGATATCTTTGTAAATTGAGACTGTTCAATAGAACAGTTTGTACTGCTAGTTCATATTTTGTTTAAACAGTTCATACTGTTGGTCATATATTGATACTGCTATAAGACAAATGCTATGCATTTTGTTTCTTGGTTTTGGACTAACAATTTCAGGTATGAACTTTGAACAATAAGGAAATTTCAAGTGAAATGGAAGCAGAAGAAAAGTGATTCCAGTTGCTTTCATAACAGGCTAATGATGGACTGAGTTTGGGAATGTAAAACTCCTTAAAACTTCTTTCTTGAAACCTGGTTATCAAATTTCACATTGAATTGATGACTTAGTTGATCAGATAGTAACTGATGCAACTCACTTTCTATCATTTTATACTTTTAAGTATAATGTGCAAGTCTAAAGACATCTGATAGAAAGAACAGCTAGTAAAAGTGAATCTAATACTTGTGTTGGAGGCAACAATTACTATGAGCTGGAAACCCTATCAAGAAAGCCTTTTGAATAGGTTTATCTTTATACAGGCAGTTAATTATAACTGAAAACATTGGTTCTCACACAACCAGAGGTTGCTTTAGACCGAAATTTTGATTAAGTGTCTGTTATACACTTGATCCCTTCAAAATGGTTAAAAGCAGTATGATTTTTCAATTCTAAAATCATGAACATACTGCTAAGTCAAAAAGTTTCTTAAAAGGATTTTCAAGAGATTCAGAAAAACCATCCATTGATGGACCATGAATCAAATTTCCGATGAATCACCTCTCATAGGAGTTAACACACCTAGAAGTGATAAGGGCAGTAACTTAAACTCTTAAGGAATTGATGGCTTCATGTACAACATTGTCTGACAACAAGTTCTAGAAGATAGATCAGTTGATAAGGAAAGATATATTTTGGTACATAGTGAGATCTTCCAAACAAGGGGAGGAAAACATCTCAGGGGAGGAAATAATAGCCCAAGAAAGGAAGAAAAACCCAATGTAATGGAAGGAGAAGACAAGAGCATACAAGATGATGACATGGAGGTTGAAAATGACAAGAATAGAGCTTATTCTAGAGTATTATTTATATTCAGAAGGGATGAAGCATTCCAAAGGAGAAAGTTCTATCTAGGTCAAACGAAGTAAAGTTTCAATTTCAGTTTACCACGTTTGTTCATCACTTGCAAAGGCATGTTGATAGATGATTTCACTTATTGAAACAAGCATCCAAGATACACATCACCATTGCCTCTTATAATTCCTCCATCAAAGGAAATTGCACCATCTTTAAGTTCAAGATTGGAGCAATGTGTTGATATTGTTAAAGTCAAAGATCAAAAAGCTGATGAGCTACTGAGAAAGATACTCAATCTTGAAGAACAGAAGTGTTTGAAAGATCTTCACAATCCATAATTTAATTCAGAAACATGTTGAAATGGATTCACATGTTTAGGGGAGGATTGTTGGGAATTAAATGTTCTGAAGATTAAATATCAAGAACTACAAGTATTAACAGTTCCAACTGCTGAGAAGAATTCTCTAACAATTCCAACTGCTGATGTATATCTTAGGATTGCTCAAGTTATAACTAACAGTTCCAACTGCTAGTTGATACTGTTGAGTTGAGACTGCTAGATGGATAGGTATTGAAAAGATATTTGTGTACTAAAGTCAAAAATATACGGTAGATAATATCTTACCCCATGTGCTTAGTTAACAAGTTGTGTACACAGATACATGTTGTATCTTATGTACTGACACACTTAAGATAAGTTAACAAGTAAGTCGGCTAGACTTTAAGCAATATGTAAAGATCTTCTTGGACTATAAAAGAAGATCTTAGTCAAGTGATATGTATGTGTCTAACAAGTAATTATTGAATACTTAGAACTTATAACTGTTAGATAAGAACAAACACAAATATATCACAAGTTAGAAAAACTTAAGATTCAAGGTTGTAACCCTAGTGATATTTCAAGATCACTCATATTATTATCATTAATAATATTGAATCGTTTGGTGATAATCTTTATGTGTTCATTGCTAACTAACAAACATAACAAGTCCATTTCCATAACATACACAACCTTCTAAGTGTGATTGAGTGAATTCCGCGCACTTAATCATATTAACACAACATATCATATACACAAAGTTGACAAGGTTTAACCACCTTATAGTGTATCTAGGGTCCTAACACAACTACAATGAATAGCGAAGCAAGACTGCGTGTCTTTGACAGGTCTTCTAGCACAGTTCAAAATTTGCCAACTCAAACTGCTGTCATCATAGGATACCTGGTAGTGTTGTCTACTACAATCTCTGGTCGCCAATCAAATCTACTCTTCCAAAACAAAGGGTCATTCTACTTAATACGAAAATGATCTATATATTCCTCCTTCGTCTCTGAGCACAAACACACTGTCATACTATGACAATTGTCCACAGACTCGCGAAAGACATGATTCTATTAGCCAATACAATTGGCATCCTCTAGAGCTCATAATGATCACAAAGAGTACAAAGGCCGTTTCAGGGATCGTCTTCATATCTACTTCACATCACCTATCTTCCTCTTCATGAATAAAACTGAAATGCTTCGCAGGGTTACTCTCATTTAGTCGACTTTCTTCTTAGAAGTTCTTGTGGTTGCTTCTTCAGTCCTTCAAACTTAAATGAGGCCATCTGATACGGAGTTTCAAAGGTAGGCCAAATCAATCATTGATACGCGGAAAATGGATAACGATTACGGATAGTGATACGGTTAAGTTCACGATGGTCGATACGCCGCCGCATAACTTTTCTCTTTCTTCTTCATAAACCAACAGGAGCATCCAAAGAGAAACACTGAGGTGAACAAAATCATATTCCATCAGTTCCTTCAATCTCTCAACTTCTATGGCATCATGGTTTCGTCAACTGAGATCCGTTCAATGCCAAATCTACTCCCCAAGCAAGAGGGAATCCCAAGAGGTTCATCAGAGGACACCAGAAGTGTAACACCCTGACCCGACAAGGGTAAAGATGTCACAATAATGGTTTCATATCAGAACAAACAAAAGCATATGACATAAATAATATAATTGAATTTCAAGGATTACAATGGAAAATCTGAAATTACAAGGTTATAATACAATAATTTCCAAATCTAATCATAAATTCTTCTGGTCATCTTCAATAGCTAGTAAGGTCTTCTAAGTCCAAGGTACTCTCCACTCATACCCAGCTTCCAAACTAAAACCTGCCGCAGGAAAAGAAATGCGGCTGAGCTACGAAAGCTCAGTGAACAGATATAACGATAACAAAGCAGTAGTAAAGGGATAGTGAAGTAAGTGAAACAATGCAAGGTATAACAGGAGTTAGGAAAGAAAGAAAGATAAAAGGTTATATGGATATATCAAGAAATGGTTACAATAGATAAGTGTAAAGCAAACCGTAACCTACCACAAGCCCAAGTCAAATCAAGTCAAGCCAAGTATCAAGTCAGGTGTCAGGTTATAGGGTAACAGTAACAGTAATCCATTACGAGCCCAGATCAAATCAAATCAAATCAAGCAAGGTGTACGGAGGGGAGACCTCGGTACCAAGTACAGTATGAGGGGATACCTCCAAGGGGTGGAGTCATGAGCTCCCAAGATGTGAATGACGTGTATCGCACACACCCATCAGTCACCAAGTAATACAAGAATATATCAAGTCAAGTCAAGTACAAATCTAGGATGCATCCATACGCCCCAGTAGGCCACAATGTCTTCCTCTACGTAACAAGTCAAGTATCAAGTCAGGGACGGGACAGGTCATCACTCTCCTGCCCTAGAGTCATGCCATCGGTGCATCAATGACAAGGACATGAAACCCTCATGCATAGTTATGGCTCGTAATCTCAAACTGTGGGTCAAGGGTCAAATATCAAGTATGTATCAAGTGTCAAGTGTACAAGTTCAAGTTTTATAAAGTGGTTCAAGTCAAGTCATATATCAAGGGGTTCGAGTCAAGTTTCTAATCCAAGTTTATCAAGGTTCAGGTCAAGGGTCAAGACAAGAGATCATAGCAAAGGTATATAGTAAAGGTTCAATTTAAATGTTCATTTAAAAACAATCCTTTAATAATGGTTTTCGTAAGATTGATCTTTCAAAATAGTTTTCATAAGAATGGTCTTCTAAAACGGTTTTCATAAAGATAGTCTTAAAAATAGTTTTCTTAAAACATTTTCATCAATAATTATAAAGAAGGTTTTCTCATCCAGTTATAATATCAAGTAGATCTTCAAGGTAAGAATTTGAATATTCAGGTCAAGGGTGATGAACGAAGTATATCAAGTATCAAGGTTCAAAACAAGGAATCAAGGCAAGGGTTCAAAGCAAAGGTTCAAACCAAGTGGATCATAGCAAGGTTCACAATACAAGGGAAACATAGCAATGGCTTAGGGAATCCTAATGAATCAAGATCAGAAGTCAAGAGAAGGACACCCTTACTGAGAAAGGGTAGAATATCTGTACCTTATTAGCAAAACACAAGGATAGAAAGCTGACAAGGATCAAGTTACTCCTTCCCCGAACCTCTCGGCAAGAAAGAAACGAGCAGAATTCATGAACGAGTGAACCAAGCTTCCAAGAATCGAACTCCTATTTTTCTAGCCTTTTTTGCACATAGGAGAACCCACGAAAATTAGGTTCCAGCTTCCAGAAAATCGTTTGAGTCGAATGAGAGTTTTTTTTTGATAATCAGTTTGGTTTTTAGGGTTTTAAAGAAAGTATATTATGGAAATTATATAAACCGAAGTGATAAGGGAGGGGAGGGCATAAACTTTTGGCCCAAGGCATTGTGATAAGGTTAAAAATCTGATTTTCCAATATCTCTAATTATTTTTAGTATTTATCCTTTCCTAATTTAATTTTAATGATTTAATTAAGTAAATTAAAATATAAAGTATAATAATATTCGGCCCTATATAATTTTTAATAATGTGACACATATTTTTATGACATGTAAAATATTAAAATGTTCAAGCAAAAATTATTTTACTTCATATGATGCTAATTTCCAAGAGTTTGGGATTAATTTGGTATTTTATTTAATTTATAAGTGAAATTTTAGGTTACAAGGGCAATTTGGTAATTTTGCATGTTTTGAAATTTTAGGTATTACAACTTCTTCCCCTCTAAAAGAAAAATTTCGTCCTCGAAATTTGAAGTCGCAAGGTTAGACGAAGTCGTAGCAAATCGCAAAAGATCGTCACAAACAATCTCACGCCCGCGGAGGTTCTTCCAAAAAGGAAAGCTCATATGGAAATGCAAACAAGATTTCAGATCAAATTAACTGTATCAACAGTAGAGAACTCTACAAGAGTTCAAGATTTATAACTGAGGTCAACAGAATGCAAAACGAGAGTCCGAACTCATCCAGATATCTAATGAACAAAGGCAGAGTATACGCATAAGTAGAATGGACCTAAAGTCTCACTGATCACGGATAAACCAACGGAGATCGAATTCTAAACTTCTTAGGTACTTCCCAAGATATCCTATGGCCACAATGAGGGCACGTTATATGGTGTAAGTATTATCACGTTGATCAGGCGTCATAATACTAGCACCACATAAATATGCCTTCATGATGATCATACTTTATCTCGAGTCGTAAGCAGAACAACCTATCTTAATCCACCTAGTACTCCTACAGTCTCAGAGGTTAACAAAAGCAATTGTCATAGCAAGGCACGAATCAGAGTGATGTGGAAGCAATAATACTTAAACAATTGCCTTATAGTCTACCCATTCCTCACTGGTCAAAACTTAAGTTCATATCAAGAAATCCTAAATCAGGTTCTCAAGGTGTTTTCCTATGTTCTTATAGTGGAAGCCTAATGGTCCTAAACTCACAGGTCAAGGGTAAATGTATTACAAGTCGTCAACCTGGTCTCTGATACCATAAATTGTAACACCCCGACCCGACAAGGGTAAAGATGTCACAATAATGGTTTCATATCAGAACAAACACAAGCATATGACATAAATAATATAATTGAATTTCAAGGATTACAATGGAAAATCTGAAACTACAAGGTTATAATACAATAATTTCTAAATCTAATTATAAATTCTTCTAGTCATCTTCAATAGCTAGTAAGGTCTTCTAAGTCCAAGGTACTCTCCACTCATACCCAGCTTCCAAACTAAAACCTGCCGCAGGAAAAGAAATGCGGCTGAGCTACGAAAGCTCAGTGAACAGATATAACGATAACAAAGCAGTAGTAAAGGGATAGTGAAGTAAGTGAAACAATGCAAGGTATAACAGGAGTTAGGAAAGAAAGAAAGATAAAAGGTTATATGGATATATCAAGAAATGGTTACAATAGATAAGTGTAAAGCAAACCGTAACCTACCACAAGCCCAAGTCAAATCAAGTCAAGCCAAGTATCAAGTCAGGTGTCAGGTTATAGGGTAACAGTAACAGTAATCCATTACGAGCCCAGATCAAATCAAATCAAATCAAGCAAGGTGTACGGAGGGGAGACCTCGGTACCAAGTACAGTATGAGGGGATACCTCCAAGGGGTGGAGTCATGAGCTCCCAAGATGTGAATGACGTGTATCGCACACACCCATCAGTCACCAAGTAATACAAGAATATATCAAGTCAAGTCAAGTACAAATCTAGGATGCATCCATACGCCCCAGTAGGCCACAATGTCTTCCTCTACGTAACAAGTCAAGTATCAAGTCAGGGACGGGACAGGTCATCACTCTCCTGCCCTAGAGTCATGCCATCGGTGCATCAATGACAAGGACATGAAACCCTCATGCCTAGTTATGGCTCGTAATCTCAAACTGTGGGTCAAGGGTCAAATATCAAGTATGTATCAAGTGTCAAGTGTACAAGTTCAAGTTTTATAAAGTGGTTCAAGTCAAGTCATATATCAAGGGGTTCGAGTCAAGTTTCTAATCCAAGTTTATCAAGGTTCAGGTCAAGGGTCAAGACAAGAGATCATAGCAAAGGTATATAGTAAAGGTTCAATTTAAATGTTCATTTAAAAACAATCCTTTAATAATGGTTTTCGTAAGATTGATCTTTCAAAATAGTTTTCATAAGAATGGTCTTCTAAAACGGTTTTCATAAAGATAGTCTTAAAAATAGTTTTCTTAAAACATTTTCATCAATAATTAAAAAGAAGGTTTTCTTATCCAATTATAATATCATGTGTATATATAGGGCATCTCGGCTCTCATTAAAGGTATGATATCATAACCCTAACTCTTCACTAAAACCTTAAAACCGATTACTTACTCTCACGCCGGAGGATAATCGTGGGAGACAATCCCACGATAAGCCTAACGGTGTTTTTTGTTCTCTTAGTGCGCAGGTCTCAAGCATTAAGATCCAATTGATACGGGAACAGGAATCCAAACAAGGAACGCCCAACTTTTGTATCAACAAGTGGCGCCATCCGTGGGACCAGACACTAAGAACTCTACGAAGAACTAGAATGACAAAGCACGGAAACGTAAACCAGCGGACTTCGCAAGCGAAGAAAACGCATGGTGACCTACAGGGACAGAAGCTGCAAATTGATTCAGCCCCTAAGCAGGCCTCTGGAACAACCAGTGCGCCCAAAAACCTAGGATCATACTCAGATCTGGCCTTTACTACAGTAGGACCGCTCACAAAGACTACCCATGCTACTACAACAACCACTAGCGCGGAAGATCTACAGCGCACTCCTTTTACCATGCCAGAATTAGACCTCACTGAGCCGCCAAATGTGCCTATCCGAAACAAGGGTCCTGATTTGGAAACAGACATCCTCGCGCTAGAAGGAGTCACGCCTGAACTAGCGCCAAGTGATTTCGTATCTCAAAACTATGAAACATTGGCTGCGCTTATGCGAGAGGAGGCAAAAAAGAGGTCAAGCTAGAGTCTGCAAGCCCGGCTCAACTTCGACCTGAGCATCAAGCATCCCCACCGCGTTACCGAAAGGAAAGGCGCGAGAAGGATAGCCGCCGACACCCAGTGTTTACTAGGATCAGAAGGAAAGTTGCGGATGACGAAGCAGCCGACTTACATTATCTGGAGGAGCATGAAGACGATGGACGGCGCACTAATGTCCATACTAGGCTTGGCAGCCGCAGGATTCACGATAGGCTTGGGCGACGGTGCTCCCCAAGCGAAAGCCCTTCAAGCTCGGATTTCGAGGATAGTCGGCGCAAGCGCTGTAAAAGAGTAAGCTCATCCTCAAGTGACTCCTCGGACAACGAGGACGAAGAAACAGGACACTGGAAGTCCAGGAGAAGATACCGCGACCAGGATGAAGAAGATATGTCTCGTCCCTGGCGCCGCCAAAAGGTTGACGCATTCACTCGGCGCATCAGTGATTTTTCAGAAGAGAAGAGAAGGCGCATGCCCGCTAATGTTAAAACTTATGATGGGACAGGTGATCCTGACGACCACCTAAAAATTTTTGAATCAGCAGCAACCATCGAAAATTGGCCACAACCTGTGTGGTGCCACATGTTTAATTCTACGTTAGTAGGGAATGCGCGAAACTGGTTCAGTAAGCTTCCACGTAGAAGCATTGATGGGTTTGAAGAGTTGCGGAAGGCGTTTCATTTGAACTTTACTTAGAGGAAGAAGTGCGCCAAGAACCCTGTCGAACTCGCTAGGGTAAAACAGCGCCAAGGGGAATCCACAAGCGCTTTTATGGAGCGCTTTAAAGACGAATGCATACATGTCAAGGCATGCCCCGAAATACTAAAGATCTCAAGGTTTATGAACGGAATCAATAACCCAGAACTTATCAAAAAGTTAAATGATAGGGTTCCCCAAACCTTTGACGAACTTATGAAGCGCACGAGGTCCTTCATCCAAGGAGAAGCCGCCGCTGCGGATAGTAAGAAAGGCTACCCAAACTATAGGTCACAAGAACAGCCAAGGAGACAATCCAATGACCAGAGTAGCAATCGTAACAAAAGCTACCGCAGTCAGGGGGGCGGACGAGAGAATGACAAGTATACCCCACTAACGAAGACTCCAAAGGAGATATTTGCGACGGAAGGCGCGAACTTTCCGAGACCCCCACCGATGCGCACCCCAGAAGATCGGCGCGTAGGGAACGGATACTGCGAGTATCATGGACAGAAGGGCCACACCACCAATGAGTGTGTCCAATTGCGCCAACTAATTGATAAGCTAGTAAAAGAAGGCAAATTGGACCATCTAGTTAAGAACATCAAGGATGGGAAAGACAAACAGAAGAACGGAGGCAAGAAAGAAGCACCTAAGGACAAGGCTGACACAATCTACATGATACAATCATGGCAGCGAAAGACTAGGCAAAAGGTCAGCCAGAAATTTTCTCATGGAAGCGAAATCTCTTTCCCCACCTTGGCTGCGGACAACGCAGTGGCGGAATCACTCACCATCGAGATAAATGTGGGGGGTCACGATATCCACCGCATGTATGTTGATGGAGGGGCATCAGCAGACATAATGTATGAGCATTGTTTCAAAAGACTGCGACCTGAGATACAAAGACAGTTAAGCCCGGCCACGACATCGTTGACTGGCTTCACGGGAGAAAAGATATGGCCCATGGGGCAACTACGACTACTAGTTGTTGTTGGTAATAAGGAACACTCCACGACAGCCTGGATGAATTTTATGGTGATCAGATCTCCTTCGCCATACAATGGCATTATCGGAAGACCAGGAATTTCGGCAATACACGCAGTACCGTCCACAGCACATGGGATGCTCAAATTCCCGGTAGAAGGCGGCATTGTCACCATCTACAATAACGCCGCGCCACCTAGAGAGTGTAACACGATTACATGTGAGACGACGCACACCCCAGAAGAGAGCGCATCTAAAGTATCAAATCTGAAGGTCGCAATTCATCCTGATTACCCGGAGCAAGAAGTATCGATCGGGGGATCGCTATCTGATAAAGGCAGAGCTGCCGTGTGCGCACTCTTGCAAAAGAATCTGGATATCTTCGCATGGGAACCAAAGCACATGACTGGTGTGCCACGCTCGATTGCAGAACACAAGTTGAAAATCCGACAAGGATACTCCCTAGTACGGCAGAAAAAGCGCGGCCAGGCTCCAGAGCGCGCAAAAGCCATTCTAGAGGAAGTACACAAACTTGTTGACGCATGTATCATCGAGAGGTCTATTACCATGACTGGCTCTCCAATCCAGTGATGGTCAAGAAGAGTGATGGTAGTTGGCGGATGTGCGTGGATTTCACTGATCTCAACAAAGCATGTCCACAAGACTGCTACCCACTCCCAGAGATAGACTGGAAGGTAGAATCTTTATGCGGATACCCCTTTAAATGTTTTTTAGACGCATACAAAGGGTACCACCAAATCCAAATGGCTAAAGAAGACGAGAAAAAAACAGCCTTCCACACAAGCCAAGGTGTCTACTGTTATACAAAGATGCCTTTTGGCCTAAAGAATGCGGGCGCCACCTACCAGCGATTGGTAGATAATGCATTTGAAAAACAAGTGGGCCGCAATCTAGAGGTCTATGTTGACGACCTTGTCATAAAAAGCCATACCGAAGACGAACTGGTCCGCGACATTGAAGAAACATTTAGAACACTACGAAAGATCAACATGAAGTTAAATCCTAAGAAATGCACTTTTGGCGCTACAGAAGGCATGTTCCTTGGATACTTGATAGAACCTGATGGCATTAAACCATGCCCAGAAAAAACAGAGGCTGTCATCCAACTCCCCTCACCACGCACGTTGAAAGAAGTCCAGTCTCTGAATGGAAAACTAGCCAGGTTGAACAGATTCCTGTCCAAATAGTAGATAAGTCACTCCCCCTCTTTAAAACACTCAAGAAGTGTACAAAAAAGGGAGACTTTCATTGGACTACAGAAGCGGAAGAAGCTTTTACACAGCTTAAGCAACATATAGCAGCGCTTCCCAAGCTAGTCGCGCCCCGACCAGGGGAGGAGTTAATTGTGTACTTGTCTGCGACTCATGGAGCAGTCAGCGCGTTGCTACTGACAGATAGGAATTCCGTACAAACACCGGTATATTTTGTAAGTAAAGCGCTCAAGAAGACAGAGATTAACTATAGCCCAATGGAAAAGTTGGTCTTGGCATTAGTATTCGCCGCCAAAAGATTGCGCAGGTACTTTCAAGCGCACCCAATAGCGGTGATCACAGACCAACCAATCAAGCAAGTTATCTCCAAACCCGACGCATCGGAGCGATTACAAAAATGGAGTGTATTGCTAGGCGAGTATAACATCTCTTATAGACCACGCACTGCGGTTAAGGGGCAAATACTAGCAGACTTCATCATCGAAAAACCAGACACCGATGCTGCACCTCCACGGAGCGAGGTAGAACTACAAGAACCATGGGTCCTGTTCACGGATGGATCTTCATGCGCGGATGGGTCGGGCGCAGGCCTTATCCTCACCAATCCAGAAGGAATGGAATTCACTTACGCACTGCGCTTCGAATTCACAGCTACGAATAACGAGGCAGAGTATGAAGCCCTAATTGCTGGATTACGCATTGCAACTCGAATGGGTGTACGCAACCTAGAAGCAAATATGGATTCCCGATTAGTAGCCAACCATGTGTTGGGCGAATATGTGGCTAAAGAGGATAACATGGTTCAATACCTCGACAAGACCAAGTCACTAATCCAAGGTTTTGACAGGTTTACCATTAAACAAGTTCCTAGAGGGGAAAACAAAAAAGCGGATGCGCTAAGCAAGATCGCATCTACAAGTTTCGCGCACCTGTCAAAACAAGTGTTGGTGGAGATCCTAAAACATAAATCCATCTCGGAGATGGAGATATCCACGGTAATAGAGGAGCAGAATCCTACGTGGATGACCCCTATCGTCGAATTTATAAGCAAAGGCATATTGCCTCATGAGCAGAAGGACGCTCGACGGATACGGCGCACAGCGCAGAGGTTCGAACTTCGAGATGGTATCCTATATCGGCGCTCATTTCTACAACCATGGCTTCGGTGCGTTGGACCTCTTCAGGCAGATTACGTACTCCGAGAGATCCACGCCGGCTCATGCAGTATGCATTCAGGACAACGCTCCGTCGTAGCACGAGCCTTGCGGTCAGGATACTACTGGCCCACTATGCATCGCGATGCGCGTGATGTGATAAAGAAATGTAGCGACTGCCAAGTTCATAGACCCATCCCGCGCAGACCACAACAAGAGCTAATGCCTATCACTTCTCCATGGCCATTCTATAAGTGGGGTATCGACATTCCATGGTCGTTAAACCAAACGGATAGTTCATATATCAGAGTCAAGTACATGGTTCATCAAAGAGTTGAGATAGATAAGCGAACAGTTCAAGGTGTTGGAATCTTGCTTAGCTCCTTAGCAAAATGACAGGTAGAGTGAGTATCATCGGTAATACGAACATCGTAAGGTTGTCAAAAGCGAGACGTATGAGATATCAGTTGTCAGCATCAACATGCTTAGTTAACAAATCCATATTGAAATAATATTAACATCATATTCTTCAAAGGAACTGATCGGCAAACAAAGTTCATCATTCGAAGGGAGGGAACAAATCTCCATAGATTCATGGTTAATAATTACCAGAGTTCTCATAGGAGTAGTAATGGATTATGCAGATTCAAGTAGTATCAGATGATACATTTCATATCCAGCACGAGTAATGAATTCATAGAATGTGTCAAACACATTATGGTTGAATGACCTTCAGGATGGTCGGAGAGGTATCAAATTGTTTATCAAACAAATCGGAGATGGAGATCAGAATCAGGAAGTGAAACTTAAATGGTGTAAAGTATCCATGTAATTCCCGAGGTATTCCAAACTTACTTAGTTACTAAGCTTAGGTTGCAAAACTTTCTAGCTTCTGAAACAAATGTTCTTATAAGGCATAGCTAAAGGCAGAGGCACGAATCAGAGTGATGCGGAAGCAATGCTACTTACATAGATGTCCTAGTCTGCCCATTCCTCACCGGCAATAACTTATGTTCCTATGGTGAGATCCTAAAGCAATTTCACAAAGGTTGTCTTATGAGCGCCTACAGTGGAAACTTAATGGTCCAAACTTCACAGGTCAAGGTTTAATGTATTACAAGTCGCAGCCTGTTCTCTGATACCATAATTGTAACACCCCAACCCGATAAGGGTCGAAGTATTAAGTTATGGTGACATATCAAAGCAAACACAAGCATATGACGAAATAATACAAATGAATATCAAAGGTTACAAAGGAAATTCTGAAACTACAAGGTTACAATGAGAACAATAACAGAATACTAAGTCTGAATTGCAAATCTCTTCTAGTCATCACTAAGTCCAGGATAACAATCTAAGTATAGCCTTCTAAGCTCAAAGCACTCCACTCATAACCCAGCTTCCAACTAAAACCTGCCGCAGGAAAAGAAATGCGGCTGAGCTTAAAAAGCCTAGTGAACAGATATATATACACGAAACGAAAGGTAAGGGACAAGAATATAATATGGTGCATTGGGGAAAAACATAAGGTATAAATAAATGGATATCAAGAGTAAGAAAAGGTCAGTAATCTACCACGAGCCCGAACACAAATCAAATCAAATATCATAGTAACCATGGAGTAGCTAGCTCCCGAACATGTGAAAGACGTGTATTGCACACAAGCATCAGTCACCGAACATTAGTATATCATATCATGTTATATCCATCAAATACGAACCGAACCTAGGATGCATCCATACGCCCCCCGAACAATAATATTGGCCATAATAAATAATAAAGCTCGCATAGCAAAATGGGGACGGTGTGGAACATCACTCAACCATACTAAAGTCATGCCATTGGTGCATCAATGACACGGCCATGTTACCTTCATTGCTAGGAAACGCACTTGGCTCGGGTATCAAACTAAAAGGTCAAAGGTCAAAGGTCCAAACCATAGAAAAGGTTCAAATAGTCTAAGTCATCGAATCATAGTCAAAGTCCAAGTATCAAAGGTTCATGGCAAAGGGTTCATATCAAAGGTTCGAAATCAAAAGATTCATAGCAAGGTTCAATTCAAAGGTTTCTACCAAATGTTCCTTTAAAGAAATCTTTAATAACGGTTTTCATAAAGGAAGTCTTTAAAAGTATTTTTACATAAAAGTTAGTAAAATTATATATAAAAGTGGTATCGTATCGTGCTCATAAACATCATTTTAAAATAGTTTTTCTCAAAACATTTCCATGATAAAATTAAGAAAGGTTTTCACCTCCAGTTACAATATCAAATGAACCTTCAAAGTATCAAGTGATTCGAATACTCATGTCACAGGGTACGAACAAATTATGTCAAATATCATACCATAAGGATCAAAAGAACGAATGTCAATGGATCATCATACCAACGAAGCATATCAAACGAATGAATCAAAGTACAAGGGACCATAGCAATGGCTTAAGGGAATCTTATAACGAATCAAAGATCAAGATCAAGTCATGAGAGTGAAAGCACCCTTACTGAAAAAGGGGTAGAATATCTATACCTTAAACGACCAGGGAAACACACACTAGAAACGTAAGGATTGGAATAAACTCCTTCTTCAGCGAATCTACACGAATTATAAGTTTACTTATAAGTTTCATAGTTTTCTTAATCATAAAGGTTTCATTTTAGTTTTCTTTCCATTTTGGGTAACTTTCCATATTAAGCAACTTTCCAAAAGTAGTAAGCTTCTATATTTAGTAACTTAAGGTTCATAATGCCATTTACATAAGTTTAGGGTTCATAGTGTAACCTTCATATGTTTTAGAGTTTAATATGTAAGTATAACAAGTTTAGGGATTATAGTGTCATTATGGTAAGATTAGGGTATGAAATGTAAATATTCTAAAGTTACATATTTTCACAAGTTAGACCCTTTAGTTTAGAAAAATGACAAATTAAACCCTTTAGTTAGAAAACATACACATAACACCTTTTAATTTCCTAAACCCTTAACAGTTTTTTATATATATACAAATTTATTATGTTTTGTCTAATTTAGGAATCACCTTAAAACTTCGAAATAAAATCTACAAAAATTCACACACGTTCCTAAATGTCATAAGTAGTTTACATAATTTTTCCCGATTTTATTAAGTAGTATAGGTATGAATGAAAAATCAATTTCCACAACATGTTCCTGAATCGGATCTGATGAAACACCCAAAAAGTTTGTACTTTGTTACCCCTTCATAAAAATTCATAAAAATCTACCAAAATTCCAGTAATTAATAAACATATGAAATATTACTTAGTTAAAAGGGAATCTTCTAATTAGACATGGTTTGCAAACTAAAATTCAAAAACACGGACTATTTTTCCAGACATACGAATTCAGTTTGACACTTTAATTTCTAAAAATTAAAAAGTTGCCTTCCCGACCTCTAAAAATTACAAGATTAATTTTTCCAGAAAGAAATTTTCTTAAATTTGGTTCTAGAATCCAAAAACACCCAAATACACTTTACCATCATTTAGTTACAATCGATTAAAGTCGGACAAATTTTCTGATCAGTAATAGTTTCATGATTTCATGTGATCAATTAGGGTTTTGTTATTCTATTGATTAATTCTTGATACAAAACAATTATGGTTGGTTTAGAACAGATCTAGGTCGACCCATATAAGGTTTTAACATGTCCATAACAAATTCGAATCATCATAATAACATTAGTCGATCATATTAGGGTTTTTAGATTCATTATTTTATGTGGTATAGTTATGATCGTATGAAGCTTTCCTTTATGATTTTATGTGAATTGCATTCGACAAGAATAACAAGAATTAAACAATGAGAGATTGAATTGAACAAGGATCATAAGAGTTACCCTTGTAGTGATCAAAGGAAGCAAAAGTGTATGGATCGAACCAACAAAAGAATCCCAGCCAAAAAACCTTCATAAGAATCCTCGAATGGATAGCCAAGGAACCCACGAGTAATCACCACACGAACTAAAGAACATTGCACGTCAAGAGGTCATCACCACACCTCCTTTCTGCTGCATTTTTGATCGACCAGAAGTGAAGAACAAGATGGCAGCCGTGAGTTTTGGTGTGTCTTATTTCTAGGGTTTGGAAAAAAAAAATGTAATCGGTCCATATAAAAAAAAAGACAGACCTTTAGAATGGGGTGAAGATGGGCCAAGCTTGCAATATTATCTTTAAGGATTAAGGCCCAATAGGTTGTGTACAATTATACTTAGTTTTTGGTCTATACGAAACTTCTAAACGTGCCATATTTTATTTATGGAGTTCTTGTATCATTTCATATTTTTCTTTAGGTTATAAGTTCATATCGTATGGTCTCGAGTCGTGACACGTTATATAACTCAAATTTTGATTTATAGCGTATTTCACAAGTTCTTAAAATTTCAAATTCAGAGGGTATTTTGGTCATTTCGGATTGTGGTAATTTTAGGGTTTTACAGTGCTTCATATTAAACACTAAGGATTACCTCACCAAGTTCGACCCAAAGTCGTATGAAGGTGTATTTCTAGGATATTCACAAAATAGTAAAGCATATATTGTCTTGAATAAAGAAACATCAAGAGTCGAGGAATCGTTAAACGTAACATTTGACGAAATTCCACCTCCCTTTAAGACATCACCTTTGGTAGATGATGACTTAGTTGAAAGTCAAATGGTTGGAAACCAAGAAAACATAGAGAATGACAAAGAAGACGAACCGGTAAAAAGAGAAATTGTCAACATCAAAGAATCCAAAAGTCATCCATTAGACAATGTCATAGAAAAAATTAATGAAAGAACCTTAAGGTCGAAAGCCCAAAACGAAAGTAATTTCTTCTGTTTTGTTTCAACCATTGAACCTAAAAATGTCAATGAAGCCATAAAAGATGAATCTTGGGTCATAGCAATGCAAGAAGAATTAAATCAGTTTGTTAGGAATGACGTTTGGACATTAGTACCTCAACCTCAAAATCAAACCATAATTGGAACTAAATGAGTTTTTAGGAACAAAACGGATGAAAATGGAGTAGTATCTAGAAACAAAGCTAGGCTAGTAGCTCAAGGCTACAATCAACAAGAAGGTATAGATTACGACGAGACACTTGCACCCGTAGCTAGGCTTGAGTCAATTAGAATATTACTTGCATATGCATGTGCACACGACTTTAAAATATTCCTAATGGATGTTAAAAGTGCTTTTCAAATGGTTTTATTAATGAGGAAGTGTACGTTGCACAACCTCCCAGCTTTGCCAATTTTGAAAAACCTAATCATGTCTACAAACTTAAGAAAGCATTATACGGACTTAAGCAAGCACCAAAAGCTTGGTATGATCGACTTAAGACTTTCCTAGTTGACCATAAGTATACCATGGGCCTAGTAGACAACACTCTTTTCACCAAGAAAAAGGGATCATATATTATCATAGTCCAGATATTTGTGGATGACATTATATTCGGTTCAACTTGTCAAGAGCTATGCGATGAATTCTCAAAAATCATGCATGATGAGTTTTTAATGAGTATTATGGAGGAACTAAACTTTTTCTTAGGTCTCCAAATAAAACAATTAGAAGATGGGATATTCTTCAACCAATCTAAGTATATCAAGGATATGCTTAAGAAGTTTGGTCTTGAAGATTCAAAACCTATTAAAACACCAATGTCCTCGGAAACTAAACTCACTAAGGATGAAGAAAGTGAATGCGTAGATATCACTAAATATAGGGGAATGATTGGTAGTTTACTTTACCTAACGGCTAGTAGACCTGACATTATGTTTAGTGTTTGTCTATGTGCACGCTTTCAAGAAGATCCCAAAATATCCCATCTTGAAGCCGTTAAACGAATCTTTAGGTATATTAAAGGCACCACACATCTAGGATTATGGTATCCCAAAGGAACGGGAATGGAAACCATAGTGTATGCCGACTCAGACCATGCCGGTGATTATGTTGATAGGAAAAGTACAAGCGGTATTTGTACTTTTGTAGGACATTGTCTCACCTCATGGTTTGCTAAGAAACAAACGGCCCTCGCAATATCAACATCTGAAGCCGAGTACGTGTCAGCAGGAAAAGCTTGCCAACAAGCACTATGGATGAAACAAGCTCTCGTCGACTATGGAATTGAGCTCAACGACATTCCCATTCTTTGCGACAACAAAGGAGCTATCGACCTCAGCAAAAATCCAGTCCAACACGCTAGAACCAAACACATAGAAATACGACATCATTTCTTACGTGAAAATGTTCAGAAGGGAAACGTCTCAATTGAGAAAGTATCCTCAGAGGACAACATTGCCGACATCCTCACAAAACCTCTTAAGAGAGAACCTTTCAACTTTCTTAGACTTGGTTTAGGATTAATGGAACCTAGTGAGTAGATAAGACATTAGCTAAAACCTTAGATTAACAAAACACGAAAATAACCAAATTCCAAGCCTGAACCTGCGGAACCAAACTACAACAAGGGCGGAACCCTTATTTTGGTTCCGCCAGATCTGCGGCTTGCTGAACTAGTTTTTAGCTTATTAAAACAAACACCCTTTACTGTACATCACATTCCCCAAAAACATACACCTCACTGGAATTCGACCCTTATCACACCAAACTCAGAAATTAGGTCATTCTTCATCACAAATTTGTGATTAAATCATCCCTGTAAGTATTCTAATCATAATCTAATTCCTAATCTGAGTCTAGGATTTCTATTTGTTGCACAAAATCAAAACTTGGGGTTTATGCATTTTTCTTGTAAAATCATGAAGCATGTTTACTAAAATTGCATAACAAATCATATTTTTCTTAGTTAGAAATTGGATATCATAATGCATTCTCATAATTCATCAAAAACCCCATGAGAAATTTTTGCAAAAATCTTATCACAACTAGGAAAAATGACTTTTAGCACATTGTTCATACAAATACAAAAACGTTATGTTTTAAACATCACTTGCATAATATCTATTGAATGCTAAATAGAATACATAACTAATATGTATTTTCGGGTACATTCAAACGTAGCTACATTGAATTAGGAGCGTTTGGGTTATCTCACATTTTTGTTATAAAACTTGCATAAATAAATTTTCATGCATCAAAAGGAGTCGAGATAACCGCGCCTCCACATTGTCCCCATGTAGGCACACACTAGAAATTAATATACGTATTTTTGATAATTTTAACTAAATTATGAAATTTTTGTGTCTAGGATAATCATGCCCCCCGTGACAAATTATGTCCATAAGGACACCCTCAAATACCTACCTCAACACCACAAAACCAAAGGACTCACCGAAGATCAAGTCAAAATCTTTAAGGCATTAGAAAAATGTTATGTTCACGAAGGTAGAACCGTAGACATGTCATTTTTAGAAGAAACCAATATCCGTGAACAATTAGCCTCTATCCAATTTGATAGGCTTCTCGACATAGATGAACCCATTATTCCTAGGTTTATACTTGAATTCTATGCTACTGTAAGTCTTAGCACAGACGACTTTGGACTCATGAACATTCATTTCAAAGTTAACCAAAACCAATTCACCTTTCCTTTAAACCAATTTGGGGAAGTTTTAGGTATTCCAAGTCAAGGAACTTGCTTTTATTCGGACAAATGGTCATTGTCCATCCTAGATTCCAACCTTGATTGTATCCATCCGTACGACACACCCCTAACTTCCAAAGAAATTATCCGTGAACATCTCTTTAATCCTAGAAACAACTCAACTAGGACAAGCCGGGGTAAACAGGTAGATCGAGATCCATTAGACATGGAGCTCAATGAGCTTAAGCCTCAATTTGAGAAGTTGGAAGAAGTTCTTAGAGCCAACGTCATTAGCACTGTAGGAAATAGGGACCACGTCAATGCTAGCCTTTGCTACATGATGTATTGTGTGTCTACTCATCAACAATTCAACTTAGCCTATTATATTGCCAAAAGAATGGCAGATATTCCAGTTCTAGGTACCACTGCCATGCTGTATGGAATGCTTCTTACACGTCTGTTTAAAGCATCTATTCCTATTCCCCGAAACGCTAGTGGTTTCCTTGTTGACTACACCGAAATTCCACACACCTTTGTTCCTCTCAGTGATCATAGGGTAACAGTAGCAAGAGGAAAACGCTCTCATCCTCCAACTTCATCATCATCATCATCGGCTAGTGATGAAGATGGTTTACCCAATTCTAGGATTCCTCCACCCGAATACATGAGTCAACTTCCTTCCATTGAAAATCAATCCGAGGAGCATCGACAAACAAAGGGAATGATGAAAAATCTTGGCCGATGGATCATGAAACTCAACAAAAAGATGAACAAGAAGTAAGATTCAAGGAGTGTTTGGTTTAAGACATTTTCAAACAATTATGTGATAAACTTGTGTGTCTTTTAGAATATTATGTTGGTATTTGACCTTTATGTGAACTAACATGATATTTCAGGGTGATAACACTTTTTGTTATCAATTTTCCATGCTTAAGCCACCGTTTGGCTTAACCTCCTGTTATGGTAAGTTATTATTATCGGATTAATCTATGTGTAAACTTGTGTTTGATCCTATGTTTTTAGTATTTTTCTATCACATATTAGTAGTTACATATGTTTTACGTGAATTTTCAGGATTTGAACGGGTATCGGGAAATATGCATTGCTCTCTGTTTAAAATTTGCACTTCCATATGGAGGATATGGCGGCACCCAAATATGGGATCCGCCTGTTGTATCCTTTGGCTCCGCCAGTCCTCAACCTGCGGATTCTGCGGATCCAAAATCTGGGCTCCGCCTTTGTTAACGATTGGATCCGCTAACTTCAAACAGTAACTTTTTCAAAAATTCCTGACTTATCTCGATCCTTAGACAGTTGTTTTTAGTTTTTAAGATTACTCCACTGATAAATAGAATCATTAGGATGATTTAGAAATACTTAGAACCATAAGAAATTAACTTCCCACCAAAATTTTGAATATTCAAATTTTCATCCAGGTTACCTTTGTCTAACACACAAGGATCCCTCTTATTGGCTCCTTGAAATCCGTGAATCAATCACACTACAAACTTTTCTGTCACCTCCTGCACTCACTGATCATTTTCATGTCAACTCCATTTCTATGATTGACTTTGATAAAATGACAAACAACTTTTTCTTGTTCCAAGTCATTGGTAATCAATATTCCTTTATGAACCAAATCCAAAACACCAATCTCCATAAACCTTAGAGACTATAAATTAGAAGCTTTAGATAATCTAAACTCACATTTCATCATCATTCTTAAACCACCTGTGCATTTCTAACCACCTCCACAATGCATAAATCAAACAAATCCCACATGTCCAGACCACACAAAAGGACAGCTAGAATTAGGGTTAGACCATACTGGCTCATAAATCCCATTTCTAATGTAAACTTCCATACTATATCCACTACTATTACAACACCCATCGTAACTCCAGTGGTCAACATATCATCACCCGTTCTAACTCAACCATCTAGATCACCATCACCTACCATAACTCCAATAGTATAGGTTCTACACCATCACCTACTTCATCTCAACCAAGATCACCATCACCTACAACAACACCAGTGGCTAGCACACCACTACCCATACCATCTCAAATGAGAAAATCATAATCACCTCCATAATCACACAACTTTCAACCAAATGATTTACTTACCACACTGCAAACCATTGATGAATCAATCTGGCTCAACCAACCAAACACTCAAGGAAATGAGGAACTTGATCCTCTCAACACCTCTTCAAACATGATGAACTCTAACTTACGTGATACAAAGGATTTAGAATCCATTTGGCTTGCCTCTATCATATCTTCATCAAACCAAAACCATCCTCCGCAATAGGCACTTTTAGTTTCTCTCCTTAAGAACCTTTAGGATTTTTAGGATTGCTTTCCTTTTTATGTTGTGACATCATGTTTTGTGACTTATGACACAAACAAATTTTCAATGAATGGATGTTATATCTATGCTTGTGGGTGATCACTATTTGGCATAATATCTTAGTTTGTTTGATTTACTAACATTATTGTATGGTTGGTTTGAATTCTCATAATGATTTGACCACTTATACTTAGGTGCATTTTTGATCAGACACATATTTTTGACTTTTTAAAGTCAAATGGGTTAAACTATCATGTTTGGTTGACCTGTACATATGCATTATGCTATTTGGTTGGATTGATTCACAACTAACCTTTGTTTTGTAGCTTTTCTCAACCTTGCATCATATACGTTGGTACCCTAGCAACGGGGAGTATAGATCGAGGGGGAGTATATCATATTGTGACAACCCGTAATTTCAGGTCATTTTCCAAACCTCGACAAGTTACTATTCATCAATCACTATTCATCATTTTACTATTCATCATTTCTGAAGTCAGTTTGAGACTTTGAGATGTTTTCAAAAATTTCACTATTCACGAAACCCTATTCATTCCCGGAGGGAAATCACTATTCATGGTTATCATTCATCATTACATAAACTAGGTTTACGGGTATTCAAATGCGCGTAACCAGTATGGTTTAGCTGCGTATTCATGTGTCATCAGTATCATCATCATCAATTTAGGTCATTTTAAGGAAAATGAGATATTTTTTTAAAAATATCATCCTTGTGGCATTTATTCTAGCAAGCTATGCATAAATAGTACCTGGCTTAGCGATCATTTGCATTTTTATCTATTCATGAACCGTGCTTGGAATTTCTAATTATTTTCATGTTATTAGGGGTTTAATATTCCATTATAATCTTCTATTATTCAAAAATTTCTATATTTCACAGTTTCTGTTTCATTTCACGATTTCGTCAAATTTTGGTAACAACTCGCGTTTAACGTACAATTAATTCAACCGACACTATTCAATGTCCAGTCTACACTTTTTATACAATTTTGGTTCCTTACAATTCTATTTTAAAAGTCACTGTTCACTTTTTCCATTTTACGTAAACCTTGCGCCTTTTACGTCTTACGCGTTCTAAACCTTCGTTTTTGCATTTTAATTATATTTGTACCCTCCGATGAACTCACCACTCATCTAAAATAATAAAATAGGTCATGATGACAAGTTTTTATATTTTTAGAAGTTTTACATTTTTACGTTACCCGGTATTGCATTATGTGTCTTAAAAACCCTACGTTTCAGTACCGGGAGCAACCTACACTACACAATACACTCTATAACCTAACTACTAATAAAAATCTGCACAAAACAACTCATTCCCTCTCCTCCCCTTGTTTTGTGCCGCCCACTATAAAACCTCACATTACACTTGTCCTTAACATGGACAAGTGTACACCACAGCTTCTCATAAGACCACTAACTCCAAATAGCTCACCTAAACTCTCATTTCACATGCAAAACCATCAAAATCTGCTCTCTTTTCCTCTTGTGAGTCGTAGGTTTCCAAGGGCAAAACACACATCACTTTTGTGCTAAATCTATTGAAGAACTAGTGTAAGATGAAGATCCATTGGTGCTAAATTGTTTCTAGTTATCTTTTTTCTCCATAAGTCAAGATTTCCACAAGTTATTCAAAGAGTTTTTAAGGGTTTCAAAGGTGTCTTTAGGCTGTGATTTCAAGAAATTATTCAAAGTGTTCTTGGTAGTTTGAAAGCTAGGGTTTTGGTGGAGATTTGAGTCTTGGTTTTCTTGGTGTTCTTGGTTTTATTGATTTTCTTGTTCATCACCACTTGTAAGGAACCAACCCTCATTATTTTTATTCATTTCACTACTGATATTCATGTCATTTTATGTATTTTATATGCTACATAAGTTGTTTATGCTTGATTATACTTGGTACACACTTTAAATTACTAGAAAACCCTAAAAGGACTTAACATGCAAAACAGTATTCTGATCAGGGGTAAAAATGGAATTAACTGTATTGATCAGTAGACTTTGGGCCTAAGGGAAAATTTTGTAGTTGTAGATCTATGTTTTGTGGTCATTTCCCCGGGTGGTGATTCCCGTGATGATACCCAATGATTAAGATATGATTTTTGTGGCAAAAACAGTCAGATCTGGTGTACTGTTCCCATTTGGGGAAAAACTCAAGTTTTATTGCATAACTTTTTAAATAGAAAATATGTAGCCTGATTTAGAGAACCCCAGTCTCCTCAACCAACAAGTGATTGAAGGACTGAGGAACCAACGCCTGAAGAAAAGTCGGGAACAATAGGGAAAAGATCTGAGAAGATAATAGTGTCAGCCCAACACTCTTCTCTTGTCAGATCCAACCTTCCCTATTGCGGCTAAAAGTCATGGAGTGTCAGCCAACAACTCCCAAAGTCTTATTAGCCCTTTCCTATTGGTTCTTGGAAATGACAATTACTATTTGTAATTGTCAGACACGCAACCTCAACAACTTGTATTATATTTAATCACTTATACTTAGATTACTTGTGTATAAATAGATCAGATGGGAGAGAAGTTAAAGTGTGCTTTGTATATTGAAAGTCTTGAACTTTTATAAAGGAACTTCTCTCCTACAAAGAGTATACAACTCACTGAGATTGCTCAGTGGGTATATTTTACCACTCAAGCAAAACTTGAGTTTCGATAGGAGACACCCCATACCCTTGTCTATTCAATCCCAAGTGTTTGTTCCGCAAAACACTTGGGTATAGATTCTTGGAATTATTTCTAATAAGAATTTAAACGTTGAAAAATATTGTTGTTTTTATATTCACGTTTTATAACTGTTAGAATTAATCTTAAACATTGTATTAGTCATAAACACAAATAGATTAACTTTCTAGTTAATTCTAATCGTGTAAAGGGACCAACATATATATATATATATAGGTTTCTTATATATATATATATATATATATATATATATATATATATATATATATAATATATATATATATATATATAGGTTTCTTGTAGGATTCTCGCGGTTATTTCTTCATTATATCACTTGATTGTGCACTTTGTTTTCGGTGAGTTTCATGGCCCCTACTTTTACTTGTTTTGTAACTGTTTTGGGGGAGAATTCATGCTCGTTTATATTTAAACTTTATGCTCGTTTTACATTTAAACTCACTGTTCATTTTACAATTAAACACCATGCTTGTTTTACTTGTAATGTGACTTGTCTTTTAAACATTATTAATTGTTTATATGGCGACATTGTCAGAATTGATATATGGCGACATTGTCAGATTTATTTATATGGCGACATTGTCAGAATTGTTTATATGGCGACATTGTCAGCATTGATTAGATGGCGACATTTCCACACTTATCTTTATATGGCGACCTTTTCACACTTATCTTTATATAGCGACATTGTCACACTTATCTTTGAATCTTGGTCCATATATTACTTTTGTTTACATAAACCAAAACTTATTTGGCAGTGGGTTGTAAACACACAGGTTGCAAGTCTTGTATGGGCGGGACTTGGGACTGGGTGGATTTACAATGCCTTTGCTGGGAAATCATTATTCAAATACTTTACATTTTGCACTAAACTCTATGAACTCACCAACCTCGTGTTGACACTTTAGCATGTATTTTCAGGTATAAGCAATAGCACGCTACTGAAGGCTTTTGGCAGGGTATGACATGGTCACAGAAGACTTTGATAAACATTTGGGACCGTTTAACTTATTTAAAGGCCTATTTCCGCACTACTTTTAATGATGTAAATTTAACACTTTTGTTAACAAATTTCATTTTAAATGAATGTGGTGAAAACCGTTCTTTGTACTTGTGTTGTGATACCAATTGAGTTGCACCCCGGCGACATGTATGCTTCCGCTGGACCCGATTCTGGGGGTGTGACACATATACTAACTCATTATTATATAGCATTTCTCATCCTTGAAACGTATACGTTGGTACCCAAGCAATGGGGAGTATACATCGAGGGGGAGCATATCATATTCTAACCATTTGTTTTGTAGGATCACGCATCATGACCTTGGTACTCCATTTAGGGGGAGTATAATCCAAGGGGGAGCTTTAAAGTTCTCAAAATCATTGAAACACTCTTGGTACTCCAATTTAGGAGGAGTAATAACCAAGAATTGTTCACCACATTCCGCTACGCATACCTTCTTTTTGTTTCGACAAAAAAGGGGAGATAGGATTAAGTCTACATCACTGTGAAACATCACATTACATACTTTTATGCTTAAAATAGTTTTTAAAACTTGCATAAAACTAACTTAATCTATATTGTTAAAAGACTCATACTTTATTTAGTCATTTGCTTAAAAATACACTTTATGTTTTGTCATCAACAAAAAGAGGGAGATTGTTAATACAAATATCGTCCTAAAAACGTTATTTATATTTTACGATCTTTGCTTAATTTTGTTAATGACAATTACAAAGTTTATCTTTAAGCAAAGCATAAATATAAGTTAAAGTCTTTTACATTGATAGTAACAAGTCTTTTAAAACATTTTTACACATTACATGATCACTAGGAATCAAATTGCATATATACATTTTACAGTTACATGTTTTACTTTTATTTCTTAAATTAGAAATAATAACATGACATCATGGCATACCTCATTTTGATATCTTGAGGATTTGGGAAATATTTTGGTAAGATCTTTAAGTAACAAAGTTGACTTTGCAAGATCTTGAAATGACTTGTCAAGATATAGAATGATATGGAAAGTTTTTAAGAATCTTAGATGTCTGGTCCCCGCGGAACCAAACCAGTACAAAGGCGGATCCAATTTTTGGGATCCGCCAAATCCGTGCCCTGTTGATCAGCCTTGCCTATAAATAGCAAGCTGATCATTCAGGCACACTCATCACTTACATAGCATAAATTATACATTCATTCATTTATACATTACTAACCCATATCATCCATTCATTTCATTCTTAGTGATCTTCCTTTTTGTAGCAAAAGAGATCAAGCATCAACAAGCTTCAACTCACTGTTGCAAGTCTTGATAGTTAGATACTGATTGATTAGTTAGTGTTTTCATATCATTGTTCTACCTTTCATTCAGTAAAGTCCGGTTAGTCTCTCTTTAACTTAAACCGTGACGACCTTGATCACCTTAAAGGGTGACGCCGTCAGATTTTCATTGTAAAACTCTCTGGCGCGTCACGTGTATTTTGTCATATCCACCTCTTTTGCCAAGCCGTGACGCCGTCAGGAGCAATCCTTGACGCCGTCACGTGTACTTTTCCAGCATCTTTGGAGACTTTGTCGAATTCTTCACTTTTATGCTCCAAAAACGTCCAAAATGCTTCCTTTTCCAGATTTCTTCTCCAAAGTACCTAAAATGACAAAAGGAACGATTTAGGGCAATATTTGATCAAATAAATACGATTTAGGGCTTAAATGACCCCCTAAAAGCGGTACACTTTTCGCTTCATCAAATACCCTTACACTTGAGATTTGCTTGTCCTCAAGCAAATGTGCTTTTATTCTAATCAAAATACAAGTTGGGGGTCATTTAATGCTAATATAAAAGTAATTACAACAAATAGTCGTTCCACTTTAATCATAATAAGCACGGAGATTACAAACTAGCACCTCACAAGTAGTGTTTAGATACTCACATCTCTCAGGTGTCATAAAAGTATATCTCATAAATGAAAATGGATAATATCTCTCACTACCTGTCATAGCAAATAGATTACCATAGGCTTGGGAAAGGATCAAAAACCTTCTCCACTAGGCGTAAGCACCTAAGATAAACTATCAAAGAGGGCTTTTAAATGGGTTATAACGTTAGGTGTAGGGATATGATAAACACGGTTTTGTTGGATAAGGGATATTTTACTGGTGGCGAGTTAAAGATCTTGATTAATTACATGTACAATATGGCGTTGCTAAGCCAAGACTAGACTCGACTTAAGCTAAAAACAAAATAACAAAAACATAAAATAAACATAAAATGAAACGGGATGGTAGTCCGTATGTTTTTTTTTTTTTTTTTTTTCATACACTCTTGCCCTACCATCCAAAATAATACATCATAGGGGCGTTGCATTCCCCTTACACTTGAACTTTTACATAACTTTACAAATAACTATTCTAATGACTCGAATTAAGATAATCGAAACACTTGGAGTACTTTTAAAATATTTAGCACATATGGGGGTAATAAATGATGTTCTTCCCCATTACTCCATTACACTAGTACTTTACCCATGAGTCCCAATCGTCCCAAAACAATATGTACAAGGATATGACTCGACTTAGCAACCATGTAATCAATTAGATAATTAACTTGGGGTTTAAACAAATGTTGTCACAATAATGCACTAAAGATGAGTGCATACAAGGTAGGCTAAGGCGATTTGGGTGTACATTTAAGTGGGGAGTAACAAATTCTTACTTTAAGTAAAATGCTTAAAGTTAGAAACGAGAAGATAGGCTCTGAGGGGTGTACTAGGGGTATCGTGTACTAAAAATGAGTACAACGCAAAGGGTGTGGGAGAATTACTTGACCAATGTAGCCAATGTAATTATAACAAAAACACAGGTGTAAAACAATGGGTTAATCCTAATGCCTCTTATCATGTAGTAAATCTAACTACACGAATGTAGTCTCACTTGTGGCCTCGGAATGGTCCTAACGCAAGTTCTAGAATCTAAGTGCTACCGGTACACACATCATAGCATAAATGCTTTTCCTACCAATTCTAGGGGCGAACCTCACATATTTGGGGGTGGAAAATTTTTTAGTGGTACGGTTTTTGTGCTAGTCATATAACTCCTATCCATGAGACGCTCATTAAGATCAACGTTTCACTCCTATATGTTGTAAAAAATTTTAAATTTGGCACTAAAATTGCCTTAACAGGTATTTCTCTCAGTTTTATTACACATCTACCATTAAACAAACAAAAATCAAGCGTAATAGCATTCTCTAAAGTATCGTACTTTACCCCCCCCCCCCCCCCTTACACATAAGATGAACATTGTCCCCAATGTTCAAATAACAAGATGTAAAAGTAAATAAGGTAAAAGAATGAAATCAAATACTCCCCTGATTCGTTTGGTGGATAAAGAGGTAACATGGTTAGATCTTCTTCCAAGGGAATGTTGAAGCTCCAAGACTAAAGCATCGCCAAAAGCTAGATTCCACATACATCTCCTTGTCCAAAATAACTTGTTAAACCTGAGAAAACAAACACGAAAACCTGCATAACAACGGCGGGATAAATCTATATAAGGATATAATGCTTGTGGAATGATTATTTTGCAGATTCCTGGAGTTTATAAGTTAGAGATTTAATAAAAACTTTTTATGATTCCGGTAGAAAAACAAAACTTTCAAAAATTTCAGAAAGTTAAAACCTGACGTCCGTCAGGTTGTAATGCCTGACGCCGTCAAAAATGATCTGACAGAATTCTCATGTTAAGTTTCCAGAAAATTTCTGGAAAAACCTATACCTTACTTCCTGGAATTCCTGCAAAACATCATTATGACTCGATACAAGCATTTGACTCAAACAATTACTAATATGTATGTTAATTTATTATTGTTATGATTCATGTTCATTTGTTCTAATAAACCGATTTGGATTTCCCTTACACTTATTTTTTGCAAAATACCTTTATATGTAGTTAAGACGAAGTTAAAAACAAGATAAAGCATTTTCACAATTTAGTTTTGAACATGAATCAATAATAATAAAAATTAAACATACATACGGAAGCAAATAAAATCAAACAAACAAATAAATAAACACACAAAGAAAATAAAGCTTGGGTTGCCTCCCAAGAAGCGCTTGTTTTTGTTCGAGTCACGAGCCTGACTCTACCCTTATTTAACGGAAATAGGGGAGGTTTTCCCTACACTTAGGATTAAGTGCGGGTGGAAGTAGCGATACACACCCTTAGGGTGGAAATATGCCACGTGAGGAAAGAGTGGTGGATGAATTATATGCTCAAAGATGTGGGATCCAATCATCATAACCTTACTTAGTTCAATTGGGTCAATGGGTGAATTGAAGTTTTCTCCTAGAAAGGGATCATCTTCTATCAACTTCGAGAGACTCCTAGTTGGGAATCCATCTTGACCTAATAAACCCGGTTTAAACCCATAGTGTTTCTTGTGATTAATCATGAATGGGTGATGTAAGTATGAAAGGTTATGGTTCTCTCCTATGTCAGCTTCCTCTCTACAAGGCTTAGAGTCTACTACCTTCAACATAAAACTACCCGGACTATATGGTTTGATGGGTGGGTCGGGACCTAATTCAATTCCTAAGTTCACATCTAAGGATGGAAGATTAGGTAACGGTTTTGGTTTAGGCTCCAGTTCATCAAAACTAGGAACTTCCATAGAACTAAAAGAAAGGTTATGACTACAAGTATTCAAACCTATTTCTTCTAGTTTTGTTTGGTCCAAGGGCTCTACTTCAATTGGGGTTCCTATAGTCCCTTCTACTTCTTCCGGGTAAGTCACGGGCGGTGTGTATGCCTCGAATGATGGTAGGACTTGTGGGGTACTTTGTAGGTTTGTGTTATTTACCTCATCCTTCCTTGTCTCTATATCAATTATGTCCACATCATGTGTTTTAGTAGAATCTAACCAAACATGTTCCTAAGTATCTCAAATCCTTCTCTAGCCATTTCAAGTTCTAAGTCCGATTCATAAGAATCTTCCCCGATAACATGATTACTATGTTCAATTTGCCTAAAGGATTCATCATGTGTTCCTTGAGATTCAAAGTCATTGATCATAAAACCTAGGTCTTTTTGCTCAATATGATCATGTTCGGCTAAATCCTCCTCAATTGTTTCCTCAAGTTGTGATGTATACGAACCCATTAATTCATTAAACTTATGGTTCACGGTTAGGAGGCTTTCCTCAAAAATTTTCCAAAGGGTCTTATTAAAAGGAGTTGATCCTAACAATGATTGTTTAATAGAAGCCACACATGCACATAATTCATCAAACCTATCAAACTTTATACCCATCTCCTCTTGTATATAAATAAGATCACTTAAAAATTCATTGGAACAACAGGAAGCAAATCTATCCGTGTAAAGTAATTGTTCCTCTATTGTTAATGATCTAAATGGAATTTCATCTGCCATGGTGACAAATGAAAATGGTTTTACAAACAAAGGGCACAAAGAAAAAGATAGACTAAAGAAATCTAATAAAAAGAAAAATAAAAATCTCACTAGAAAGGAATCTAGTGAGTAGACCTAATAAAATAAAAATTCAACCTAAACAATAACTATTCCCCGGCAACGGCGCAAAAAACTTGATGCGTGGTTTTGCGACCTTACAACAGGTTTTACCTCTCGAGGGATCTCGAGAAGCTTGCAATCCCCACCAGGCAGTGTACCTGACCGATGTAGTATAGTGAAGTGGCAAGTACCGGGGGATTGATCGTTCTCTAGGGGAATAGTGTCGTTAGGATTGAAAAACTACTCTAATAGGTCTAAGGGTGAGGGAAGATTCTTTTTTTTGTATTTTTATATTTTTTTATGAAAGCAAGTAAAATCTCGGGTTTGAAGGAGTGGGCGGAATCAGTTGCTAGTCAACTAACCCAAATAACTACAAATGCAATTAAAATAAAATAACTGAAAATGAAAAGGTGGTGAAACTTATATGGAGAGAAATGTGTTTACTTAGATTTCCTTACTCCCTAACTATCTTTTACCGGTTGATTAGTGTGTATTAATTGCGTGGATGACGGGTGTATTCCTTAATACCAATCGTGGGGTGGCGTACGTACTTCCCCAACTCTACAAGCTCCTACTTCACTCCTATGTCGAGCCGGCTAAGAAGCTCCTAACATGGGATCACTAGAATTCGCTCATGCATTAAATACAACCGTAAAAACCTTAGTACGCATTGGTTCATGTTTCTTAAGACGTTCAAGCAAGTTACCGTATAGGAGGTTAGCCAGTTTTCATAAGCCTAACATCGATAAACAATCATCCAAAACAATTAATAACACACCAACAACCAATAATCAATAGTTAGGTTTCATTAGATCTAAGCAAACACAAGATAAATCTAGCCTAGCATGTTAATTAAAAGAAAAGAATAAGATATAATCAAACAACACATAGACATATTGAATGATTAATTGATTACTTATCTTCAATTAAACATGGGAGATCCAAGGGTATAAAACCCTTAAAAATGGCAGAAAATTCGTCTTAGGGTTTCTCCTCACAAAGTTGCACACTAATGACTAAAAATTGCAAAACTATAAATAGAATTTAGGGGCTGACGGCGTCACGTTGTAGGAGGTGACGCCGTTACCTCGCCGCGGCTAGGGTTCCCGGATGGTCTTCCTGACGCCGTCCCTCTTTAATCCTCCAAAATCCGCTCTGGCCCGTCAAGGGTTGACGCCGTCAAAATTGTGCTTGACACCGTCTCTCTTTAACTTAAACCGTGACGACCTTGATCACCTTAAAGGGTGACGCCGTCAGATTTTCATTGTAAAACTCTCTGGCGCGTCACGTGTATTTTGTCATATCCACCTCTTTTGCCAAGCCGTGACGCCGTCAGGAGCAATCCTTGATGCCGTCACGTGTACTTTTCTAGCATCTTTGGAGACTTTGTCGAATTCTTCACTTTTATGCTCCAAAAACGTCCAAAATGCTTCCTTTTCCAGATTTCTTCTCCAAAGTACCTAAAATGACAAAAGGAACGATTTAGGGCAATATTTGATCAAATAAATACGATTTAGGGCTTAAATGACCCCCTAAAAGCGGTACACTTTTCGCTTCATCTGGGTGTGTAACACCCCAACCCGACCTTGGTCAAGATGCCACATTATGGTGTCTATCAGAACATACAAAATAAACGCAAGCGGAAGACTTCATAAATAAAGTAAGGTCAAGAACATCATGACTTCCAAACTTACAAACTTCCAACAAGTCTAAACATGAAATGAAACGAAATGTGTGGAAAACTAGAAGGGAGGTTGAATAGTTTTACCGTTTTTAAAATTATTTTTCTTTGAATACTTAACGTGATTTCAAGTAATGCAAACAATAAACAATATATACCAACTAAGTAGAGAAAGAAACAATCAAACTACAACACGGATGTTTATAGTGGTTCGGTCTACAAGGACTCTCTTCCTTGCCCTACTCTACTCCTCGAGCCTCTAACTCGAGAGTTTCTCTTCACTAAGAAACAAGCTCCCTTCTCGGCGGAGAAAACCTTTACAAACTTCGCTTACACTTTTTCCAGTACAAAGCTAAATACCGAGTTCTTTTAGAAGGGCACAACCACTCCCGATACTCTATGTATTTTGAGGACTAAAATACTAACCGATCACAATAGAGGTATATGATAGTTTGGTACAACAATGATGTGTAAAAGACAACTAATTCACACTACTACTAATCTAAGAAGTCTTGCAATGCTTAGTTGAAGCTTGTGTTGCTTTGATCTCTTTGCTATAAAAGAAAGATCACTATGAATGAAATATGTAATATGAATGGGTTAGTAATGAATGAAAGAATGTATAATGTTGTTTATGCTTATGAGTTATGAGAAAACATGAATGTATGGCTTGCTATTTATAGGCAATTGCCTTGGCAAACCATGGATGGGACAGATCCAATTTAAGGGATCCGTCCACTATGCTGTTTGGTTCCGCGGGAGCCTGACAGCAAATCTTCAAATATCTTTCCCAAATCCAACCAAGATATTTTCAAATCTAATCTTTGAGTGAAGATCAATCTAAGATATTCATAAGATCTTTAAGATATCCTAAAGATATCAATGTGATGCATGCCATGATGTCATTGTACATATTCCATATTAAGAAATAAAATGTAAATGAATATAACATATAAATGTAAATATATGTAATATGTATATACTAATGATCATGTATGTAGCTTGTAAATGATGTTATGAGTTTATGAAAAACTTGTGACTGTAGATGTAAAAGACTTTAACTATATATTTATGCTTTACTAAAAATAAAATTTATAATTGTCATTAACAAAATATAGCAAAGATTGTAAAATATAAATAACGTTTTTTAGACGATATTTGTATTAACAATCTCCCCCTTTTTGTTGATGACAAAACATGAAGTTTATTTTTAAGTAATGAAATAAATAGAGTGCAAGTCTTTTAAAAATATAGATTAAAATAGTTTAATGCAATTTTTAAAATCAATTTAGGCATTTTAAATTGTATAAAACATGTAATGTATGAGTTTAATATTATTTCTCCCTTTTTGTCGAAACAAAAAGAAGAAATGCATAGCGGAATGTAGTGAATGGCCCTTTGTGATTACTCCCCCTAATTGGAGTGCCAAGTATGATGATACATGGATTTTGAGTGCTTAATAGCTCCCCCTTAGATAATACTCTCCCTAGTTGGAGTGCCAAGTATATGATGCATGAAATGAGAATTCTACAATACAAATGTTAGTGCTTGATTAGCTCCCCCTTGACCAATACTCCCCCTTGTTAGGGTGCTAAAGTATATGATGCAAGGTTGAAGAATGCTAAAAAACAAATGTTAGTTGATAAGAAGTTCAAACCAACCATATAATGATGCATGATGAATGAGAGCTACAATACAAAGGTTAGTGGTAATAGTTCAAACCAACCATATAATGCAAAATAAGTGATCACACACAAACATTAACAAACATCTCTCATTGGAAAATTATTTGTGACAATAGTCACAAATGGAGATACTTACAAAGTAACTAAATGGAAAATAACTTAAAAAGAGTCATAAAATAAAAATCCTAGAAAATAAAGAAAATCCTAAGATAAAAGGCTCCTAGTTTGAGCATCTATTGAGGTGGGTGCCAAATAGCGTTGAGGCGCTCAAGGATATGGTTCAAGATGAACCTCATCTAATTTTGTAACTCATGAACCAAAATGTTGGTTCGTTTAGTGAGATGGGCGGTTCTCTCATACATGGGACAACCATGGTGAGGGAAGTTGGGTGGAAGGTTTGGTTCGTTTGTTGGTGGTGGTGGTGGTGGTGGAGGTGGTGGAGCATGAGTTGATTTTCGGTAGGTGTGAAAGAACATTGAGGCGCTCTAGGATATGGTTCAAAATGAACCTCATTTCATTTTGCAACTCATGAACCAAAATGTTGGTTCACCGAGTGAGATGGGCGGTCCATTCACACATGGAACAACCATGTCGAGGGAAGTTGGGTAGAAGGTTTGGTTCATTAGTTGGTGGTGGTGGTGGTGGTGTTGGTTGGTAGTTTGATGGTGGTGGTGGCGTTGGTTGATGGTTTGTTGGTGGAGGCGGTGGAACATAAGTGGGAGACCTGATGGATGCAAGCAATGTGGATTGTAGATCCATTGCTTCATTGAGGTGGGAATCCACCATGTTTGAAAAGGCGTAGAAGCGATTAAGTTCCTCATTTATTTCGCCTTGAGTTTGTGATTGGTTAATCCACATTGACTCATCAATGGCTTGAAGGGTGGAAGTTGGTGAAAAAGGTTGAGGTTGTTGTGGTTGTTGAGGTGGAGCTTGATCACGGTAGAGAGGACCATGAATGTCCCTACAGATAGGGTGGATGAGTAGTGGTTCTTGTTGTGAGGGTTCAACCTCAAAAGGCATTGGTGGTGGATTGGTGGATCTAGGTGGAAGGTCTTACAAGGGTTCTAAGTAGGGGTAAGGAGAGGTTGGTGGTGTGGCAAACAACTCTATTGTTTGTAGTTTAGGTGAATGAGGAGGTGATGGTGATCTTGTTAATTGAGATGGTGCGGGTGGTGGTGTGGTGGCTATTGGAGTTTTGGTAGGTGGTGGAGTGGTGTTGATGATATGTGGTGATGTTGGAGTTGACAAGGTGAGGAAGTTCTCATTATCAATTGGAGATGAGATATTTAGAGGTGATGATTCTGAGGATGAGGAGTTGATATTGATAAAACAACATGGTCTAACACTCATTCTGGCTGTTCTTCTGTGTGGTCTGGATGTTGATGAGGAGTTGTTTGACTTTTTCATTTTGAAGAAGAAGGTTGAGATATGCAGAAAAATGCTACTAAAAGTGGTGGTGAAGGTGTGAGAAATGATCATCTAAAGGCTTCCAATTTATAGACTCCAAGGTTCATGGAAGAGTGTGTTTGGATTTGATGTTAAACCATACAAAGATGGTGGTTCCTAATGATTTGGAAGAGGAAAAGAAGCTAGTCATATCATCAAAGTCAATCCAATGAGATGGAATTGAGTGAGATGATGAAGATATGCAGTTAATACATAGTAGTGAGTGGAAAATCTAATGATGTGATTGATCCATGGATTGCAAGGAACCATTTTAAGGGATCCTTGCTTGTTGGAGAAAGGTAACTTGAGTGATTTTTGAATTTTCAAGTTTTGGTGGGAAATAAGTTTCCTATTGTTCTAAGTGATATAAGATGATCCTAATATTAGTTATTATCAGTAAAAGTGTCCTAATAACAAGAGTGAGTGAACTAGAGTGCGAGATTAATCAAAAATTTAAAAATGTAGCTGTTGATCCGCGAAACCAAACGATTACACAGGAGGATCCCTATTTTTGGGTCCGCCTGATCCGTCAGGTGGTTTTTGGCGGCACCAAAAACTTGGACAGACGGAACCATATTTTTGGTTCCGCCATATTCGCTGATAAAAAAAAAGTAAACAGTGGGCATTTTTGTAGGCCCAAAACCCGTTTAAATCTCGTAAATTTTCCTAAATCATGTGTAATTATAGATCAAACCGAGGATAATGAACTTACTAATAATATAAATTATGCCAAACAGTGGCTTAAGAGTTGAAAATTTGATAACATCTAAATGCTATCGCCCTGCATGATCAGGTTAGTTCACATAGTTGTTTAATGATAAGTTAATATCTCACAATCTTAAAAATACATCACATCATTGTTTAAAACCAATTGTACCAAACACTCATTAACCTCTCATTGCCTGTCAAGTTTCTTGTTGATCTTCGTTAGGAAGCGCCCGATGCATTTGAACATCCCTCTCGTTTTCTTGAACTCTTTAGTTTGTTGTTCAATGGGTGGAAGTTGGTTCATATAATCTAGAGGTGGAAGCCTAGAGTTTGGGAGTCCGTCATCCTCACTCATAGATGATGATGAGAAGGAGGTTGGTGGATGAGGACGTTTTCCTTTTAACTTGGCTACTCTTTTATCACTCAAGGGTACAAATGTGTGGGGAATGAGGGAGTAGTCTGGGTAAAAACCTCTAGCATTTGGAGGGATAGGTGTAAATGCTCTAAAAAGACGGGTGAGAAGCATCCCGTATGGCATAGCGGTGGTTCCTAACACTGGTATATCGGCCATCCTTTTGGCCACATATTAGGCAAGGTTGAAAGGTTGATGAGTTGACACGCAATAAAGCATGTAGCATAGGCAAGCATTGATGTGGTCTCTATTCCCTATGGTGCACAAGACGTTGGCCCAAAGAATTTCCTTCCATTTCTTAATTTGTGGCCTAAGTTCGTCTAGCTCCATGCCAAACGGGTCTCGATCGACCTCATTGCCTTGTCAGGTGGTCCTAGTGTGGGAAGTTCTTGGGAGGAAGAGATGGTCTAGGATAATCTCTTTTGGTGTCAAAGGAGTGTCGTATGGAGGCATACGATCGACAATAGAATCAAGGGTTGACAAAGACCATTTGTCGGAGTAAAGGCAAGTACCTTCACCCGGAATTCCTAGGACTTCCGCAAATTGGTTTAATGGAATGTTGAATTGGGATTGATTGACTTTGAAATGAATGGAGATGAGACCATAATCATTTTAGCTAGGGACAACACTAGCATAAAACTCTAATATAAATCTAGGACATATTGGTTTGTCAATGTCCAAGAGGCAATCAAATTGAATGGTAGCTAGTTGTTGGCGAATTTTGGTTCCTTCTAGAAAGGAAGGGTCTATGGTTCTACCCTCGTGGACATATCTCTTTTCTAAGGCCTTAAAATTCTTTACTTGTTCCGTTGTAAGTCCCTTCGTCTTATGGTGTTTTGGGAGGTAGTTAAGGGTGTCTTTGTGATCGTAGAAAGTTGCGGGAGGCATGTTTGATCCTAAATACAAAATTTACATACTTTAGTTAAAACTAATGAAACTTTAGATATGATGTTCTAGTGTGTGCCTACATGGGGACAATGTGGAGGTGCGGTTATCTCGACTCCTTTTAATTCATGAAAAATTCATTTAGCAAATTTTATAACAAAATGAGAGATAACCCAAACGCTCTTAATTCAATGTAACTTCAATTGAATGTACCCGAAAATACATATTAGTTATGTATTTCCTTCAGCATTCAAGAGACATTATGCAAATAATGTTTTAAACATAACGTTTTTATTTATATGAACAATGTGAAAAATCATTTTTCCTAATAGTGAGAAGCTTTTTACAAAAAGTTTCACATGGGGTTTTTAGTGAATTATAATAATGTCCTACAAGATACAATTCCTAACTATGGAAAACATGATTTGTTATGTAATTTAGTGAATATGCTTCATGATTAATCAAAAAGATCCATAATCCCCAAGTTTTGGTTTTGTGCAAGAAATAGAAATCCTAGACTCAGATCAGAAGTGTAAATATAGTTGGGATACTTACAGTGTGAGTTAGAGCACAAGTTTGTTGAAGAAGATGACCTAAATTCTGAGAATGGTTTGCTATGGGTCGAGTTTGTGTTTCTTGTGTGTTGTGGTAATGAGAAAAGGAGTGTTAGTTTAATATAAGTAAAAACCAACCCAGGAACCCATGAATAGGGCGGAACCAAATTTTTGGTTCCGTCCTTGTTGTCGAAGGGTTCCGTGGTGACTGTTTGTGTTTTTGGTTGTGTTTGGTTAATCATAGGTTTGAGCTAAAGTTTTAACTACATATTTGGTTCCATTAATCCTAGACCAAGTCTAAGAAGGTTAAATGGTTCTCTCTTAAGAGGTTTTGTTAGGATATCGGCAATGTTCTCTTCTGAGGATACTTTCTCGATTGAGATGTTTCCTTTTTGAACATTGTCGCGTAGAAAGTGATGACAAATTTCTATGTGTTTGGTTCTAGCATGTTGAACTAGATTCTTGCTAAGGTCGATAGCTCCTTTGTTGTCGCAGAGAATGTGTGTAAAACCCTAACATTCATAAACCTAAAACTACGTATACTTTTTAATGTTACCTAAACTTTGTGATATTACAAATTAAACCCTACACTTATTTTATGAGGAAAAAAAAAGCCAAACTAGACTAACCTAAAGTATAAACTAAATAAAAGTGTGCAAGATTTAAAAAGTTTCCTAAGACCTAGCACTATCACATGTTTGTAAAGTTTCAAATTAATATTTATGAGGTCCCCTAAAAACTCGGCCAATCTTTAGAACTCATAACCGGTATTTTACTACCATTCAACACCAAATTAAAGGATAATTACTACTTTCCTAATTGACTATACGCTCCTCTCCTATGAAGTCGGATAAAACACGCTTTCTCTTTGACTCCTACTTCATTCTCTCATTCGTATACCATTAAACAAAAAACCACACACACACTATTTTCTCTCTCAAAAATCCTAAGGAGTCGACATAGTTGCTGAGATCGTGCGATAAAAAAAAAAAAAAAAAAGAAGGGTGTTGTGATCGTGTAATTGTTGTTGTGTGTTCGTATCTAGGGTTTGTTCGAGAAGGCTGTTCTTGTTTTTCTTTTCCATTCGATCCAAAAACACAGCAGCAAAAAAGGGATTCTTGTGGCCTTCTTGGTGATCGAGTGGGTTGTGATTTGCAGCTCTTGTGTTTTGATTCATAGCAACTTCGGAATTGTAGCAGCCCTTGTGAACGACCTCTTTTCCTTGTCGACCTCCCTTGAGTCTGCCATAAGGCATCACGCATTAACCATACATCTTTAAAACTTGTAAATTGTTAATATAGGAATCCTAACAGAAACTGGTTTTATTGCTACATCTCATGGTTACTCATGCTGTCTTTCGATCTATATATGTATATGTACCACACGAATAATCTCTAATTCATTTTGTCGAGTCTGAATTAACATATGACGCCAAACTCGTTCTTTTTTTTTCCTTATATCGATCCCAAAGCAGAAACGAACAAGGATAAGATGAACCGTAGGGATATGCGTAAGAGCGATGTGTGTGGGTATGTTGTGTGGGAATCGTACTCGTGTTCGAACTGGTCACTTCATTTTTTTTGTGTTCGTCTCGATCAGACCTCATCAGATTCACGTCCGTTTTCGAGTCTAGGGTGGCACTTGTTCACGTTGGGCTTGCATGGCATGGGAGTATATTTTGAACATATGGTTATTATAACCTGTTAAGCATAATATTAAACAATTAGTAAATTATGAAAACATGTTAGATTATGGCCATGCATGTTCCCTGAATTGAAATTTACATTGTAAAGTGTACGTATAAATTAGAAAATGAATCGAGTTTGGTATATATTTAATATTATTATGCACCTTGTATCGTTTTGGCCCTAACCTTGTCCCGTCTATTTTGGCATCTCGCTGGATAGAAAGAAAGGGAAGGCAAGATGGGTTTGGTTTGTTCTTGTCGGATTTGATGTGATACTGAAAGTTACGTTAGTGTTGAATCTGAGTATTGTTTTGAATGTGTTATATCCAAATATGTTATGTTCCATTCGAATTCAATTCGGGTTTAATAATTTGGTCCGACTCCCTTTCGTCTCTAATTAGTAAAAATAAGTTCTAAAACCATAATTTACACTTTAAACTTTAAACTTCGATAATTGTCATATTAAACCTTAGACTTGCTAATTTACATTTTAGACTCTAAACTAGGATTAATTGTCATATTAAACTTTAAATTATTATATTGATCACGTTAAACCTTTAAGTTTATTTAATTGTCAATTGTGACCCTAAGCTATATAACTTATATGGAAACTTACTATTTTTGGAAAGTGACTAAATATGAAAACATACTAAATATGGAAACTTACTAAAAACTGAAAAGCCGACTAAATAAGTAATCTGAATTAAATAAGCTTTTAATAAGTTAGTTATGAATTCGTGTAGATTCGCTGAAGATGGAGTTTGCTTCCGACCTTGATATTTTCTGTTGTGTTTTCATTTGCGGTATAAGGTACAGATATTCTGACCTTCCTTATAAGGTTTCTCATGATCTCTTTCATATTCTGATCCGTTAGTTTCTGATTTGATGCCATTGCTATGATTTCCTTTGCTTGAAACTTCCAATTGATCCCATTTAATGTGACCTCTGATATGAATCTATGTTATGAAAACCTTTTTAATGTTTTGAGAAAAACCATTTTAAAAATATGTTTATAAACGATGCGAAACTACTTTTATACAAAATATTACTAACTTTTATGAAAACTATATTTTGAAGACAATCTTTATAAAAACCGTTTTGAAAGATTATTTTTATGAAAACCACTTTAAAGGATCGTTTTATGAAAATCATGAATAAAGGATTGTTTAAAATGGACTTTTGATAGAAACTCTTGAAATGAACTTTTGATCTGAACCTTGACTTGATTCTTATATGATTGATCTATGAACTTGATTTGGACCTCTGATACTACTTCTGATATATTTGATATGAACCCTCTGTTATGAACCTATTATTATGAACCTTTGATTATGACACATCTGATTTGATATGATATCTGACTCTTAGTTTGATACCCGAGCCAAACTCTGTGACACTAGGCATGGGGGTTCCATTTCCATGTCTGTGATGCACCACTGGCATGACTCATGTGAGGGTGAGTGATTCCTCACACCGTCCCCTTTTTGATTATGCGCGCTTTATTATGATTGGTATATGGTTCGGGGGGCGTATGGATTGCAATCCTAGATCTGTTCTGTTTAGTGGATTATCTATATATGATTTATTATTGTCTGGTGACTGGTGCTTGTGTGCAATACACACCTTTTACATATATCTGGGAGCTAGCTACTCCATTTGAAGAATGAGGACACCCCTCATATTATCTGATTATCTGAGAGGTCTCCCCTCTATATGATTTGAAGATTTATGGTTATGATATGATATGATCTGTTTCTGGGCTCGTGGTGGATTACTATCCCTTTTCTCTTTCCTTTATACTTATTCTTTGACTTATTCCTTGAACCCTATTACATTTCCTTGTTTATTATTGATATTTTATACGTTTGTTATCGTTATATCTGTTCACTGAGCTCTCGTAGCTCAGCCGCATTTCTTTTCCTGCGGCAGGTTTTAGTAGGAAGTTGGGAATGGGTGGAGAGTACTTTGGACTTAGAAGACTTGATAAGCTACTTTTGGACTTAGAAGTGATTAGAAGTTATGATATTTCAGAATTAGTATTTGCACTTGTAATCTTGTAAATTTCCGTATTTCGTTTGTAACCTTTGAGATTTCTTATAGATGTATGCTTTGTTTTGATCTGATATGAAACCATTGTTGTGATATCTTTACCCTTGTCGGGTTGGGGTGTTACAATGTGGACGTCGTTGAGTTGAATCCCATAGTCGACGAGAGCTTGTTTCATCCAAAGTGCTTGTTAACATGCTTTTCTTGCAGACACGTACTCGGCTTCGGTTGTTGAGATTGCTAGAGCTGTTTGTTTCTTTGAGAACCATGCAGTAAGACAATGCCCAATAAAAGTACAAATACCACATGTACTCTTTCTATTGACATAGTCACCGACATGGTCTGATTAGGCATACACTATGGTTTCAATTCCCGTTCCTTTGGGATACCATAATCCTAAGTGTGTAGTACCTTTAATGTATCTAAAAATTCATTTTACGGCTTCAAGATGGGATGTTTTAGGATCTTCTTGAAAGCGAGCACATAGACAAACACTGAACATAATGTCGGGTCTACTAGCCGTGAGATAGAGTAGACTACCAATCATTCCTCTATATTTAGTGCTATCTACGGATTCACCTTTTTCATCCTTTGTGAGTTTAGTTTCCGAAGACATAGGTGTTTTCATAGGTTTGGAATCCTCAAGTCCAAATTTATTAAGCATATCTTTGATGTACTTAGATTGGTTGAAGAATATCCCATCTTCTAATTGTTTTATTTGGAGTCCTAAGAAAAAGTTTAGTTCTCCCATCATACTCATTTCAAACTCGTCATGCATGATTTTTGAGAAATCGTCACATAACTCTTGACAAGTTGATCCGAATATGATGTCATCCACATATATTTGAACTATGATAATATGTGATCCCTTTTTCTTAGTGAAAAGAGTGTTGTCTACTAGTCCCATGGTATATTTATGTTCATTTAGGAATGTCTTAAGTCGATCATACCATGCTTTTGGTGCTTGCTTAAGTCCGTATAAAGCCTTTTTAAGTTTGTAAACATGATTTGGTTTTTCAAAATCGGCAAAGCCGGGAGGTTGTGCGACATACACTTCCTCATTAATAAAACCATTAAGAAATGCACTTTTGACATCCATTTGAAAAAGTTTAAAGTCATGTGCACATGCATATGCAAGTAGTATTCTAATTGACTCGAGCCAAGAGCAAATGTTTCGTCGTAGTCAATACTTTCTTGTTGGTTATAGCCTTGAGCTACTAGCCTAGCTTTGTTTCTAGACACTACACTGTTTTCATCCATTTTATTTCTAAATACCAATTTTGTTCCAATTATGGTTTGACATTTTGGTTAAGGGACTAATGTCCAAACATCATTTCTAACAAATTGTTTTAATTCTTCTTGCATTGCTATAACCCAAGATTCATCTTTTCTAGCCTCATTTATATTTTTGGGCTCAATGGTTGAAATGAAACAAAATAAATTACTTTGATTTTGAACTTTTGATCTTAAGGTTCTTTCATTAATTTCTCCTATGACATTATCTAATGGATGACTTTTAGATTCTTTGACATTGAATATTTCTCTATTTAAAGGTTCGTCTTCTTTGTCATTATCTAAATTCTCTTGGTTTTCAACCATTTGACTTTCAACTAAGTCATCATCTACCAAAGGTGATGTCTTAGAGGGAGGTGGACTTTCGTCAGATGTTACGTTCAACGATTCCTCGACTCTTAAGGTTTCTTTGTTCAAAACGATATAGGGTTTACTATTTTGCGAGTATCCATGGAACACACCTTCATAAGACTTTGGATCAAATTTGGTGAGATAATCCTTAGTGTTTAAAATGAATCACTTGCTTCCAAAAATTCTAAAGTATCCTAAAGTAGACTTTTTGCCTATATAAAGCTCATATGGAGTTTTATTCAAAAATGGTCTTATTAAAACTCTATTTAAGATATAGGTGGATGTGTCAACGGCATTACACCAAAACTTTTTTGGTATGTTTTGTTCATTTTGCATTGTTCTACTCATTTCTTGAAGTGTTCGGTTTTTACGTTTTACTACACCATTTGATTGAGGAGTTCGAGGAGCCGAGAAATTATGTGTTATGCCATTAGCATCACAAAAAGCTTCAAATTGAGTTTCATTATCAAATTCACGACCGTGCTCCGTTCTAATTGACACAATGCTATTTCCTAGTTGATTTTGAATTTTCTTACTTAGAATTTCAAATTTATCAAAATCTTCATTTTTAGTTTTCAAAAATTTAGTCCAAGTGTATCTTGAATAATCATCTACTATGACCAAAGTGTAGAAGTTTCCTCCATAACTTTGTATAGCGGATGGACTAAACAAATCCATATGCAATAGTTCTAGACACCTAGATGTAGACACCATATTTTTAGCCTTATGGCTATTATGAACTTGTTTTCCAATTTTGCAAGCATCACAAAAGTGTTGGTCGTATTTCAACTTGGGTATGTTCCTAACGAGTTCCTTAGATGATAGAGATTGGATTAGTCTCATATTGGCGTGGCCTAAGCGTCTGTGCCAAAGAGTTGAGTTGTCGTCTAGAGAGGTAAGACAAAGTTTGTCTTTAGATGTTTTATCTAATTTCATAACGTATACGTTATTTTTCAAAACACCTTTACCTACGGTTATACCGTCTTTTAGTATTTTACTTCCATTTTCACTGAAAAGGTCGTTATACTTTTTACGGCATAGTTGACTAATACTAAGTAAGTTAAAACCTAGGTTATTAACATGAGCAACATCATCAATAGAGAGAGAAAGCCATGAGAGATAGTACCTTTTCCGACGATTTTGCTTTTAAGCTTGCTACCAAACGTAACATTACCTCCGTCGTATGCTTGGTAGGTTGAGAAAAGGCTCTTGTTTCCCGTCATGTGCCTTGAACACCCGTTATCTTTTATCCACTCGTTTGGTTTCAAACCGACTTTCAAGCATACATAAGTTATAGAAAAACTGAAGCATTTGGTCCCCAATATCTCATAGGCCATTTGGGTTAAACATCCCATTATCTTGATTCATGTATGGAAATGGTGGATAAGGGTTCCATGGCATGTAGTTGGGACTTTGATAATTCCTAGGAAAGGTTGGGTTCCAACTATTTTGATAATGAGGTTGTGTGTTGTAGTTACTTTTTGGAAAGGGGCGTTTAGGAATAGTATTCCTAGGTCTTTGTTGAGTAGTTTTAGCTCTAAATTCATTTCTAGCCTGTCCTACTCCTATAGTAACAGCTGGTTTTTGTTTGTTAACAGTTGAGCTAGTACTAGCTTTTCTTGTAACTTTAACAAACTCAGTACGGGCCGAGGTGCAAGCTTTCTGTTCAGCAACATTTCCCACGGATCCCTTCTCCACTACTGGCAGAACCAAAGATTTGGTTCCGTCAGATCCGTGGGTTTCTGAAACTATTGGAACAGTTTCTTGTACTTTAACGGTTTGCTTCTTAAAACTACTTAAGTCTCATAGTTTCATAAAGCCTAATCCGGTTTTATCATGAGGTAATTTCGGAATTCTCATTATCTCATCTACACAACTTATATTTTTAGCAAACCTTTTAAACTAAGAGTTTTGTTTGATAAGTGCATCCTGTGTGATTTTAAGCTTTTCTAATTCTAGTCTAAGCTCTTGACATGAAGCATATACTTCGTCAATAACTTTACCTTTTTCTAATCTTTTAACTTTTTCCTTTAATTCATAAACTTTGTTTTCTAGAAATTCCTTTTTGGTTTTCAAAAACTTATTTTTGTTTATGATTTTTTGACTAAGTTCAAAGAGATTGTTATATTCCTTTTGCAAGGTGTCATCATCAATAGAAGAATACGAAGAGTCAGAATGTACCTCGTCTGAGTCATGAGCCATGAGAGCAACTTCTTCGTTCTTAGGCTCTTCATCATCATCTTCACTGTCACTCCAAGCCCCACTTACAAAAGCTCTTTGAGTTTTGTTCTTGGCTGGCTTAGGAAACTCTCCTATCAGATGACTTGTATCTCCGCATCTAAAACACTTTCTTTCTCCTTTTCCTTTCTTGTCATCACGGTCTTACAGGAAGGATTTCTTTTCTTCTCGAGGTTGTCTTACGAACTTTCCTCATCTCCTAAAGAACTTCTTGAAATCTCTTATGGCCATGGCATATTCTTCATCTTCGCTACCCGAACTAGACTCTTCATCATCACTTGAATCTACCTTAGCTTTTAAGGAAATGGACTTGACCTTTTCCTTTTTGCCTTTAACTATCTCTGAATCTTATTCCATCACCATCTCATGAACTTTGAGATTTCCTATTAGCTCGTCAAGTGACATGCTTGAAATATCCTTGGATTCTTCAATGACCGTCACCTTTGCTCTCCACTTCGGATGAAGTGCTCTAAGAAATTTCCTACCAAAGTTCTTACTACAAAAAGAATCGACAAGTGCTTTAAGAGAAGTAATGATAGTATTAAACCTAGCAAATGCACTATCAATGGTCTCATCTTCAGGGATAACAAATTATTCATATTGTTGAACAAGAAGATCAATTTTGTGATCCTTGACTTGTGAGTTCCCTTGTTGAGTGATAATTAAGGATTGCCAAATATCTTTAGCGGTTTTACACGTAAAGACTCTTTCATATTCTTTCCTAGGTAAAGCATTATAAAGCATCATTTTAGCCTCATTATTTCTGGCAATCAACTTCTTTTGCTCATCACTGTGACGAGTAAGTGAAGTATCCTCATCCCGACCACTTGATATATCTTTTATTATGGCTTTATGGTCACCTTCTATAATAATGTACCATAGATCTATGTCTTTTGATTTCACATAAGTTTCAAAGAGATTTTTCCAATATATAAAACTATTTGGTTCAAATAGTGGTGGTCTTTGCATAGATTGCGCTTCTTTGATGTTTTCAAAATCCATGGATCGTTTCAAGTTTTAAAATACAATATATTTTGAAAGTCTTGAGTAATGTAGCTCTGATGCCAATTGTGGAAAACTAAAAGGAGGGTTGAATAGTTTTACCCTTTTTAAAATTCTTTTGCTTTGAATACTTAACATGATTTCAAGTAATACAAACAATAAACAATATATAACAAGTAAGTAGAGAAAGAAAAAATCAAACCACAACACGGATGTTTATAGTGGTTCGGTCTACAAGGACTCTCTTCCTTGCCCTACTCTACTCCTCGAGCCTCTAACTCGAGAGTTTTTCTTCACTAAGAAACTAGCTCCCTTCTCGGCGGAGAAAACCTTTACAAACGTCGCTTACACTTTTTTCGGTACAAAGCTAAATACCGAGTTCTTTTACAAGGGCACAACCACTCCCGATACTCTATGTATTTTGAGGACTAAAATACTAGCCGATCACAACAGAGGTATAAGAGAGTTTGGTACAACAATGATGTGTGAAAAAAAACTAATTCACGCTACTACTAATCTAACAAGTCTTGCAACGCTTAGTTGAAGCTTGTGATGCTTTGATCTCTTTGCTACAAAAGAAAGATCACTAAGAATGAAATATGTAATATGAATGGGTTAGTAATGAATGAAAGAATGTATAATGTTGTTTATGCATATGAGTGATGAGAAAACATGAATTTGTGGCTTGCTATTTATAGGCAACTGCCTTGGCAAACCATGGATGGGACGGATCCAATTTAAGGGATCCGTCCGTTATACTGTTTGGTTCCGCGGGAGCCTGACAGCAAATCTTCAAATATCTTCCCCAAATCTAATCAAGATATTTCCAAATCTAATCTTTGAGTGAAGATCAATCTAAGATATTCATAAGATCTTCAAGATATCCTAAAGATATCAATGTGATGCATGCCATGATGTCATCGTACATATTCCGTATTAAGAAATAAAATGTAAATGAATATAACATGTAAATGTAAATGTATGTAATATGTATATACTAATGATCATGTATATAGCTTGTAAATGATGTTATGAGTTTATGAAAAACTTGTGACTATAGATGTAAAAGACTTTAACTATATTTATGCTTTGATAAAAATAAAATTTATAATTGTCGTTAACAAAATATAGCAAAGATCGTAAAATATAAATAACGTTTTTTAGACGATATTTGTATTAACAAAATGAAATATCAAAAACTTGAGTATAATCATAATCCAAAACAATAGGGAATCTAATCAAGGTAGGTCTTCTAGCTCCTACTCTCATCACTCATGCCTAGCATCCCGCTTATTACCTGCCGCATGAAAAAGAAACGCGACTGAGCTTAAAAAGCCCAGTGAACAGATATATATACAAAACAGATAGGTAATAAGCATAAGTGAACGAAGATGAATCATACGAATCAAAGGCATAGATATCATAAGTCAAATGAAATGGAGAAATAAGATAATACGAATCAGATAATCATAAAGAACCAAGGAATCAAATAGGAATAGTCACGAACTTGTCTAAACGAGACACTCGAATAGACCACATAATCACATATACAGAATAGCCACGAGCCTGTCTAAACGAGACACTCGAATAGACCACATAATCACATGTACATACCTCAATCATATGCACGAAGAGAGGAGGCCTCTAAGTACCAAATAGTGAGTGGGGTGTTGGGCACACACAAGGCAGTCACCAAATCATATCATAATCATATCAAAACATATACCTAGGATGCATCCGTATGCCCCCTACAAAACAAATCATATATGTACCCTGTACTAGACAAGTATACACACATATCATAATGGCCAAGAGATCTCATATCATATCAACAGGGGACGCCGTGGACTAATCACACCGCCACAGATAGTGTCATGCCATTGGTGCCTCAATGACATGGCCATGGTACCTCCATGGCTAGTTAGCTCGGGCAACAGAACAGAACAAACCATATCAAGTCATCATGTCATATCCAACAGAACGTATCAAACTGAATTGAATCATAGCATAGCAAATGGATAGCAACGAATATCATATCAAGGGAATCATAGCAAAGGCTCATATCAATGGAATCATAGCAAAGGATCATATCAATGCATTCATAGCAAAGCAAACGAATCAAAGTCAAGGATCAGAAAGTCATGAGAGAAGACACCCTTACTGAGATAGGGTAGAATATCTGTACCTTATGCAAAGCAAATTAAACAAAATAGGAAATCACACGAAAACAGGAACTACTCCTTCTTGACAGAACCTATACAAATTAATGACCACGTATTACTTATAATCACATTTTATAAGTTTACTGCTTATAGTTATTCAGATTACACACTTAGGGTTTCTTTCAATTTTTAGAAACTTTCTATTTTTAGAATCTTTCTATTTTTAGTAACTTGCCATATTTAGTAAGTTTCCATATTTATCAACTTCCTAGATAACTTTCCACTTTAGTAAGTTTCCCGATTTAGTAAGTTTCTTTAATTAGTAAGTTTCCCGATTTAGTAAGTTTCTTTAATTAGTAAGTTTTATAAATTTAGATTACAAATGAAAATTTAAATAACTTAAAGGTTTAATATATTCAATATAATAGTTTAGGGTTTAATATGACAACTTATAATAGTTTAGGGTTTAAAGTTTCTTTTTAGCAAAGTTCAGGGTCTAAAATGTAAATTATATAAATATGGGACCACTTCTTAGTTTTAGCCGATTTCATGCATCTCATTAAACACACCCATGAAATATTATCCTTCCTTGTTTATTTGAACCCAACTCGACACTACAAAACGACCCAAGACCCTTTTGTGCACTTTACCCTTTTCCGACCCATTTCACCCCACACATAGCCAAGTATTCGACACATAAACACACCCTACAATACACGACCTACAAGACCTATTTCCTTTCTTTTTAATACAAACCAAAATCCAACCATTTGTGCCCCTTCTCATTACCCATTTTATGCGACACCAAAACCAACAAAAAAAAACCCTTTTTGAACCAAAACACTTTCCCACCATTCGACCCATGTTTTCATTGTGTGAGAATCCTTAAACTCGACACATTTAACCCACATACGACTCCTTTTTCCCAGCCACTTGACAACCACAAACACGCCATTTTAATCACATAAAATAACAAATCCAAACAAGCCCTAGTTTTCCTTTCTTCGACCTCATTTAATACGACATAAATATGCATGCAAACTTCCATTTTTACACGTATAAAATCCAGGTCTTCACTACACACAACACATATTATGCAGCCCCTTTTAATACACATACACGACAGACACACAACACATCTTAACGAGCACAACTTATCACCTATAATCACACACTCAATCCATGATTTCAGCCCTATGCCGACACCCATCTCACGTACAAAACATGCACCCAAACACATAATTTACGAGGCAAAAGACTGCATGAATTCACACTCATATACATGTTCCAATAACCAGATTCATAAGCCCTATATACACTGATTCGAATAGTAGATTGAAAATAAATATCGACCTATATAATTTCATCATTTCATGTGTTCCTAGCCCATCATTTTAAGTGACTATATAACATTTCATTCGTATACATTTTAGTTGATTAAAGCTTAGTTCTAGGCTATGATTTATGAACATTTAAGTGAACATGTCGAGAGGATAAGAATCAAGAACAAAAATGGTGATACCTTGTGTCGAATGAAACAAGAACAAAAGAACCAGAAACCAAACCAAAATAAATACCCTATTCGAACAAGATCAAGCCTCTTCGAACCTAGTTTTCCCACGATCAAAACACCCTCTTGACACCTCCTTCGCACCACCTTTCTTGGAGAGAAAAGACTGCCGCCACTTGATGTTTAGTTCTAGGGTTTTAGTGTGTTTTATGGATGTGAAATTCGGTTGAATATGGAGTATATAAAGGGAGATGTTGGGTTGGACTATTGGCCGAGCAAAGGGGAAAGTCAAGATGACCAAATCCTCATTTCAAATCTAACGTATCGAGACATTTCCATAAACCAAATGTTGTGTACAAGTTTTAATATATATTTGGCCCTATATGTGTCTTTTAAACGTGTGATATATGTCTTAGTATAGCATACATTGGTCGACTTATATATACTTAGGTTTATAGGTTTAAGTATTTTGTAGTTTAAAGTTATAACTCTTAGTTACTTAGGTTGTATTCGAGTTCAAGTTCAAGTTAGCCACGGTTTTTAGAAACAATGTTTTAGCTTATTATAGGGTGTTTAGAAACAAACTCGACGAAAATGGCGTCGTAACTAGGAATAAAGCCAGGTTGGTAGCACAAGGCTATAACCAACAAGAAGGAATAGATTACGATGTAACTTATGCACTTGTAGCTAGATTAAAGTCTATTAGGATACTCCTTGCCTATGCTTGCACTTTAGACTTTAAACTATACCAAATGGACGTGAAAAGTGCATTCCCAAATGGTTATATCAACGAGGAGGTATACATTGCACAACCTCCGAGATTCGTTGATTTTGAAAAACCAAATTATGTTTATAAACTCAAGAAAGCACTCTATGTTCTCAAACAAGCTCCCAAAGCTTGGTATGATAGACTAAAGGCATTCTTGCTTAAATATGAATATACCATGGGAATGGTTGATAATACACTTTTCACGAAGAAACAAAATTCACATCTCATCATTGTTCAAATATATGTCGACGACATTATATTTGGATCAACTTTTCCAGAACTGTGTGATGATTTTTCAAAGATCATGCGTGTCGAGTTTGAGATGAGCATGATGGGCCAATTAAATTTCTTCCTTGGTCTAAAAATAAAACAAATGGAAGATAGTATCTTCTTTAATCAATCTAAGTATATTAAAGAGATGCTTAAGAAATTTAGTTTAGATGAGTCTAAGCCTATGAAAACTCCCATGTCCACAGAAACGAAATTCACAAAAGATGAATAAGGTGAGTCTGTGGATAGCACTAAGTATAGGGGCATGATAGGTAGTTTATTATACCTAACGGCAAGTAGGCCCGATATCATGTTTAGTGTCTGCCTTTGTGCTCACTTCCAAGAGGATCCCAAAACCTCTCATCTTGAAGCGGTTAAGCGTATCTTCCGATACATTAAAGGCACTATACACTTGGGATTGTATTATCCCAAGGGGACCCGGTGTAGAAACTATTGTCTATGCCGACTCTGATCATGCGGGAGATTATGTGGATCGAAGGAGTACGAGTGGCGTTTGTACCTTCATGGGTTGTTATCTAACTTCTTGGTTTTCCAAGAAACAAACGACTCTTGCTATCTCCACGACCGAAGCCGAATACGTAAGCGCCGGAAAGGCATGTCAACAAGCACTATGGATGAAACAAGCTCTAATCGACTACGACATCCATCTCGACGACATCCCGATTATGTGTGACAACAAAGGTGCTATTGACTTGAGCAAAAACCCCGTTCAACACTCTCGTACCAAACACATCAAATTTCGTCACCACTTCCATCGCGATAACGTCCAAAAAGGAAACATTTCTATTGAGAAAGTTCCCTCTCAAGACAATATCGCCGACATCTTAACCAAACCTCTCAAACGAGGATCCTTCAACTATCTACGTCTAGGTCTAGGAATGATGGAACACATCCCGTAAATCTTGTCTTATGACTATCTAAATATTTTATCGGAAATATTAAAGTCATCACTCGTATCCCTCTAATGACTACTTACATATTTCCTTGGAAATATTAAAGTCATCTCTTCTCGTCTAATCTCGTTTACCTCGTAAAAAGAATTTATTAGGTATAAATTATCTCCTCGTGTCAAAAAGTCTCACTAAATCAGCCAGATTTATTCGTCAAAAATCAAAAAGGGACAACATTTCGTCCCAGCAGGCTACGGCACAATTAAGTGGGCACGACACCACTAAATTTAGTGGTACCGTGGATCTGATATAGCCCGTATTTTAGTCTTCTTTTCCCTCACTATTCAATTTTAAACTTTCCCAACTTCTGCCATTGCTGTCAAAATCGAACCTCACAACCCAAAATTCAATTACACCTTTTCAAAATCAAATTCGAGGCATTGGATTTCAAGATAATCAACCACTACATATTTCTTAACATTAATTGTAAGTCAATTAACTCTAAACTTCTTTAATTTTGAGTCTAGGGTTTGTTCATACACTAAAATTGAATTGGGGCTTTTCAACTTTGATTGAATCTTTATGCAATTAGAACTAGAATTAGACAGTGTATAACCATCATGATTCCTCCAACATAGTATTAGCATAAACCCACTTGAATCACATATTTTGGTCCAAACTTTGCTTTTATAATTAGATTAAGTATGTTTAAGAGGAATCATGTCTAAGGATACTTGAAGTTGGATTATGAGTCATTAACACTCAAATTCTTCAAACTTAAAACTCTTGGCGCCAAAACATTGAAGTCGCCAAACACCACAATTCCATTTTTTTCGAAAAATTTCACGAAACTAGGTTCATGAAACATTTTTCGTGCATTGTTGATACAAACTAAAAACGTTTTCCCATGCATACATGATCTCACGAATATTGATCGAATTACATTACTAATATGTATTTTTTGACATATTCATTTGAGCAAAAGTGAAGTTAGGAGCGTCTGGGTAATCTCATTATTTTTAGTTTTAGAGTCGAGATTACCGCACCTCCACATGGTTTGCATATAGGCACACACTAGGCACGTATCTTCAAAACAACTATTCTTAATTTTAATTTTTAATAAATTTTTCTATAGGTAACAAAATGTCTCACGAGTATGATTTTGATCATATTCTAACCGACACCTACACTCCCGATATCTCTCGTGAACCAACCACACCCGAAAGTCACATTCGTGCCTATGTCAATCTTGAAACTCGTCGTTTTCATGAAGGTCGAATCCTTAACCCCTCTTTAATTTATCATAGGGATATCAACACCGCATTTTGAGCTATAGGCTTCAATTGCTTGCTTCACATCAACGAGCACATTTGTCCTCGTTTTGTGCTAGAATTCTTCCAACAAGTTGAACTCGTACGTAACGAGGATCAATCTTTGTCACTTTGGTTTTGGATCCGAAACTTCAAGTTTGTCTTAACTCTTGAGCAATTTGCTCAAATTCTCCGAATTCCCAATCATGGGCAATGTGCCTATACGGAAGATTGGTGTCTTGAGTCTCTCTTCAACTATCGAGAAGAGAATAGTCCTTATTGTTCCTACATACCCTCTCCAAGTGAACTTACCAAACTCATTCGTACTCATAAGTACTTTCCTTACCCAGATCCAACAAAAATTCGTTTGGAAGAGGTTCATTATCAATTGATCTCTTGGGCAGTCATCCTGCGAGAAAATGTTCGCAGTCTAAAAGGAAATCGTGAGCAACTTCCGGCGTGTTGTGCTCATATGATTTACTGTCTTCATACTCAACAACCGTACAATCTTGCCTATTTTTTGGCTAAGCGAATTGTACATCTCAAGGGTAACAAAAATAAATTGATACCCTAATAGATGTTCCTGACTCGTCTTTATCATCACTTCATGAACTTTCATCCATACCTTCATGGTCCTCAATACTCACTCTTCAATCCCGTCATGGAACCTCTTAATGAGTCATATATCTCATCCATCCTCATTTCCGAATCCTCCACCAACTATGCACCCTTTGATGATCCGAGGTGCAAGCTCAAGTCGAGAGTGTGATGAAACGGGAGCAAGTTCAAATCATTCTTAAGAAACCACGTCATGAGTAGTTAGGGAGGAATTAGTGAATCAATCTCATATTAGGATTTAACTATGGATATCTTATCTAACTCTTATTCTCCTTAGACTATCTTGCATGCTTGACGATTACTCTATCACCTTGCATGATTCTACATTATGTGTTTCCTGGATGATAACTTATTTTTGTCCTTTTGATTGCATGCTTATAGCTTATTTTAGATATTTGCAAGCTAATCTTTAATTGCTAGGAGTAGCTAAACATGTGACATATTTGGCAAATTAATCTTTAGTGGTTTGAGGCACTAACATTTCCTGCAAATAGTCCCCTTATAAAACTCCTTTTAGCTGCCCAGAACTAGGCATCACAGGAAAATTTGTGACTCCCAGGTCACGGTACCGTTAAATAGGCCACGGTACCGTTAAATTTAACGGTACCGTGTGGTATTTAGTGGTACCGTGCCCTTGTTTGACAAATTTTCACTGTTCCCTCTAGATTCCTGCATCCCTAACCTTAAACCTGCAATATTTTACAAACTCTCATGCACCCTAAGACTCCCTCACTACACCATATGACACTTCCACCAACTTTAATTCAAATCCCACAACTCTTGCCTATACAAAGCCTCACCATTGCAAGTATCTCTTGCATCTCATCTTCAATACATTCACCATGTCTTCCACTCAAGCTTCACCAACTCAGATCTCCAAGAAACCTAGAATCACCGTACCACCAAACAAAATAACCTTTAAACCACCACAACCACAAGCCGCCATGTTCATTGATTTAACCAATGACAATGTTGATGAGGAAATTACCACACCACCTTCCCAAAGCACTCCTTGCTCTCCCACACCACCAAACGCTCCATCAAAAACTTCCTCCAATGGAACTACTTCATCTTCCTCCTCATCCTTTGGTACTCGTCTATCCTCTATGGATACGCCATTCACCCTATCACCCATTACCCCGTTGGATTATGCTATGCCAACTCCATCACCATCAGACTTACCACCACCTCCATCTCTAATCATGGGCCAACCTATCCAACTCCATCCGGTTGATATACATAGTGCAAATTGCCTATGTTGTCTTCATAACCGCAACCTCATCTTCTCTTTGAGAGATGAAATCCACTTCATGTTCTCCTATGTTGAACATCTCTTAACACCCCCACAACCTCCAATCATGTCACCATCTCCACCAACCAATAGCCCATTCAACTAAACATATTGATATTTAGTTTTCATGAATAAATGATTAGGAACCCCTTTTGGACTAGAAGCAAATCTTAGGGCCTCTCAAGTCACTAAAGATTAATATGTGCTTCATGTTGTTTTTATTTGCTTGGCTTTATGTTTTACTCACACCTTATGTGTGATTATTGTTGATGCAAATAATGTTCTAAAAACGTTATTTCTATCTTTCGATAACTTCACGTTTTGAGGATGACAAAATGTGAAAACACTTTACGTTAAAATTAACGTAAACAAGTTTTTAATCGAAAGTTCTCGTTTCTACGCAAATCACTCTAGAACAAATTTATAACTTGACTAATGATCAAAAAAGTGAATTTGTGCTTAAGACTTCACATTTTTATGTGACAAAACATTTCTTTCAAAAATATACTTTACAAATTATTTTTGAATAATTAAGAAATGTTTTAATGGAAAAATAAGTTTAAAATACATAACAGCTATTTTTCACCCCAAAATCAGCTCCAAACATCCCCAAATAAGTTCACCAGAAAAGACAAAAAGAGGAGCGTTTTTATCTGACACGGCTCCACAGTTCCACTAAATTTAGTGGAGCCGTGTGTGATTTAGTGGAGCCGTCCCTTTATAACGGCCAGATTTTTTCTGCCTATAAATACCAGCCCACTTCACAGATTTTGGGCATCCTTTCTCACACAAAACTTTCTGAGTTTAATACTCTCTTCACATCCTCTCTTCTTGATCATTTAGTTAGGTTTTCTTTTGTTCAAGAGTGATCCAATCATCCAACTTAGAAATCCTCTTCATTTTCAAGAGAAGAACTCAAGGTATCCAAGAAGATACAAGAGTTGTAGTTGTAGTTAGTTTACTTGTAACATATGTTACACTCTTGTTGTATCATAGCATACATCAAGATCATTTTTCTTTTGTGAGAGTGTGAGTGAAGATCATTGTGATCTTATAGAGATAGTGATTATCTCTAGTAGCCATTGGGCTTGAGTGTTGATCAAGATTGATCAAGTGTTGATAGAATAGGTTGAGTCAAGTGAGAAGTGATCATTGTGATCTTGTGAGATCTTGGAGATCTCTTGAGTCTTGTGTGTTGAGTGTGTGAAGTTGAAAGGATCGGGTAGATCGAGGTAGATTGGTGCTAGCTAAGATTAACACTCGACATCTAGCTTAGTGTCAGAAAACAAGTTAAGCGACGTGTACGGTTTTCTCCGCCTAAAGGGAGGTTGTTGACAAAGTGCTTGAAACTCTCGAGTGTGGTACTCGGGGAGTGGAGTAGGGCGAAGAAGAGCTTCGTAGCTGAACCACTATAAATCCTTTTGTCCCGGTTTGATCTTTTCATCTCTTCTTTTTATTTTCATTACTTATAATTAGCTAGTTTAGCGTATAGTTCATATTGGTGTTGATTGATTGCACATAAGATTCGAATCAAGGTTTCTCATAAGTAAAGTTTTTAAGAAGTTTTAAAAGAACTTAAAAACCGGTAAAACTATTCAACCCCTCCCCCCCCCCCTTCTAGTTTTCCACAATTGGTATCAGTAACCACGTTAGTCAAGATTTTAAAGTAAATTGTATTTTAAAACTTGAATCGATCAATGGAATCCGACAAATATCTAGAAGGGCAATCTATGCAAAGACCACCACTTTTTGAAACCGATTGCTTTATCTATTGGAAAACAAGATTCGAAACGTATGTGAAATCAAAAGACATTGATCTTTGGCATATTATTACCGAGGGTGACTTTTAACCAATTCAAAAGAATCCGGAAACTAGAAAGGATGAAATAGTTCCTTATGATAAACAAAGTGATGAACTTAAAAGAAAACTAGCCAAAAACAATGAGGCTAAAATGATGACTTACAATGCTTTGCCTAAAAAGGAATTTGAAAGAATTTTTATGTGTAATACGGCAAAAGATATTTGGAAAACTTTGTTAGTCACTCACCAAGGTAATAATCAAGTCAAAGAAAGCAAGACAGATCTTCTTGTTCAACAATATGAACAATTTTCCATTTCGGAAGATGAGTCAATAGATAATGCTTTTGCTAGATTTAATACTATTATCACTAGTCTTAAAGCTCTTGATGAAGGTTACTCTAGCAAGAATTATGTTAGGAAGTTTCTTAGGGCTCTACATCCTAAATGGAGAGCAAAGGTCACCATCATTGAAGAGTCAAAGGACTTGGCGACATTGTCACTCGATGAACTAACAGAAAACTTGAAAGTTCACGAGATGATAATCAAGAAGGACTCCGATATAGTCAAAGGCAAAAGCGAGAGAGTTAGATCTCTAGCATTGAAAGCTAATAAGGAGTCTAGTGATGAGGAATGTTCGAGTTCCAATAGTGATGATGAAGAGTATGCACTAGCCGTTATAAACTTTAGAAAGTTCTTTAGGAGGAAAGGTAGATTTCCTAGACAACCTCGCGATGAAAAGAGGTCATTCCAAAAGAACCGAGATGAAAGGAAAGGGACAAGTGATAGGAAATGCTTTAGATGCGGAGATCTTAATCATCTCATAGGAGAATGTCCCAAACCACCGAAAATCAACAACCAAAGAGTTTTCATAGGAGGCTCTTGGAGTGATAGTGGTGAAGAAGAAGAGAAGAAGCCCAACGATGAAACATGCCTAATGGCTCAAGCTTCTAATGAGGTACATTCCGACTCTTCTTATTATAGTGATGATAATTCGTCAATAGATGACAATAGATTACATGACGAATATAATAAACTATGCGAGGTTAGTTCTAAAATTTTAGGTAGAAACAAAACACTAAAATTAAAATTACATGAACTTGAATTGCAAGTGTTAGAACTTAAGGATCAAGTCAAAAGACTTGAGAATAATAAAGAAGTAGACGTAGAATGTAGGTCATGCATAAGTCTTCAAGAAGAAAATGAAAAACTCAAAGAAAATGCTTTGAGAATCATTAAGTTTGAAGAGGAACAAAAGCACTTAATGATATGCTTGAAAACATTAGGTATAATGAACATGACCGTGCGGGTTTAGGATTTTACCCAAATCAGGCTTCAACAAGTAGTACTAAATAAGTAAAATTTGTAAATCCTAAAGTGTCTGAGTCTGAAGGAGACGGCACCACTAAAGGTATAGACGGCACCACTAAAATTAGTGGTACCGTGGTACCGTCTGGTGCTGAAGTCAGATCAAGGTCAATTTTGAAAAATAACTTAAGTCCTAAACCAAGTCAATGGTAATAAAGTACCTATTGCTAGCATAGAGGAAGTAAAAAGCCTTTACAAACCCTTGTCAACTCCCGGACTTGGATTTTTAAAGCCCAAAACTAGGTTAATGACTCATCCACCTAGAAAAATGAATTCTCCCAAACCTCGGTCAAGAACTCCTCTATCGAGAGGTAACTTTAGAAGACAAAGTTATCCAAGTAACTTCCCCGAAACTTGGAATAACCTTCAATCACAAAGTTACTTACCATGGGAAATGTGTCCTCTATTCTCACATCCTAAACAAATGCAACAAATGCGTAGGATGTTTAACACTAACAACTTTAGACCCATGAGATATTGGGGACCAAATGTTTGAACTTCTGTTTTGCTAGATAAACATGGTTGTAAATAAACTTGAAGTCCAACAAATGGATAATGATTAGTGATTGCACTAATCTTGTGTCGCAATGTCAAGTCTTGTCCAATCTTGCTTAGCTCTCAACAAAGGTAGTATGGTCTTCTAGTTTTAAGGGCAATACCTCAGGCTAAGGTACGCTTTCTTAAAACACCCTTTGTTAGTAGAAATGCTAAGCATGTAGTTTCATTAGAATCTAACATAGTAGGCACTATCACAAAGAAACGAAATTCACATTTCATCATGTCTCAAATATTTGTCAAAGACAATTATGGCATACTCAACTTGTCCAGAAATGTACAATGATCGCTCAAAGATCATGCGTGACAAGCTTGAGATGACCATGATGAGGGAATCAAGTTTCTTCCCTAGCCCTCTCACTATATCACTTGAAGATAGCATCCTTTTAAGTATACTAAAGTGTGTATATATATATATATATATATATATAAATATAAATAATATATATATATATATATATATAAAAAAGATACTTAGCCTAGAAAAATCCTAATCAATACTAACGCCCATGTCCGCGGAGACGAATCTCACAAGAGACGATGAAGGTGAGTACGCGGATAGTACTAGGTTAGGGGCATGATAGGTAATGTAGATTACCTAACGGCAAGTAGGCCCAACACCATGTCTAGTGTCTGCTTTGTGCCCCTTGTAAGAAGGATCCCAAAACTTCTTAACTAAAAGCGTTTGATGTATCGTCTGATGCATTAATGGCACTATACACTTGAGATTATGATATCTCAAGGAGATTGGTGTAGAAATTATTGTCTATACCAACTCTGGTAATGCGTGAGATAATGTGGATTGATAAAGAGAGAGTGATGATTGTACCCTCATAGGTTGCTGTCAAACTTCTTGGTTCTCCAAGAAATAAACCACTCTTGCTATCTCCACTACCGAAGCCGAGTACTTAAGCGCCGGAAAGGCATGACAACAAGCACTATGGATGAGACAAGCTCTAATCGAATGAGACGTCCATCTCAACAACACTCCTGTGAAGAGTGACAGCCTAGGTACAAATAGACTTAACCAAGAACCCCGTGGATTGCTCTTGTACGAAGCTTATCGAAGTACGTCATCTCCTCTGTCACGATGATGTCAAAAGAGAAATCTTTTCGTGGAAAAGTTTTCCTTAAAGGACAACATCGTCTATATCCTAACCAATACGTTCTTTACACCCTTCTTATGACTATTTGAATATTTTTTCGGAAATATTAAAGTCATCTCTCATATCTCATCTCATGACTTTCTAAATATTTCACTGGAAATATTGAAGTCATTTCTCACGTCTCATCTTATGACTCTTTAAGTCATCCTTCTCATCCCACTCATGACTATTACAATATTTCACTTGAAATATTAAAGTCATCCCTTACGTCCTATCTCGTAACTCGCTCAATATTTCACCGGAAATATTAAGTCACTCCTCTCATCCTTCTTATGACTACTCAAATATTTCACTTGAAATATTTAAGTCATTCCTTACGTCTCGCTTCGTGACTTTTTAAGTCATCTCTCTCGTTCACCTCATGACTGTTAAATATTTCACTGAAAATATTAAGTCATCCCTTACGCCTCATCTCATGACTGTTGAGCATTTCACTGGAAATGTTAAGTCACTCCTTAAATCTCGTCTCATGACTTCTAGATATTTCACTGGAAATATTAAGTCATTCCGTACGTCTCGTCATATGACTTTTTAATATTTCACTGGAAATATTGAAGTCATTTCTCTCGTCTCGCATCATAACTCCATGAGTCATCCGTCTCATTTCATTAATGACTGATTAAGTATTTCACGGGAAATATGAAAGTCAATCCTCACTTTCCTCCAATAACCACTCTTGTATTTCCCAGGAAATACCAAGGTTATCTCTTGTCATTACGCTTAATCGTCCTCGTTAAAAGAGTTTATTAGGTATAAACTATTTCCTCGCGTCAAAAAAGTCTTACTAAATAAGTAAGATTAATCAGTCAAGAGTCAAAACAGAACAAAAATGGGTCTCAGACACAGACGGCTCCACTAAAGTGGCACAGCACCACTAAACATTAGTGGTACCGTGTATCTGATGTAGCCCATTTTTCCTTCCCTTTTCCCTCTGCACACTCATTCAAACAAAATACTCACTTCCACTCTACTGTCAAAACCGAACCCAACACCAAAATCCAATTACACTCTTGCTAATCAAGATCGAGGCATTGCAATCAAACAATCCTAATCACCACAACACAAATTGTAAGTCAATTATCTTTTATTTCTTTTCAATTTGAGTCTAGGGTTTGTAATTATGCATAAAATTGAATTGGGGTTTTTCAATTTTTGTTAAACTTTTATGCAATTAGAACTAGGATTAGACAATGTAGTACTTGCATGATTCCCTAAACCTAGGATTTTTATAAACCCACTTATATTGCATAACCTAGTCCGATTTTAACCATTTAAATCGGATTAAGATTAATTATTTGCAGTGGAATCATGTCTAGGATGATTAAGATTGGATTAGGAATGATTAACATTGAGGCTTTTCAATTTTAAGACTTTTGGCGCCAAGTTGAGGCATTTGCCAAACACCCCAATTCCATCATTTTCGAAAAAGTTCACGTATCTAGGATCATGAAACCGTTTTCGTGCATTGTTGATGCAAACTAAAAATGTTTTCGCATGCATACATGATCTCACAAATATTGATCGAATTACATAACTAATATGTATTCTTTAACTTATTTGCTTGAGCAAAATTGAAGTTAGGAGCGTTTGGGTAATCTCATTAGGTTTGTTTTTAGAGTCGAGATCACCGCACCTCCACATTATTTGCATTTAGGCACACACACACATTAAAAATGTGATCACCAAAATGCAACAAGTTAACATATACATAATTATATTTTTGTAGGTAACAATGCCTCGTATGGATTATCAAGATACCAAAAAGTACATCCCTATCTTAGTCAATGATCCAAACATCCCCGATGAGCAAAAAGCTTATCTCGCTAAAGTCCAACATCGATATATACATGAAGGTCGTGTAGTCGATGCTATTTTTTTCCTCTTGGATAACATCCAAGAATGTTTTCCCATAATCCAATTTGATTGTTTATACAAAATAAACGATCAAATTTGTCCTCGTTTCGTTCTTGAGTTTTATAGTCGTGTTCGTACCTTCAATGACCTTGAAGGTAATGTCTTCCTTGATTTTTGGATTCAAAAACAAAACATCATATTGTCCATCACCGAGCTTGGTGACATTCTCGGTGTTCCTTCGTATGGTCAGTGTGCATACACTGAAGACCATTCCTTAGAGTCACTTCACTACAATCTTGAAAGTGAAGGAGCCTATCGTACCGAAATCCCCAACCTTGAAACCATAAAAATCCACATCCAAACTCCTCAAGTCGCCAACACGCACCACAAGTGTGATGGTTTTATTGTCTATCTTGATCCCAACCGAATCTACCTCAAAGAACTCCTTCCCGACCTCAGAAATTGGGAACTTCTTCTACGTGAGAACGTGTTGAGCCTTGCGGGCAATCGGGATCACGTTACGGCGAGTCTCGCCCACATGCTTTATTGTCTTAGTATCGAGGAGCCATACAACCTCGCATACTACATGGCTAAAAGGATGGCCAACATCCATAGTCGTTCCGATAAGCTCATGCCATATGTCATGTTGCTTACTCGTCTATTCAAGTGGGTTACGGAAACTTACCCACATCTCTATAGTGTCGACTATGTCCTAGTCAATCCCGTCATGAAACCCCTTGGTGGACCACAACGTCGCACAAAGCAATGTAAGGACAAAGGGTCCAAACGTTGTCGTAAATCCACTTCCGATGCAACTTTCTCGTCTTCCTCCTTCGGTCATGGATCGTCATCCCAACCTATGGATGAGTATGATGATGAGGTGAACGAAGAAGGAACGTCTCGTCCTCGTACTCCCTCTCCCGACACCTTCTTTCGCAACCTTGACACATCATCATTCGAACAAAACTCCGACCTTCCTTTCAACCAAACCAACCTAACTTCGGTGATGAGAAGGCAAACAACCATGTACAATCGACAAGTGTCGATGCATGAGCAAACAATCGGGGGGTTCAAGTCCGTTGGCAAGGCAATCAAAGGGCTCGGGAACAAGATAAAGAAGTTGGGGAAGAGAAGAGATTAGATAGGATTAACTTAAGTAGTATTACTAAGTTAAGTATTATTAAGATATAATTAATGGGGTCATGGCAATGCCCATCTAACATAAACAAATTTCAATTATCTTAACATTTCTTGTTTGACATTGGCTACTTTAACATGTTAATCAATCTTTATGTTTTATTACCCTTGTGAGCCTTGTCTAGTTCATAAATTTTTTTTATTGCATGCACTAGATGATAAAATTGCCTAGAATGATGCATGCTTAATAGTTGCCTAAACAATAGATAATCACATGACATTGTTTGTTGCTAGTTGAGACTAGTGTTAGGAAAACAAGGTGATCAATCTTTAGTGAATTGAGGCTTTGGGATTTGTTGCAAAATAGTCCACCCATAATTACCCATTTTAGGCAGCCTAGAACCTGCAGAACTGGAAAAAGAGTCAACTGCAGACCACGGCTCCACTAAATAGGGCACGGCTCCACTAAATTTAGTGGTGCCGTGGGTCATTTAGTGGTACTTGTTGATATAAATAATGCCTAAACACGTTATTAATATTCTTTCGATATCTCTATGTTTTGATAATCACAAAATGAAAAATCATTAAACGAAAGATCATGACGTAAACAAGTATTTAGTTGTAAATATCTATTTTAACAACTCAATCACTTAAGGTATGAATAAACAAATGCTTAATGCATTATATGATCAAAGGAACTTTTTCTTAATCTCTAAACTTTTTATAAAATGTCAAAAACATTTTATATATCTTTTAGAAAAACATTTTTGGTAATAAATAAAAAGGTTTAATTCATTATAAATTTATGAATTCAAATTTTCAACCAAAGATGGCAAAAATGTTCCAGAAAAACCTTCCCCACAAAAAGACAAAACTGGGCAACGTTCACCTTGGGCGGCCCCCTTAATTTATAAAGGCGGCCCCCTTAAAATTAAGGGGACCGGCCCCCTATTTAAGGGGACCGGCACGCTCCTCCAGCTGTCCAGTTTTTGCCTATAAATACTGGTTTTCCCCTGGACTTTTTCTCACCTTTTGCACCCCAAACCTTCTGTTCTAAATCTTCTCTAATCCTTGTAAATCCTTTCAAAAATCCTTTGATCATATTCTCTTAAGCATTGGTTTCCAAGTGATCCAAGCTTCCACCATCAAAGTGCAAAAGAAGAATACTCCTTCAACTAGAGAAGAAGTATTGTAGCTTAACTCATATCATTCTTGTAGATTGTGTAAAGTGTTGTATAGTTGTGATAAGTAGATCTAAGTGTAAGTAAGTAGTTGTGCTTGTAAAGAAGTAGTGTAGAAGTCGTGAAGTAGTCGTGAAGAAGTCGTGTGAAGAGTCGTGAAGAAGAAGTCGTGAAGAAGTCGTGAAGCCGTCGTGAAGAAGGTGTGAACTATTTATGTAGAAGTTGCGTATAAGTTGTGAGATTGGTTCTAGCTACGATTAGAACTCGACATCTAGCTTTGTGTCGTTAAACCGGTGTAAGCTAAAGTTGTGTAAGGTTTCTCCGCCATAAGGGAGTTTGTTGACATAGTGAAGAAAACTCTCGAGTAGGTGACTCGAGGAGTGGAGTAGGGCAAGGAAGGTGTCCTTGTAGCCGAACCACTATAAATCTCCATGTTGTGGTTTGATCTTTCCATCTCTATCTTTCATTTTATTATATTTACTTTACTTGCATTGCATATCTATATTTGTTTATATTTGTTCATATTGATCAAGAGTTGAATTCACATAAGAAAGAATCGAAGCTTTAAAAGTAAACAAAAGTTTTCGCAATAAAATTTAAAAAGACGTAAAACTATTCAACCCCCTCCCCCTTCTAGTTTTCCACAATTGGTATCAAGAGCCACGTCAAACAAGATTTTTAAAATAAACTGTATTTTAAAACTTGAAACGATCTATGGAATCTGAAAAATATTTAGAAGGGCAATCTATGCAAAGACCACCACTATTTGAAAGTGATGGATATCTTTATTGGAAAAATCGATTCAAAACTTATGTGAAATCAAAAGATCTAGATCTTTGGCATGTTATTACTAATGGTGATTTTTTACCTATTCAACATAATCTTGAAACTAAAAAGGATGAAATAGTACCTTTTGAAAAACAAAGTGATGATTTAAAAAGAAAGCTTTCTAAAAATAATGAGGCAAAAATGGTTATTTATAATGCGTTACCACGTAAAGAATACGAAAGGATCTTTATGTGTAAAACCGCAAAAGAAATTTGGAACACTTTACTAATAACTCACCAAGGTAATAGTCAAGTCAAAGATAATAAAATAGATCTTTTTGTTCAACAATATGAACAATTTACGATTCCGGAAGAGGAATCAATTGATAATGCTTTTGCTAGGTTTAACACAATCATCACAAGTTTAAAGGCACTTGATGAGAGTTTCTCTAGTAAGAATTTTGTTAGGAAATTTCTTAGGGCTCTTCATCCAAAATGGCGAGCTAAAGTTACGGCGATTGAAGAATCAAAGAACTTGTCAACTCTTCAACTTGACGAGTTGATTGGCAACTTGAAGGTCTACGAAGCAATAATCAAGAAAGACTCCGAGATGGTCAAAGGAAAGAAAGAGCAAAGCAAGTCAATCTCGTTGAAAGCTAGGAAAGCATCAAGTGACGAGGATAGCTCAACCTCCGAAATTGATGATGAAGAATATGCCATGGCCGTAAGAGACTTCAAGAAATTCTTCAAAAGACGAGGAAAATTTGTTAGACAACCATATAATGAAAGAAAGACACTCCAAAAAAATTAAGATGACAAAGCTAGCAAAAGCGAGAGGAATTGCTTCAAATGCAGTGATCCAAATCATCTCATCGGAAGATGTCCTATGATGTCAAAGGAGCAAAACCAAAAGGCGTTCGTTGGAGGAGCATGGAGTGATAGTGACGAAGACGAGAAAGAAACCACAAAGGAGGAGAAATGTCTTATGGCTAAGACATCAAGTGAGGTACATTCCGAAACCGAATACTTTAGTGATGAATATTTATCATTAGATGAAAAACACTTAGATAGTGAATATAATAAATTATGCAAACTAGGTCAAAAAGTAATGAGTAAAAATAAATCACTAAAACATAAAAATAACCAATTAGAAAAAGAAATATTATAATTAAAAATTAAACTACATAACTTAGAAAAAAGGAAAGAAGTTTTTGAATGTAGAACATGTCAAGAAACTAAAAATGAAAATGAAATACTTAAGGAAGAAATTTGTAAACTTAACAAATTCGAAAATAGTAGTAATTCATTTAGGGAAATAATAAGTATTCAAAGAATATCAGGAGATAAAACCGGATTAGGATTTAATTCAACCAAGGATTCAAATAGTGAAACTAAAAATGTAAAGTTTGAATGTGAAACTAGTGAGCAAAAATCTTTAGAGTCAAAACCTAAGTATATACTTATGAAAGATAGAAAAATACGCATAGCTAGTAATGAGGATGTAAAAACCTGTTATAAACCATCTTTAAAAAATGAAGTAGAACACTCTAAACCAAAGTTAAGGTAAAAAACACCTCCTCCTCGAAGACCACTTAGTCCTCACCCTCGGCCTAAAACTCCTCAACCTAGAAGAAACCAAAATAGACCAAACCGTCAAAATAATAGTCACCCAATGTGGAATTATCCAAATCCACCAAGTTTTAATCCTTGGGGAATACTTCCACCATATATGCATCCGAGTCAATTGCAAACCATGTTTGGTTCAAACAACTATGGACCAATCAGACCATGGGGACCAAGTGGCTAGAATTTCTACTCATCGGTAAAGCCGGAATCTCCTTCGTTATTGTCTTATATAAGTCAATACTCTTTGAAGTATTTGAAGACCACATGTTGAAGACTAAAAGGTACGCCTCTCTTTCATGCTCACCACTATATGCGTAGATTAATGAACTAGCCTATTGCATGCCCCCCTTTAGTCTTAAATACTTAGTAAATACTTATGTGTTTGTTAGTAAGTTTTCTTCTTATATGCATATCTAAACATATAAATAAATTATATATATATATATATATATATATATATATATATATATATATATATATATATATTATATATATATATATATATATATATATATATATATATATATATATATATATATATATATATATATATATATATATATATCTACATATTATATATAACAGGATGCGTATGACGTCATCAAATGCAGGATTGATGAATAAGTGTTGGATTGATGAGTAATCATGCTCTTATTCCACCTAAGCAGTCCACCTAAGCAATATTTGACCGAATAAAATTCGTTAGTTGACTTTTAATTCCGAAATTTTAAAAAGGATTCTAAATATTCGAACTTGGGTTGTTTACATAGCTTAATTATATGTCAATGTTACCATTAGACCAATTTATATTTTGTGATATAACTCGCACAAAAAATAACTATAATCTTCTTCTTTGATTACCAGGCGGAATTTTTGGAATGGTATATGTATTTTCTAAACATGTATCCCGGATTTTTTTAAAAGATATGTTTAATTTTAATTTGTAGAAGATATAGTTTGAAAGATAAGTTTGGAATGTATTTTGTATAAATCTTTTGTTCCCATATTTAACATCATAATTATACTTTAACGCGTATTTTGTATAAACTTTTTGTTCCTATATTTAAGATCAGAGTTCTACCCTATCACTATATATACATCATATATACATCATATATATACCTCATATTATAACGTTTTTTATAAACTCAAAAAAACAATAAACTCTATTGATAATAATATAGCCATTATGCACGGCCAAAGACACTCTGCAAGGCTTGCAAAAGGAACTGACAAGAAGAACATGAGTGCTTCTTTAGGAGGTATGTTTTTTACATGTAATTTAATCATTAGAATGTAATTTAATCATTAGTTTGCTAGCACTGCCAGACTGTATTGGTAGTACTGCTCGATGTACATGATACTGCTTATGTGTGTTTGTACTGCTGGAGATACTTGATACTGCTTATGTGTGTTTGTATTGCTCGATATATTTGATACTGCTTATGTGTGTTTGTTTTGTTTGTTAATAAACGATGGTGCATGTAAATATTAGCTTGATTATACAACAACAACATAAAAATTACAATATTAAAAACTATTAATATAAATTAACAATATAAGTAATACATTAATGAGGATAGCATATGTTATGTAAATAATTTGATGTTTTAACACATGAATGTTTTTTAACCAATAATTTATTCATAAAGTTGTTATAATCTTATTTATGTTGTTGTTGGATCAATCTAATGCTTTATTATATGAACGTCTTTATATATTGATTATAGTTCCTGGTGCAAATACAAGCAATACCATACAGAAGAAACATACTAAAGCCTCTTCACAAGGTATTCTATTCTTATATAGGTTTTCGTGAATCCTACATTAATTTGTTTTAACTTACCATATAAGTTTATGATTTGTATCCACCTTCAGATACAACAAGCAGAGGATCTGGCAGTCACGTTCATCCTAAAACCCCTTCACAAGGTATTTTGTTGTTGTATATGTCTTTCATGTATCGTATCTTAGTTTGTATTGTTTTACCCTGAAAGTTGTTGATTTTGTATTTGGTAATCATCCACACTATAATTTTGATACAACAGGTACAAGATCAGCCAACCATGTTTCCGATGTTGTTACACGATCAACAGGTATTAGCTTCATCAATGTTTTATTGCAGAAACTTTGTTGATATTTTATTTATGTACATTTTACATGATGTTTATACTATGTTACTTAATTTATAACTGCTAAATTAGTAGGAAATATAGGTTTGGTTCAGCCATCTTCTTCGTCTGAATTGGATAATTCCATATTTGAAAGTGATACACCCGGTAGTATATCTGGAACAGTTGTTTCTGATGTTGTTGCTAAAGCTAGAGGTAGTACATTGAACATTAATTTTTTTATTTAATACAGTAATACATTGTATTTATACAATCGTAATTGTTCCAGCATCTAAACCACCTGCAAAGGGCAGATTTGGCCACGTCTCATCATCTTTTGAGTCACAACCATCTCATGAAGGTAACATGTTTCTAAACTGATCGTGTTCATATTATAAATTGTGATTATAGTATACACATTAAGTATGTTTATACATTCTAAATTGCGGTAAATCTATATCCATTGAATAATAGGATCTGTTCGATCATTAAAAAGGAAATCTACCAGCCAATCAAGCTGTTTTGAAACACACTCCACGTATGAAAACTCTAGGATTGATTCTTCCAACTTTCAATCTCAATCAGGTATGAATATTTGTTTATAAAAACCCGCACTTTTATTGTTATATGTTATACAACAATTTGTTTTGTTATTGTTGCTAGGGGCGACAAACTCAAAAGGTGATTCGAAAAGATTTGCTTATATTAGAAATCAACAAAAAGATTTGAGGTACCAAACAACATCTTCGGACACACCTTCACACCGGAACAAAAAAACCGTTATGCATACATCGTCTTATGCAAAATTTCCTTCAGGTTTTGTACAAACATTCTGGATAATGTCTGTTCCAGATTGCTTATTTTATATAAATAACATTGTCATAATTTCTTTGTGTATTCGTAGGATCTAATTCTCATCCAATTAAAAACAATGGAAAGAGTATGTCCATAATTAAAATTCCTAAGCCAGGTTTATTTAAAATGGTTGATTCATTATACATATTTCATTTTAATGTGATATAAAAAAAAACAGCGTTTTCTATATATATATATATATTTTTTTTTTAGTGGTGAGAGAGAGAACAATGACTCTCATTAAAGATGTCAGTCCGATGAATGTGAACATGGCCATTAAAGGAAGATGCATCTCCGTATGGCATTCACACAAATTTAACGAAGAACACGATCCTTACAGTCTTGACTGTGTTTTCCAGGATGAAGAGGTATATCAGATGAAATTAGTAAATACCTATATTTGTGTATATTTATTATATATGTTAAATTGATATTTGAACTATATGTACAGTCGAACCGTATCCAAATCTATGTCAAAAAAGAGTTTATGTTTAAATTTGAGCCTCTTTTACGAGAAGGTCAATGTTACATAATCTCTAATTTTGGAGTAGCAGAGAATGCCGGAAGGTTACCTTTGTTACCAAACCAGTGGAAAATATCTTTTTATAAAGGAACCGAGGTTACCCGTATTAATCACATCGACGACAACTTTGTTGGGTTCGTTAACGAGCCATTCTCAAGTATTCTCGATACAGATAATGAATACCACGAACATGATTGTGTTGGTATGTGTTTTTTTAAAAATTATATACAACAGTTGGTGTTACTTGAATGTTTATGTGCATATTTTTATAACAAATGTTTTCCCAGATATTGTTGGTACAGTCGTAGCTATTGGGAAAATAGTGACGTTGAACAATTCTGGCGGTCCTAAGCTACGGAGGACAATTGTCGTTGAAGATGCTGAGTAAATATATTTTATAAATTATTATTTGTTTAAAATAAAATAACGTGTATAGAATAGTATTCATTTGTAATCATATATTGAGTGTACCCTATTTTATGCAGATCTCTGAGAATTGATTGTACTTTTTGGGACAATTGGGCATTAATGTGGAATGACTACGACAACAAACGTGACGAGCTTTGTCATATAGACATCCTCTTGATGCTGGGGAAAGTGAAATATTGGGACAGTAAGTTTTATAGATGACTTTTAAATTTTTGGTTACGTAATTAAGATTTTTAATTCATATTAATAGATTTTAAAAGTGTCTATATTTGTTGTGCAACACAGATAAGCCATCATTACATAATGCTTTGTTTGGCACAAGAATATTCATAAACAGGGATGTGCCACAATTGTTGGATTTCCGGAAAAGGTATATACATTGATACTGGCACATGTGTGTTTTAGTTTTAAACTAAAAACATGTTAAATTTATTAGGAACCTATTTATACGTTTCACAGATACGAAGAGCAGGAGGGGTATGATGCAGGTGAATTCAGAATTGAGGATCATTCAGTTGGCAGTCGTGTTGTTACGCCTGCGGAGTTCATGCACGGCTGTGTGAAGCAAATAGTTGGAACAATTCGAAGCATTGAACCGGTAAAACAAAATTTATTGTTATGGGTATAATATAAATATTATTTTATCACTAATTAAACCCACGTTAGTAATGTTTATGTGTGTTTTTGTATCTAAATACAGGAGTCACACTGTGTAGTTTATGCAGAAGTACATAGCAAACAAGAGGAAAATGGGTGGGTTTATACGGGTTGCAAATCTTGCAGTACAAGAGTGACACCAATTGTTTCAAAACGCAACTCGGGCACAAGGAATAAGAAACAGTTGTGGTATTGTAAAAACCATGGAGAAACATATGCCGTTGCTTCCAGGTATGTAAAACAACCTATATATATTATATATATATATATATATATATAATTATTTGGATTTGTCCTTAAACATATAATACATAATGTGGATATTTGGATACTTCGCGTTCGGTGATAAATATTTTATATATTTAGGTTCAAAATCATTGTGCGCATATTTGACCATAGTGGTACTGCACAAGTCGTGATTTTTGACAAGAGTGTGCACAAAATGACAAATTTAACAGCGTGGGAGATAATGGAGAGCGAAGGCATGAACACAGAAGAATACTTTCCGGATGCACTTAATCAAATTATTGGGAGGAAGTATCTTTTCAAAATTTTATTTTCTGAGTTCAATCACAACAACAATAGTTATATATATAGAGCGGAGAAAGTGACGGACGATGTTGATATAATCAACTATTTCAAGAATGGCTTTATAGAAGAAGAGGTCTGATTCATTTTTCCTTTAATGTACCTAACAATGGTTTGTGTTTATAAACAAGTATATGCTAATCCTTATGAATGAATCAAAATAGGATGACGACGAGGAAGACGAAGGTTTAGAGAACAATTCCGTGTGTTCAGATGATGGATCGGAAACACATTCTGATGATATTAGTGAGGTATTGTGCATTGTATTTTTTAATTTCTAAAAACACCGTTAAATTGTAACAAACAATACAAATTAATCTTTTACATCTTCTCGCAACATGTAGCAGGAACCAACAAACAAAGATGTTGTTGAAACGACAGACGCAACGGATGATATTCCAGCAGTGTGCGTTGGTGCCACGAACGCCACTTTAATTCAAATTGATGATGTAGGCAAGCGTACGACAGACAACGTTAACAGTGTACCAGCGACACTGGATGACGAAACACCAGCTAATGATCTTAATAATCAAGAGGAGCAAGAAGACAATTAATTTACATAAGCGTTTTTTAATATTTTTGAACAATTTAATTACAAATTGCAAACTTGCATGTGTGTGGATATTCGTATTAAGCTTTATTCATATTAAGTTTCATTAATTTATCTACCAGTGCAAATGTTGATCATTACGTGAAAAAATGATATAGCAGTACCAAGTATATGAAGCGGTACTAATATAATATTGCATTGATAACCACATGTATAACACTATATTATCTCAAATACAACAGTACTAACGTAACCAGCAGTATTAACATTGGTGATGTTTAAAAATAATATTAACCAGGATAGAAGATGTTGTTGAAACGATAGACGCAACGGATGATATTCCGGCAGTGTGCGTTGGTGCCACGAACGCCACTTTAATTCAAATTGATGATGTATGCAAGCGTACGACAGACAACGTTAACAGTGTACCAGCGACATTGGATGACGAAACACCAGCTAATGATCTTAATAATCAAGAGGAGCAAGAAGACAATTAATTTACATAAGCGTTTTTTAATATTTTTGAACAATTTAATTACAAATTGCAAACTTGCATGTGTGTGGATATTTGTATTAAGCTTTATTCATTACGTGAAAAAATGATATAGCAGTACCAAGTATATGAAGCGGTACTAATATAATATTGCATTGATAACCACATGTATAACACTATATTATCTCAAATACAACAGTACTAACGTAACCAGCAGTATTAACATTGGTGATGTTTAAAAATAATATTAACCGGGATAAGGATGTATACACGATACTTACCTATAAAATTAAAATAAAAAAATTACTACTATTTCGAAGGATGAATATGTACACATTTAATTTTTAAAATTAAAACAACAACCTTATCAATTCCTTGGGTCAAGTGAAGTCGATTCATTGCCCTATTTTCGTGTATATAACTTCCTACACATGATAATAAGAATTTTTAAAATGATATATACATATTATAATCATTTTTTCAAGAATATGATAAATTTATAGAAAATATGATTTGAAAGATAAGTTTAGAATGTATTTTGTATAAATATTATGTGCATATATTTAAGATCATATACCTACTTTGACACTATATGGGGGTCAAATATATATTTAAGAGTACTTTGTACTGCTATAAACAATACGTATGTGCTATGTAGTACTGCTGAGTTATCTCCATTATGTATTTTAATTTTGTACTACTACGTCCCCGACTTGGTACTGATATTATAACCAGTTCATAAGAGTTATATTAAAACGCAATGTCACTTTAAATATACGTAGTCCATTGTTTTTATACCCCATTAATTCTAACAACGTTTTTAAATGCTCATACACAAACGAACGTAATCTTTATATACAATAAAGCTATGATAATCAAATATTTTGTAGAATTTCCAAATCTATATTTAGAGCATGATATAAATCATGTAAACTCTAGAAAACGTTTAAATTGTAAACGTAATCTTTATCTATAACAAATATATGAGAAACAAATTTTCGGTTTCCATTATATGGTCACCTTCAAACTCTATAAATAAAGCCATATATTAACACATATTGAATATATATCTTCAAAAATTACGAACATAAAATACAAACAATGTCACACCGAAGATCACACAAGGTACATAATCTTAAGTTGAATGTGTTTTGTTAATTATCAGATGAATTAGATACTAATTACTACAATTTTGTCAGGGTAATCCGAAAACAGATCACCACCATCCTCCATCATCAGCCGATGGCTCGCTCGATAAGAATATACCAAACATCATCATATCAGATGATGAGGATGTACAATAACTACATTAACTGTTTATTTACATTATATATGAAACACATTATCTGATTATGTTTAGCATGAATGCAGGATGGACAATTTGATTTGTTCAAAAAAGATATATCCAGTGTGCATATATTGGACGATGAAGAGGTATCCTTCATAACATGTCTAAGTACTTTTTTTCTAAACTACCCACAGGCACTACCTTATAAGATTATCATGAATTGTTTTACATATACGAATACTTATTTACCAATAATCTTTAGCTAAAATAAATGCTTGAACAATGGTACATGTTTAAAACAACAGGGTTGGTTGATTCTATTGGTCGAGACGTTTACATGTTTAGATAATCAATTGATTATATCTATAACTTAAAATTATGTAGCATATATCCATTAATATATCACCGGATCTAATTATCTTTATAATACTTGCAGGTTGGCCTATCAGATGACGATGTATTATAACATAACTAAGGTTATTATTATTAATAATAGTTTTTGTTATGTTTAACGAATTAAATATAAATGTTAAATTTATAGATTTATGCTGTTGGTGTTAACGGATATCGAACTACTCCAATTTGTAATAAGCGAAAACCACATGATCCGTATGTATGCAAAATATTCAATGAAGATGCTGATTTACATGATACCAATAACGAGGTATTATATAAAAATTTTACTGCGTAGTAATTTGCATTGTAGTAAACATAAAATACTTAATGGTTTTTATTTTTGGATGCTCTGTTTAGGTTGTTTGTTTAACACATAACAATCGGAGATTGTCAAAGGCGAAACCCAGGACCCGTAAAAACGGATGCAAGTTTGATTATTACTAAAATCAAACTGATAACGAGGTATTTTCATAAAATTTTCATTACGTCGAGCTCATCTATTATAAAATCTAAATATCAATCTAATAGTTGCAGGCTGATCAAACAACACATAAACGGTTTAGACCAACTAAAGACAACAAGTTAGTTAGCAACGATATTTTTTATGTTGTTTCATCAGATGATGAAAAAAAACAAAAAACACGTGACAACAAAGAGGTATAAAAAATGGTTGTAATCCATATTATGTGATACTTATTAATCAGGGGAACTAACAACTTTTGCATTACTTGCAGCCTCTCCCACCTATACACAAATGCCGTAGGCTTGCTAAAAACGGCAAAATAGTCAACAACATAATTGTTGACCTGGATTCATCAGATGATGGAAAGCCACAAGCAAGCAAAGTTGTAGATCTAACTTCGATTGATGAAAAAAAAACGCGATCAAAGCGTGTGGAGACTATGACTGCTAATCATCCTGGGGGAAAAAACCCATTGGTAATAATAATTTATGTTTGTACATTATATTTCTATAAAACATATATGTTAAACGAAACATCCTTGCTAATCCCACATTATTAAGCTAACATATACAATAAGGTATACTAACTATATTTTTGGTATGTAGAAACCCATTTTCTCATGGAACTATATGCTATATGATGAAGATACGGATGATGAACATGATAACAACAACAACATATCTGAAACAGGCATGTGTGTCAATATCAATGCTCTCAAAGAACCCTCTTACCCCACGCGAGATTGTAAACCTAAATATACTATCCCTGATGAATTTGTTGTTGAAGACTCTTCCACAGGTTGTTTGTTAAAAAAAAAATTATTATTATTTGTGTTTGTAAATTGTTAAACATGTTTTAAAATAATAGTTTGTTTATATAATTTTATAGTTGATAATTTCATAGGCGACTCAAGATATACATCTATTGATGACGATTATGATGAAGATTACCAATCTAACATGGTTGACAATGACGTGTGGGACGAGATGCCTGATATCGATGGAAAAGTACATGGTAGAATCATCCACATCAGCGATGTTGACGAAGAAACGTGGGAAATAAATTCAGCCGCGTATAGTGTCAGTTATGACTCTAACGACGATGATGTCAGCAACTTTATCAATGACAGATCTACTGATTATGAAACAACCAGTGATGATGACAGCGAAGATGAATTATGAACAAATGGAACACGATTTCCCATGTTATCATCTTAGGGGGTTTACAATAAATACTTAAGTTTGATAGTAGCTGAATGAAATGACTCAGCACTTAACTCCTAGTCGGTCAGAGGAAATATTGTTTGGAAGGAAAAAAGTAAACGCTGAAGGAATCAATTTAGTACTGAATGAGCCATGAAAGTAGGTGTATCTCTTTCATTCGGCAGCTTTATATTCATTGTGTATACAACACGTGACACCACACATTTTTCTTTTTCCCCTTTTTACTTTATATTAATTTTTTCGTTATGATGCTATGCAAAAGCTAATATTATGTTATATTTTATTATCTCAAACTATATTTTACATAGCTCATGTTATTTTGTTTCAATTAGACTACAATCATCTTCATTGTTTCGTCATGCGTACTTGATTTTATCTTATAATTTTAAAAGTGATATTACTACAAATATTTATCAAGATAGTTAAAATAGTTTGTTTGGTGGCTAATAATAATATCTTAGATCCTAATATATTTTTCGTATTCAGTGTGCTAATCAAACAATCATTTCATTCTAAATCATGTTTCATTCAGCGTCTTTGATTCATTCAGCATCATTATTCACTCAGCGCTAAATCATATTGTTTTGTCAAACAGGCCCTTAGATTATTTACAATAAATACTTAAGTTTCATGTTATCATTTTAGATTATTTACAATAAAGACTTATGTTCTAATTTTTTAATAAATTAACCTCATTACTTTTCACATGAGACTTTGCTACTTAAGCATTAGATGTTTATAATTTATATGCGTAATCCATCTCATAACAAAAATATGTTACTAACTTTGTTTGTGTGAAACATACCGCCAGAGTATGAAATAAAATCAAATATCAGCAAAACACACCAACTAATCAACAAACAAAGACAAAGCAAACTAATAAAAAATCATATCCATTTAAACTCTGGTAGGACAGAACATGGTACTGTCAGTTTCAGTGATGTAATAGAACATGATACTGCATTGTGTGCGAATATGAAAGACAAAAATATTGACAATAGGCATCATTTAAAATTGATTACAACCATCCAGTATAAAATTACAAGTCATGCCCGCCCATTGGGCGGGCTTTGAAGTCTAGTATATATATATATATATATATATATATATATATATATATATATATATATATATATATATATATATATATATATATATATATATATATATATATATCCTCTCATAACCTAGATACGTCATTTGTTGACTATCTAGAACTAAAAGAAATTGTTCGTCCTCGAACCTTTTCTTCCCCCTTTGCCCCTTTTGGACTATAACGTTCAACATGAAAATCTTTTATGTCCACTCTCGCAAAACTCATGGTGATGAAGAGAAGTGAGTTGAGTGGATCAACATAGAAGTCAAAGCCGAACCTTCGCACAAGAAAACTATGAAACAAACTCCCATCGTCGTTAGCACCCATCTCCGTCCTTTCCTCATTATCCCTCAACATCCCACCTTAACACATAATATATATATATATATTATATATATATATATATTATATATATATATATAATATATACATACACACACACATTCCCTTTTCATTCCTTAAACCCACCTTTGTTAGCTTGATGTCTTGATTATTCTATCCAAAATTGTCAAGAAAATTTTCTTAACGAAATGTTAATAAAATGTGTCAAGTATTCCCTTCTCGTGCCAATACAACCCAACGTATTTTTGATATATAATAAATCTATATATACATATAAATATTTTGCCGTCAGAAACAAAAAACAAATTTTTCTGTTTCGTAGGGCGGTCCCCTTAAAATTAAGGGGACCGGCTTGTAAACGGGGGCGGTCCCCTTAATGTTTAAGGGGACCGGCCATCTGTTGCTACCAAAACGAATTTTTCTTCTAAAATCTTTGCCAAACACCCCATTTTACAAACACTTCTTCCTCACCCTCTGTTGTGAACGAACTGAAACACCAAAACCATTCACCAAATCACCACTTCGGGCTAAATTCGCAAGGGGCAAACACCTATATCTTGATTTGCAACATATATTGTAAGTTTTCCAAAACACATTTCATCTAATTTCATCAAATTTCGAGTCTAATCACAATTTGATATTTTAGTTAAAATTTTTAAATTCGAACTTATGTTGAAATTAAGTCTAGGATACTCATTGCCAAATGCTTCCCATAGGATTAGAGTACTTAATTAACCTAGAATCTAAGTAATCTAAAACCCTCATGCCAAAATTTTGAAAAACCAAACATTCTCATTCAAAACTTGTTATACATTGTTGAATTATGCCATAAACACTTATTATAACTAACCACATTATAATATCACAACTTTTAAATCCTAAAAATATATTTTTCAAATCATGAAAAATGATTTTATAAACATAAGAGGATGTTTGGATTGAGTCATAAAATTGTCAAGATTAAGTCAAAATGAATTTCACAACTAATGGACAAGTTTATAAACATGTAACTAATAATTTTGAGTGATCAAGATACATAATTCATATGTATATTGAAATATTAGTCATTATTTTTTCTAGGAAAGGAAGTGTTTGGCATAACAAATTGAAAGACATTTTTTAGTCAAAATCTACGTTTTTACCTTTTCAATGAGTTACTTAACTCGAAAGAAATAGCTAGACATACAATCTAATGTTTGTCTAGTCACATTTCAAAGTGGCTTATGATGTACAAATGAGCGTTTGGGTGTTCTTGGTTCTTTACCATAATATCTATATAACTACTCCTTAACATCATAGAATACACTTTAAGCGAGTTAAAAATTAAAAATAAGGAACATTGCAAACTACTTCTTAGGATTAAAATTTTAGAGTCGAAGTATGTTTGCATTCCACATGAGTAGTATATGTCACATATGCATTTTTTATTTTTTTTAATCTTACTTTCTTGTTGTTATCTTATTTAGGTGAAAATGCCTAAAGTCACAGTTGGTGATGTTTCCAAAACCAAGGAATATATTCCAAAAGTCTCCGCTACTCCCGGCATTTCTCCCGCTATTGCATGTTTCTATCGTCCCATCGAAGATAGAAACATTCATGAAGGGAGAGTTATCGATCCATCCTTCTATCTATCCGACCAAATCGAACGAATGTTCTCCAATGTTCGTCTCGATTGTCTTTTCAAAATCAATGAACCCATCATTCCTCGTTTCATTCTTGACTTCTATAGCCAAGTTACGGTGCAAACCGATGACTATGGTTATATCCTCATCTCCTTCATGATCCAAAACGAATTCATCACTCTCACTCTTGCTCAGTTTGGTCAAATCCTCCAAATTCCCTTCAACGGTCAAGCCGTTTTCTCAAATGAATGGGATCTCTCATCTCTTGAGAAAAATCGGCCTCAGGGTGGTCCATACTATTCTGAGATTCCAACTCCTGACGACATTCGTCGACTACTCGAGCTAGAACGTGGTACGACTAGACGAAGAATCAAGTCAAAAAACCCCGACATGAAGCATTGGGAAGAACTCATTCGCGAGAATGCGTTTGGTACCGGCGGACACCGTGACCACCTCACGGCTAGCATCGCTCACATGTTGTATTGTGTTGTTGCGGAAGAACAATACAATTTGGCTTATTTCTTTGTCCATCGTATCATCTCCGCCAAAAATACTCCACATGCCAATCTTCCTTATGGTATGTTCCTCACTAGACTTTATCGTTTTGTCATGGAACATTACCCACATCTTGAGAGTGATATCTATCAATTCGTTCATCCCGTCTTACGTCCTCTCACTCGTAGCCAACTTCGTCGATCTCGAAGTGACAAGGGCAAATCTCGTCGCCCTAATCTCTTCGCACCGCGTAGTTCCACATATCATCGGAGAGATGATGAGGAGGAGGAAGGCACCTCACGTGTTAATACTCCATCTCCCACGACGTTCGTGAACAATCTCCCGGAACTTAATTATTCCGACTATCAAGTTCCTCTTCCTTCCGAACAAACCGATCAAATCCTATTTGAACGACAAACCGAATTACTCAACACAACTCAACAGATGCATGAAGAGGTTAGAGGTAGTTTCAAATCAATAGGAAAAGCTTTCAAGAAGATTTTCGGAAAGAAGAGATAGAGATGTGGATGTTGGCTTACTTGAACAATATTGTTATTAGGCAATTTTTTTTCAATTATTTGTTTCTTGTACTTTATAGTATGTTAGTATTTTAACCATTTTCTTGATTAGAACTTGAATGCTATGCTTAAATTAATATGCTTGCTAATGATTAATAACATGCTTATTCTATAATATGATTATTTTAGCCTAAATGTATACATGCTTATTTAAACATGTTTATGCCACTATTTAATCATTCTTGATGTACATGATTCAAATGGAGCTTGCTGCAAATACACCCTAACAATGACCCTTTTCTGGAAAATTTTCAAATTTGGTCGCCTGGGAAAACACCAGATGGGCGGCCCCCTTAATTAGCTAGGCGGTCCCCTTAATTTTAAGGGGGCCGGCCTATAATTAAGGGGACCGGCCATCTGGACAGTAAATTTTACTGTTTTCTTTTCCATCTTGTGACCACTTTTATCTAGCCCCAGCTACCATTTCTCTTTATGAACGAACTGGTATTGGAATCTTACCACAAAACCTCAAAAATCTACCTAAACTAACCACATTTTCATATTATAAATTCCCTCCAAACAATCACTTCTCATTCCATCATCCTTCACCATCCCAAACCACTATGTTATCACCAAAATCCTCCATCTCTAAGATTCCAAGGAAGCAAAGACTTGTCATCATACCACCAAAACAACTCTTCATAGATTTAACCCAAGATGACACCAAAACTCCATCACCACCACCTCAATGTTCATCCCCAAGTGCACCAAATGCTCCATTAAAAACACCATCTACTCATGGCACACCATCCTCCTCCATACCATCCACTTCATCCATCAATGACTACATCAACTCCCACCTATCATCATCACCACAAAGAGCATCATCACCACCTCCCACTCAAGAACATCCATCCACCCAACTTGCCATTTCCTTATCACCCATCACACCTCTTGATGCTCAATTCTCACCATCACCAATCCCACAACCATTCTTTCCCATACCTTGGGCATTACTAGAAGCCCATGGTGACAATTGTCTTTGTTGCATTCATAACCGTACCATCATATTCGGTCTTAGAGATGAGATACACTACATGTTTTCATCCCTTGAACACATGCTTACCAACCCACCTCCACCAGCACCTCCACCATCTTCACCCACCACACCATTACCACCTTCATTTTCACCCAATTAAGCACATGCAATGCTTAATTAAAAATAATCTTTAAAACCATTTTGTGTGCAAGCCCCATGGAAGATCATGTACTCCTAGAATGATTATGTAGATTGCATTACTTACTAGCTTATGTAGGATTGAATGTAATCTTGTATGTTTGTGTATTTCTACACAACATTTTTAATGAATGTCTTTCTTTTATATGCATGCTTATTTTTGCTATATATATGCTTGTGCTTCTAATATTTTTCTTGCAAGAATTCCATTTATCGATTCATTTATGCACACAAATGAGGGAGAGTACACACCGAGGGGGAGTCATCGTCCCAACAACATTTCATATTTGTCGGCATAACCTTTTTGATTCTACAAAAAGGGGGAGAAGTAGATATAAACTCACTAAATACTTGATTAAAAACTAGTTTTTCAATTTAATGAGTTTAGATTTTGTAATCATCAAAAAGGGGGAGATTGTTGATATAAATAATGCCCAAACACGTTATTAATATTCTTTCGATTCACAAAATGTAAAATCATTAAACGAAAGATCATGACGTAAACAAGTATTTAGTTGTAAATATCTATTTTAACAACTCAATCACTTAAGGTATGAATAAACAAATGCTTAATGCATTATATGATCAAAGGAACTTTTTCTTAATCTCTAAACTTTTTATAAAATGTCAAACACATTTTATATATCTTTTAGAAAAACATTTTTGGTAATAAATAAAAAGATTTAATTCATTATAAATTTATGAATTCAAATTTTCAACCAAAGATGGCAAAAATGTTCCAGAAAAACCTTCCTCACAAAAAGACAAAACTGGGCAACGTTCACCTTGGGCGGCCCCCTTAATTTATAAAGGCGGCCCCTTTAAAATTAAGGGGACCGGCCCCCTATTTAAGGGGACTGGCACGCTCCTCCAGCTGTCCAGTTTTTGCCTATAAATACTGGTTTTCCCCTGGACTTTTTCTCACCTTTTGCACCCTAAACCTTCTGTTCTAAATCTTCTCTAATCCTTGTAAATCCTTTCAAAAATCCTTTGATCATATTCTCTTAAGCATTGGTTTTCAAGTGATCCAAGCTTCCACCATCAAAGTGCAAAAGAAGAATACTCCTTCAACTAGAGAAGAAGTATTGTAGCTTAACTCATATCATTCTTGTAGATTGTGTAAAGTGTTGTATAGTTGTGATAAGTAGATCTAAGTGTAAGTAAGTAGTTGTGCTTGTAAAGAAGTAGTGTAGAAGTCGTGAAGTAGTCGTGAAGAAGAAGTCGTGAAGTAGTCGTGAAGCCGTCGTGAAGAAGGTGTGAACTAGTTGTGTAGAAGTTGTGTATAAGTTGTGAGATTGGTTCTAGCTACGATTAGAACTCGACATCTAGCTTTGTGTCGTTAAACCGGTGTAAGCTAAAGTTGTGTAAGGTTTCTCCGCCATAAGGGAGTTTGTTGACATAGTGAAGAAAACTCTCGAGTAGGTGACTCGAGGAGTGGAGTAGGGCAAGGAAGGTGTCCTTGTAGCCGAACCACTATAAATCTCCGTGTTGTGGTTTGATCTTTCCATCTCTATCTTTCATTTCATTATATTTACTTTACTTGCATTGCTTATCTATATTTGTTTATATTTGTTCATATTGATCAAGAGTTGAATTCACATAAGATATAATCGAAGCTTTAAAAGTAAACAAAAGTTTTCGCAATAAAATTTAAAAATATGTAAAACTATTCAACCCCCCCCCCTTCTAGTTTTCCACAGTACCGTACCCTGGGAAGACGAATTTAATTGTTCTCTTTCACTTTTTGACTCTCTTTTCCTGGAAATCTGCCAACACAAGCTGATTCCAATTCACCCAAATCCCCAAATTCACCATCCTATCCATCCTTGCATGCTTTGATTTGGCTATATAAGCACATATCATGCATTTCTCTTCCACCACCATTCCACACACACAACATACTTATCATGTCTTCCACCATGGCAACTACTTCCCAAAAAACCAAGAAGCCAAGGTTGAACCTTAAACCTTCCAATGAGATAATTCTCATTGATCTCACTTTGGATGATGATGAAGAAGCCCACACACCACAATCCTCAACCAAATCAACCTCCTCAATCTCTACACCCCTAGCTCTATCAAAGGCCAACTCAAAAAGGCCAACATCATCATCCACCTCCACTATGAGAATCACCACACCTTTGTCTCAACCAAGTCCTCCTCAACCACTAGCCTTAACACTCACCCTATCACTATCAACTCCATTTGAACTTGGCACTAACACATCATCTTCATCACTCTCACCATCACCACAACCTTTAATGGGTCATCCCATTCTTTATCCCCTACAACCACATACCCTAAATTGTCCTTGTTGTCACCACAACCAACACCTCATCATGTGCCTTAGAGATGAGTTGAGCCTTCAATTCTCCTACCTTAAGCACCTCCTCACACCACCACAAGGACCCATCATACCACCTCCTCCACCACCAAATAGCCCAACCAACTAAACATGGTTATGTTTAGTTTTTCAAATAAAAGCTTAGGACCCTTTTGGCATTTGAAGCAAATCTTGAAGTCTCTTATCACTAATGATGTTTATGTGCTTTATTGTAGTTTGTTTTACTTCTATGATGTAGTCAAACATATGTATGACATTTGTTTTTATGAATGAATAGGCTTTCATGTGGTTGTTTCTTGTTTATTTTTAGCCACTTTGCCATTTTTTTTGTGGTTGGATATTTGTCAAATGTGCTACGTATTAGAACTTGTATATTTGCTTTCTAACCCTGTTTTGTAGCACGAATCATTGCTCGATTCCTTGGTGTCCTCCAAACGAGGGGGAGTATACATCAAGGGGGAGCCTTAGCAACCTTTTTGCTTCGACAAAAAGGGGGAGAAATGGGAGTAAACTCATTAAAAACTTGTTAAAACTAATTTTAACATAAAATGAGTTTATGTTTTGTCATCATCAAAAAGGGGGAGATTGTTGATGCAAATAATGTTCTAAAAACGTTATTTCTATCTTTCGATAACTTCACATTTTGAGGATGACAAAATGTGAAAACACGTTACGTTAAAATTAACATAAACAAGTTTTTAATCGAAAGTTCCCGTTTCTACGCAAATCACTCTAGAACAAATTTATAACTTGACTAATGATAAAAGAAGTGAATTTGTGCTTAAGACTTCACATTTTTATGTGACAAAACATTTCTTTCAAAAATATACTTTACAAATTATTTTTGAATAATTAAGAAATGTTTTAATAGAAAAATAAGTTTAAAATACATAACAGCTATTTCCCCCACCCACCCAAAATCAGCTCCAAACTTCCCCAAATAAGTTTTCACCAGAAAAGACAAAAAGATGAGCGTTTTTGTCTGACACGGCTCCACAGTTCCACTAAATTTATTGGAGCCGTGTGTGATTTAGTGGAGCCGCCCCTTTATAACGGCCAGATTTTTTCTGCCTATAAATACCAGCCCACTTCACAGATTTTGGGCATCCTTTCTCACACAAAACTTTCTGAGTTTAATACTCTCTTCACATCCTCTCTTCTTGATCATTTAGTTAGGTTTTCTTTTGTTCAAGAGTGATCCAATCATCCAACTTAGAGATCCTCTTCATTCCTCTTCATTTGCAAGAGAAGAACTCAAGGTATCCAAGAAGATACAAGAGTTGTAGTTGTAGTTAGTTTACTTGTAACACTGGTTAAACTCTTGTTGTATCATAGCATACATCAAGTTCATTTTTCTTCTGTGAGAGTATGAGTGAAGATCATTTTGATCTTATAGAGATAGTGATTATCTCTAGTAGCCATTGGGCATGAGTGTTGATCAAGATTGATCAAGTGTTGATAGAATAGGTTGAGTCAAGTGAGAAGTGATCATTGTGATCTTGTGAGATCTTGGGGATCTCTTGAGTCTTGTGTGTTGAGTGTGTGAAGTTGAAAGGATCGGGTAGATCGTGGCAGATTGGTGCTAGCTAAGATTAGCACTCGACATCTAGCTTAGTGTCGGAAAACAAGTTAAGCGACGTGTACGATTTTCTCCGCCTAAAGGGAGGTTGTTGACATAGTGCTTGAAACTCTCGATTGTGGTACTCGCGGAGTGGAGTAGGGCGAAGAAGAGCTTCATAGCCGAACCACTATAAATCCTTTTGTCCCGGTTTGATCTTTCCATCTCTTCTTTTTATTTTCATTACTTATAATTAGCTAGTTTAGTGTGTAGTTCATATTGGTGTTGATTGATTGCACATAAGATTTGAATCAAGGTTTCTCATAAGTATAGTTTTTAAGAAGTTTTAAAAGAACTTAAAAACTGGTAAAACTATTCACCCTCCCCTTCTAGTTTTCCACAATTATATCTTTTCTATGAATGAATGGGCTTTGTTCTTATTTTTATGGGTGGATTATTTTCATTTTGGTTTCTTTAGTCAATGTTTTATAGCATTTTATGATTGGATATTTGTCTTGATTGCTACATGTTAGATATTGTATGTGTGTCATCTAACTTTATTTTGTAGTAATAACCATTGCTCGATTCCTTGGTGACCTCCAAACGAGGGGGAGCATACATCTAGGGGGAGCCTTTGCGATCTTTTTGCTTTGACAAAAAGGGGGAGAAATGGGAGATAAACTCAACTTAAAAACTTGTTAAAATTAATTTTTCACCAAAAATGAGTTTATGTTTTGTCATCATCAAAAAGGGGGAAATTATTGATGCAAATAATGTCTAAAAACGTTATTTCTATCTTTCGATACCTCTACGTTTTGATGATAACAAAATATAAAAACACTTTACGTTAAAATTAACGTAAACAAGTTTTTAGTTGAAGTATCCCGTTTCTACGTAAATCACACTAGGTAAGAACAAACAAATTTACAACTTAACAAATGATCAAAAAGTGAATTTGGGTTTCAAACTTCACATTTTTAATGTGACAAAACATTTTTTTCAAAAATACACTTTACAAATTAATTTTGAATTATAAAGAAATGTTTTAATTGGAAAAATAAGTTTAAAATTTATAACAGCAAATTTTCCCTCCAAATCAGCTCCAAACTTCACCAAATAAACTTTCACAACTAAAAACAAAAACAGGAGCATTTTTGTTTGGCACGGTACCACTAAATTTAGTGGTACCATCGGGTATTTAGTGGTGTCGTCCCACTGTAACGGCTAGATTTTTCTTGCCTATAAATACCAGTCCACTTCACAGTTTTTGGGTGTCCTTTCTCACACAAAAATTTATGAGTTTAATCCCCCGTTCACACTTACATTTCATTGATCATTTAGATAGTTTTCTTTTGTTTAAGAGTGATTCTTTCATCCAACCAAAGATCACAATCATTCCTCTATTACTCAAGAGAAGAACACAAAGTAACAAGAAGATACAAGGTGTTAGAGTCATTGTGTAGTGCACTTGCATTACTTGTAGTTTACTTGTTGTATCTTGACATACATCAAGTTGTCATTGTCTTGTTTAGTCATCTTGTGTGGATCATTATGATCGTGTAGAGATCGTGTGGATCTTGTGTTGATTGTGTAGAGAGTGTCTAGATCAAGTAGATCTAAAGTAGAGTGTGTGGATCATTCTAATCGTGTAGAGATCATGTGGATCTTCTGTTGATTGTGTAGAGAGTGTCTAGATCAAGTGGATCTAAATTAGGGTGTGTGGATCGGGTAGATCATGTGATTAGTAAGGATCGTATGGATCATGAGTGAGATTGGTACTAGCTAGATTAGTACTCGACATTTAGCTTAGTGTCGAAAATTGTGATAAGCGACATTGTACGGTTTTCTCCACCTGAAGCGAGCTTGTTGACATATTGCTTAGAACTCTCAAGTTGGGTACTCGGGGAGTGGAGTAGGGCGAAGAATAGCTTCGTTGCCAAACCACTATAAATATCGTTGTCTCGGTTTGATCTTTCCATCTCTACTCTTTATATTTATTGTTTAGGCTTGATAGTATAGATAAGCGTTCATATTCGTGTTGGTTGATTTCACAAATAATCGAATCAAAGTTTTTCATTTTACTTGAAGCATTTGGATTTGAAAACGAGAGTGTGGAGTTCGAAAAACTTGTTTCATTTTACTTGAAGCATTTGGATTTGAAAACTTTTGAGAAGTAAATGTTTGAGAAAAACTTGGTTTCTTCGAAAACTTCCTTCCTTTTTGCAAAGAATAGGTTGTAAACTGGGAAAACTTTTTCGAAAATGGTTTTGAAGATTCACCCGTGTAAACCTTCTTCGAAACACTTACTTTTGGTGCTGAAAATTTTGAAATTGGAGTTTTTCCCTTTGATCGGTTAAAAGTATCAAACTTCACTTTTAAAGCATTATATGAAGTTCTCAAACCAATGTATTCTTTTTGAAGAGAAAGATGATCTTGGGATGCCAATTTTGATTCTAAAGAAGCAATTTGTTTCAAAAGTTGATCTTTTTCGACTTTAGAATCATCCGTTTTACGAGCCAATTTCTGTTAGAACTCAACATTTTCTTTTTCAAGTCTTTCAAAATAATTTTCAAATTTGGTCGTTTTGTTGAAAAAGTCAGTTTTGGCATCCTCAAAATCGTTTTTCTATTGAGCTAAAATCGTTTCAAGCTCAAACACTATTGTTTAAACCACATGATTTTCATTTTCAAAAAGATACATTTTCTCCCCCGTTTCCTTTTCAAAATCTAGAGTATTAAAATCGAATAGGGGATTTGGAAAGGAAACTTTTGTGATTTGAGAATCAACATTTTTCTTTTTCTATGATTCAATCTTTTGCAAAACATTTTCAAACTTTTTATCAGCGAATTCAGACAATTGAGACTTCAAATCTTCAGTCTCTTTTTGTTTCATGTTTGAGTTTTGTGTCTGAACTCGTGAACGTTTGATTGAATCAAACAGGTTTTTGTAAATCTGTTTCAAATGCTCAATCACTTTTTCGTATTTAGAAATTTGACACTTCATTGACACGTTTTCATCATCAAGTTGTTCAAGCTTTGACATCCAAGGGTTTTCAAAAGATTGCTTTTCCTGATTGTGTTGTAAAGCTAGCTCAAAGTCAATGCTTTGTGCTTGACATCTTTGAAAATTTTGTTCAAGAGAGAATATTTGACGTTGAAGTTTCTCTTGGATGTCGCTTGACTCTTTTAAAATTCTCTCATTTTCGTGTCTCAACATCCCATTTTCCACTTTTAAGTTTTCAGTCTCAACAATCAACAATTTATCACAAGCAGTTTTTACAAAATCTTTCAATTTTGCTTCCAAATCAACAATGTCGTTATGATACGAGTCTTCCCTGTTTTTCCATCTCATTCTCAATGTTTTGTAATCTGTTTGACATGTTGAGACCTTTTTTGTTAATGTTGAAACCTCTGTAGTAAATTTTGCAATTTGGTTTTGAAGGTCAAGCTTTTCTTTTTCCAGTTTTGAAACCTTTTCATTGTTGGAAACAACTAATTCTCGCATTTGATGTTGCAAGTCTTGTTCTTTCACATATGATTTTTGAAATGCAACTTAAAAACTGTATTCACGATTAGTTTTTGTTTCAAAATCATTTATACGTTTTGTATAATTCTTGAGCTTTTCAGTTAACGACGTATTTTGTGCTTTTAGTTCACAATTAAGCTCGTTACATTAAGCAACTTCGGTTTTCATATTATTGATTAATAAAGCAATTGAAGCACATTCTTGATCATTATTCACATTGTCATGTTCAACCGTACGTCCATTAGGATCCATATATGGAGTATCGGGAGTGATATTACTATCATCCTGATTCACCACATATGTGTCGTTAATGTACTGAGGTTGTTCATGAATTTGTGTCTCATGAGTAAATACATTATCAAATATATCAACATCATTTATAACATCATTTGAATGATGTACCTTGATGAATGTGTCTGAACTTGGTGAAGGTCTGACATCAGCAGCTGCATTCTTCAAACCATCCTTACTGTTGAGTTTCCCGTCAACATCCGAATCATTCCATAGATTGTTGCTTTCATTATGATATTCTGATAATGCATTGTTACCCGTGAATAGCAAATTATCATCTAATGTCCCTTCCTCATTCACTATTCCCTTTCGTGTCTGCATCTTTCTTCCATGCTCTCGTGCATTCAATTCTCTTTTCCGTTTCTGCATCTCCATTTCAATTATTTCTCGATCATTTTCTTCTAATTCTCTTTCCTTCAGCATATCCCTCAAATGAAGTGATCTTGTGATGCGAGTTTTGCAAGACACAAGAAGTTTTACTTCTCAAGGGATCTTGAGAAGCTTGCAATCCTCCAGGCAGTGTACCTGATCGTTGTAGTGTAGTATAGGTATGTCCGGGGGATTGATCGTTCTCTAGGGGAATAGTGTCGTTAGGTCAAGATGTATGTCGAGATAGGTCTAGAGGTGAGGGATGATTCTTTTTTTTTTGTATTTTTATATTTTTTTAGAAAGCAAATAAAATTTGATTTTTGAAGGAGTCGGCGGAATTAGTTGTAAATCAACTAACCCAAAATCTAATTATAAAACTAAAATTAAACTAAAAAACAAGAAAAAGTAAATTTTGTGAACTTCTTATGATAGAAAAAGCGTGTTTATTTAGATTTAATTACTCCCTAGTTATCTCCTATTGATTCGTTGAATTGTCATGTCCTTGTTTTAGTTGAAGCGTTGTATTCCTTATTATTGGTCGTGGGGAGGTGCCGAAGTCCCCAACTCTATGAATATTAGTCTTCCGTAAATCCCTTAACATCCATTAAGTTTTCTAGGATCTACAAGCCGCAATTCACGCAATAAATACAACGAACAAAACCAATAGTCTACTCTACGGTTGCGTTTTTAAGACGTTCAATCTAGTTACATATAAGAGGTCAGCCAGTTTTCTTAACCTAACGCGATAACAATCAACTAAACAAGATACAACAAATCAATATTCAATAACTAGGTTTCATTAGATCTAAGCAAACACAAATAAACTTAAGTTAGCATGTTAGATAGAAGAAAAGATAAACAAATAATCAAACAACACATAGACATATTGAATGATTAAACGAATAACTTATCTTCAATTGAACATGGATGAAAAAGGCTGAAAAAGCCTTACAAGATCTCTGAAAATCGTCTAGGGTTTATTACCAAAAATGTCACACTTAATAATGAAAACATTCAAAAATATATATAGTATTACAACTCTGACGGCGTCAGCTTATGGATCCTGACTCCGTCAGCTCGCCGCCATTAGGGTTTCATCTTGTTTAAGTTGTCGTTCTGACGGCGTCACCTTGTATCTTTGACACCTTCAGCATATAAAAAGTTCTGAGCCGTCTCTTGTCTTCATAAAACGTGACTTCTCCTCCAAAATACACCTGACGGCGTCAGGTTGTAAATTCTTCAAATTCTCTGAAGCGTCACTTGGTGATTTTCCACCCAAAATCCAGCTCAAATAACAAGTGACGGCGTCACGTTGTAGCTAGTGACTTCTCCTCCAAAATACACCTCCAGCCTTCCTTTTTTTACGGGTTTTCGCGACTTTGTCGTTATCTTCTCTTTTTCGTCCAAATATGCTCCAAAAGTTCTGATTTCCAGAATTCTCGTCCCAAGTACCTAAAATGCAAGAAGAAATGATTTGAGGCAATATTTGATCACATTTATACGATTTTGGGCTTAAATGACCCCTTAAAAAGGTACCAAATAAATCCTTATCATCTTGCATTAAGCATCATTTCTAGTATGTTCATTAGTCCAACAAGCTGATCTCTAAAAGCTTCAGCATCCATACTAGTGATGTTCTTTTTCCATGTCTTACTTTGAGATTCATAGTCCTGAGATGTGTTGAACACTCTAAAATCCATGGACATGAACCCTTTAAACAGTGTCTTGAGCGCTCGAAATCCTACCATGCAATCACTTCCCTGTTCAATTTGCTTCTCTATTAGAACTATGTTGTGCCGGAGTTCCTTTTGCAAGGTTAAAAGGTCCAATTCAGATCCGAACAATATTGTAAACGAACTCCACGTGGGAAACCTTGCTTCTGAGAGAACTTTACATTGAATCTTAACTGATTCAAAATGTGTCAAATAGTTTTCTTTGGAGTGCATTGCAAGCTTTACACTTTTAGGCATCTCTCTCTCTCTCTTTTGAACTTGATTCCATTTTATTTTCGGTGTGAAATGATAATGGATCTTGTAGACAATAAAGAAGTGATTTTAAGTTTTTCAAATGAATCTTTTGTCGATCGTTCATACTTTCACAATAACTAGCACAGTAGTTATATCCACACGAACCCAAAAATTCAATCCCAAAATAATACTCAGTCTCAAATTATCGAAGCTTGAATTAAAATCGTGGTCCAAAATTTATAACCCAAAAAAAATCCAACTTTAATAACCCAAAAATTCCAAGCTAGTTAGCCAAAAATGATTTTGCACTAATGCGTCCCTTTTGCAATAACATACCAACGCCAACAATGTAAAAAAAATTCGTCCCTTTTTGTTGTAACAACCCAAGATTCTTATATAAAATTTGAAGCCCAAATCTGAAGTCAAAGGGCAGCCCAACACAACAAAAACTTAATAACAACCCAATACACAAACCCAAAATTTATGTTGATGCTTGTACAGCCCGAAGCCTAAATCACTCATTAATACAACCCTAATATTTCGGACTATATAAGACACTACTATAAGTCACTTTTGCTAACCCTAATCCTCTTTTGCTTAAACAAAACGCAGTCACCTAATCTATTCTCTCAAACTAAAGTAAACCGTCCCCTGTGATCTCCTTACTGATATCAACCAATGCCACAAAACAAATAAAATCGTCCCTTGTGATAATTAAATCAATCTGAAAACAAAAAAATCCACCTCTTTGATTCTTGTCCTTTTCACAAACGATCAACACAGGGAGAGGCTTCAAGATGTTTTCGTAAAGGTCTCTAGTAGGATCTTTGATGTCTTGTTTTCGTTTTGTTCTAACCGATTGTAAGAAAGGTTGAAACTTTAGTTTTGATCTTTCTTTTGATGTTATTCGGATATCTAAGACAAGTATAAGCTTCGATAAAGATCTATGATGGTTTAAATTCACTCACAAAAATCATTTCAATGATTGTTACAAGAGGTGAACGAACTGAGATCTTGTGTATCCTTTTCTTGTTTGTTGTTTGAGATTTGATTAGATTAGATTATGATAAGAGTTGATTGAGTGATGGTGAGGGTATGGTTGTGTCTAGTTTAGGTTTATTATTATTCTTGGCTGTGAATCTGTGATGGCAGTTGTTGATGTGAGGTTGATCGGTTTGGATTTGGGTTTATTTTATACTACTCGAGGTTTTGTTTCTTTGTATTGTCTTGAATCTGGTCTCGTTTCTCTTTCTTTAATCTTTTCCCTTGTTTACGAATATCATTTCTTGTTTACGAATATCTTTTACTTGTTTACGAATATCACAAGTTAGTAAACAAATTCGTAAAAACAAATTCATAAACAAATTCGTAAACAAATTCGTAAAAACATATTCGTAAAGTTTTTCTAACTTGTTCAAGCTAGAAGAAATTCGTAAGATGAGGGTTTAAGAACAAATTCGTAAGAAGAGGGTTTTGACCAGAAATTCGTAAGATGAGGGTTTTGACTTTTCTGACCAATTTTCCGACCACCTTTTCTCGACCACGTTTTTTACCACAAATATTCACGGTTTTAGCTCAAAATAAGCTTGTAACAAGTTGTTTTGACTGAGAACGTAAAATATGGATTTTTTTGACCTTTAAGTGTGTTTGGACAAAAGAAGCTGATGTTTTGACGAAATAAGCACTGTAAAAATAAGTTCAGATCTGATTTTTTTGTTTTAGACTTTAAATCTGCTTTGGAGCTTAAATATTTTTGGACAAAGTAACTACTTTTAAGACTCAAAATAAGCTGAGAATAAGAACTGTTTGGACCAAATAAGCTGAAAATAAGCACGTAAAAAACATAAATAAGCTACTATTTTGACCAAATAAGGACGTAAAAAAGTAACTGTTTTGACCAAATAAGCTTAAAAAAAGCACGTAAAAAGCAGAAAATAAGCTCACGAAATAAGCAAATAACTTGTAAAGATAAGATTTTTAAAACACAAAACACTCATAAATCATCTTCTAGCTCTTGATACCAATTGTTGGGATCCCTTCTAATATCATTTCACGCATATGAGTTATGTTTAGAGAGAGGAAGATAATATGTTTAGAGAGAGGAAGAAAATATGTTTAGAGAGAGAGAGAGAACAAGAGAGGAAATAAGATAATTTCTCATTCCATTTTAACCAACCACCTCTCAAATGAGAGGATACATGCTTATATAGTCTTACATAACATGGACATAAGGAAGTGTGCCGTGTTTACCTATCTCACTAATTTGACATTAACGTAAATACTAAGACTAAACTAGACGACACGCTTCTACTAACATGTAGTCTATATTTTTACGATTCTAACGAGCTATTACATCACCATAATACAAGACTTGTTGACTCGATAATGATCATCACTTTAAGCATTTCCAACATGTATACAGCGTGTTTATGCCTTGAGAGTTCCACTACTTAAGTCGATTCAACCAAACATTGCCCCTAAGCTTAACATGCTTTAACGTAGCATGGAAAGGTGATATTATGCACTTCGGGTTAGTGGGAGTGAGGGGATGGCTCCACCCCTAATAGTGCTATCCATAGATATCCACCGCTCATCCCGTTACAGTGGGAGTGAGTTAATAAGTTGTGTAGTTCCAGGGGACTTTCACGTTTGTTCTCAAGCATCAAACATTCAGTAATTTAAATCAGTTCAGTAAATTCATAATTTTATAAACGTACAACCATTCAGGTTAAGTAATCGTAACATGCTTTCCACCCAAAAACGAGAAAAATAGTAAAACGGGGGTTGTGAAAACTCACCTTAATAAGTAAGCCGTGAGTACAAGAGCGGGTACAACGAGTATTCACTAAGCAATCCTCGAACGTAGACCTCCTAGACGTGACCTAAGGAAAGTAAAAATACTTATTAACATCCAAATGATATGCTCAGATAAAAGATGATAACTAGCTATATCACTTATCTAGACTCATAAAAAATAAGTAATTTTTCATTAAAATAAAATGTACAAGTTCGCTAAAAGTTTTTGAATACCCTATGTGTCTCTTGACAAATCCAAGATCATAAGTTTATTGGAATATGACCACCTTCCCTTGGATAGCTCAATTGGTCGTTTAAGGTATTCAAAACACTTACCAACAATCCATCAACACAAAACAATATGCTAACACTAGTTAAGAAAAATCACAAAGCTGACCCAATTTCTATGGTCACTTTAAGTAACCATTTCATCAATGACTAAAATTTTTCAGACCAATTGCTTTACACATTTCAAAATACCACATCTTAAGTGTCTCATGTAATTTTCTTGAAATTTTTAAAGAGGTTTAACCCAAGCAAAAAGTCTTGAGCAAAATGTCTCATCAGATTTTGAAGTTGTTGGACCAGTTCATAACATTTAAGTACCAGAGGGTCAAAACTTTAGATTTAGGCTCTAAGCTTTTGGCACACTTAAGTTAACATATAAAACTAGTCCCAAACTAAAAAGCAAGGCTTCAAATGAACTTTAGGGTGATATATGACGAGGTAAAGTTGGTCAAATAAATCTGCCAAAACAGTCAGTTTTACACTTTGTCTTGCAACCACAGACCACTTGGGTTTGAAAGACAACTCAAAAAGCTAAATCTTGATATAAAGAACAAGACTTGAGGTTGAGTTATGAGTGTCTCCTAAAGTCGACCATAACTTCATGACATTAAGCAATCCCATTTTTCTAACTCATTTTTCAAGCACTTTTGCTTATACCAAAATAAAGAAATCAAAACAACAAAACCATAGATCATTCTAATAACCTTTTTAATATATTTTAAAGATGAACATATCAAAACTCTATTATATCAAAACTCTTTTACAAGCTTGTTTTTAAAAAGACTCCAAATGTAGTAAAATTAGGGTTTTGGTGCAAGATTTAACAAGACTTCTTATCTCAAATCACTACCTTTTACACTTGAATTTTTAAGGTCTGTAAGGTTTACCTACTGAGTTTATTGATGGCTTTAAACAAAGCTCTTGGTGAAAATGGTGGAGCAAGAGTTAGGTTTTTGTGGTGATGATCTTTGGTTGAGGTTTTGATGTTGTTAACTATAATTTGATGAAGATGTGATGATGTTGAGGTGTTGTTGCCGTCCAAAGAGGGAGAGAAAAGAGAGGATTAGCTTGTTTGTGTGTGTAAAATGGTGTGTTAGAATGAGGGAAATGAGGATTGTGAGAGGATTAGCTTGTTTGTGTGTGTAAAATGGTGTGTTAGAATGAGGGAAATGAGGATTGTGAGATTTAAGTACTAAAGATGGGGTTGTGACATGTGTTAACTAAGTGTAACAAGTGTTTATAAATTTAACAAGTGTTAAGATGATGTTTTAAGTGTGTTAGCTTGAGGAGGTGTTTGTTTATAGGTAAAAAGAGATGTATTAGTTTTAATTTAGAGGTTAAATTATACCCTAAAACATCTTAAGTCTAGACTGTAAATGAATAAACATGTAGATGCAAATACCAGCTTATACTTAAAAAGACGTGTACACACAAAAATGGACTAAGTTTTTAAGTGTGGGTGACACTAACTATTTTAAAATAGATTGAGCATATTATTGATACTTAGTTAATGTTAAATAAAATTGTAGGTCGAGGGTATGTTCATAATGCGAGGTTGCCTAAAGAAATTGAACGCAAAGCATGAAAATGACCCGACTAACACAAAACTAGCTTAAAAGCGTAGTTTGAGTCAAAGATGTTATAAAATACTATCAGTCACTAACCTAAGGTTAGACGGCTATCACATGAGGTGATCTAGTCACCCTCTCACCATGATAAATTGGGTGATCATGCATTCTGGGTGTTTCAACGGTTAAAACCTTGTTGATGAAACTGTATCATTCATGACTTGAATGGTTAGACAAGCCATAAGGCTCAGAATGATGATGCATCATTTTGTAGTATGCCATCTACAATTTAATTAAGACAATCAGTGATTCAATCATTTTATTGTAATAGCTACTAAACCCTATCATTTCGCATATTATAGTAGGATCGATATTATACTACTAAAAGGCACCACTCTTTAGCATAACCCACCTTGTGATAGTTTTTAGGTAGGTGTTTTACCAGCACCAATTGCCCTTCAGGGCAACTCCTAGGGTCGAGACTCCGATACCAATCGAGCATATTTAGTCTCTACATGCAGCCTTAGGTCCGCTTTGGTGTAATACCATTATACTATACCATAAATGCCAGTGACTTTGGAAATTTGTTCGCTTTTGCTTTGGCACGTGATCAACAAACCCAATGGCCACCTCATCCTACGTCACCCATGTACCCACAGACACAAAGCTTTGGCTTTACTTGCTTGCAAGGTTTGAGCTAAGAGAGTGTGGGATGGCGCATTAGTCTAAGATTAACATTGGGAATGACCTTAAACCCCTTGGTTTACCAGTATTATATTTTAATATTCAGTATTAAAACAATTTTCCACAAAAATTCGTTTTACGTATAAACTATGCACCAATTCATACCATGATTTGTTAATATATTATATATATATATATATATATATATATTATATATTATATATATATATATATATATATATATATATTATATATATATATATATATATATATATAAAGTGTCTAAACTCAGGTTTACCCTTCCCAATCTTTTTTTTAGATAGGTGGACTAAATAAATAGACTTTACTCTTTTTATTATAGGAACTCGCTGACTGAGACTTAGTGCTTAAGTACACTCCTTCCCATGATCAAAGCAGGGAAGCCCCGTTTTATTATGTCTCTAAGTAATACCGGTTGACATATTATTTAACAGATAGCATGCATATATCACAATAAGAAAACACTGACATAACCAAGCCATAATCTACGTTGACCCCGAGAGCCACTTCGGGAATCAACTTGGGTCTATCCTAAGGGTTAAAACATGACACAAGGCAAGAAGGCAACTTCTGGTTCCGTGTCTTTGCAACATCGCCCGTGGTTTTTCTCGTTTCTCCTAGTGGATCTTCAATCCTCCATGCTCCCACTAGATCTCCTCTCTCTTCGTACTCCATAGGTTCTCTTACCTTGTCTGGGCTTTCTTGCGTCACGTCTGTCTTGGTTTACATTTAATTTAAAGCTGCTATACTTAAACTTAAATTACAATAGGGAATAAACAATGGCACACAAGCCTCCCTTAAACTCAAAAAACAGCAAAAAAACATGTTGGGAATTATTGATTTGATGATAACAAAAGGACTAAGATCGACATTATGGAATTCTAGAAAAGATGGAGGATTCTAGAAGACTTGTTGAAAAAGATCAAGATCAAGATTAGGAAAGATTTACTTTCCTAATATAATTAGGTTTCTTTTGTAAGTCTAGATGGACTCTATATATAAAGAGATCCATAAACATTGTTTTAATGTATGTATTAATCATGTTTTAGGAACACATCACCAATCTCACCACTTAAGATCGGTTCAAGCTCCAAGATCATCGGTGTCCTTTGAAACTTGTTACAGTTGGTAACACGTTCTATCATGATCCAATAGAATTGGGGCTGATATATGTAAAACCTTGTTAATAACATTGTGTTTGATTAATTCCGCTGTGCAAAATTGTTATCTTTTTTATTATTGATCCTAGTTGAGTTTGTAAACGATCTTCACAATTGGTATCAGAGCCATGTGGCTCTTGATCTAGGATCTACAAGGTTTTGCAAGCGTAGAATAAAAAATATTCGACTTTCGTTTTTATGTTCGTAATTTTCTACACTGCTGTGGTAAAAAGGGTATATCTCATTCGTTAACCGTTGGATCTTAACGAAATTTTTATTGAAGGTTCTTTACTCATAAAGGTATATTCTCACCAGAGGGATCTTCAATCTGAGCTTTTGATTGAAAGATAAGTTCTTGAAGTCTGGTGCAAAAAATTGAAGTTTATCGATTTTTAGGGTTTCTTAGGGTTTCGTAATTCATGATTTCCTTGTTCTGTCATTCCAAATCATTATGGAAGTCGGTTAGATAATCTTTGATGCTTAAATTTATTAAGCAAAGCTCTTGGTTTGAAGTTGGGATCCTATTCTTGATAAACCCTAATCAACGTCTCCTTCAGTTCGAGTTTCTTGCTGGGGCGTATACAAACCCTAACGTCTAGGGTTTATGTGCTGTTATGATGAAGTTAAGCTAGCGTTTGTAATCACGTTAATGTTGTTGCTTCTAATAACAAAGCTCCTGCTGCACTCGTCAAACCCACAGCGACGAGGTTTAAAGAAGTTCAGAAAACAGGACAACAACATATGGATAAACGAAAAGATCTACTCCAGAGGTTTATGAATGCTGAAGGTAAACCATCATGCCCTATATGTCAAAATAATTTTGTATTGATTAAGTTTCTTTATCAACATATGGCTCTCAAATCGGATAAGGACTGGAAGACGGGCATGACAGGACGTTTGGGTTCAAGAGTTGCTAATGTGGTGAATGAATTGAGTACTTTATTGGAAGTTAGGGTTTATGAAAACCATAGTATTCGTTCTAGCAGTGGTAACAGATGTTAAAGCTGTTGGTTAAAGGGAAAATGTATCGAATGTTAATACTGCTTGTTATCAAGTTAATGCTACTTGATATCAAGTTAATACTGTTTGGTTTTTAATGCTGCTCGTTGATTGAATGTTAATTCTGTTTGAATTTTAGTGCTGCTACTCGAATTTTAGTACTGCTTGTTGAAAGGTTAGTGCTGCTCCATATAAGGTTTTGTTTTTGTGATACTCCTGAACGATGTGGGTATTAATGCTACTATATTTTGTTCGAAGCAAAAGTTTGATTAATTCAATCTCTCTCTAGGGTTTACAATCACAAAATCAAACAATCACGTATATACTGGATTTGTTTTAAGGGGTCTTAGCTTCGTTAGGGTTATGGCAATAAGAAGCAAAGATCTTACTTTTCGTCCTTGATAATGCTGGCAAAACTACTTTGCTTCATATGTTGTAAGATGAGAGATTGGTGTAGCATCAACCAACGTAGTATCTGACATTGAAAGAATTGAGTATTGGACAGATCAAGTTTAAGATTTTTGATTTAGGTGGACATCAGATCACTCGTAGAGTTTGGAAAGATTATTAAGCTAAGGTTGGATGGTGATTAGTTTACAAGTTTGTTTGGATGCAATGATAGTTTTGTGGACATTCTACATGGTAATTCGAACGACATTATTATCTTGTGGGTCTAAAGAAAATGAAGATTATGAACGTGAATGCTAAGAGTTCGAGATCAAGTTTGATTGAAATAGTTATCATGTTCATACTGATTAGAAGTTACTACTATCTCATAGATGGTTTCTCTTGCTTAACCATATAACTGCTATTCATTGTTACTACTACATGGTATCGATTACTACTGTTAGTCATTTTTAGTAGGCGTTTTGGTGCTCTTCATGGATGGTACTACATGGTATTCGTTACTATTGTTGGTTAGTTATTTGTACAGTTCTTATGCTTGCTTCAATGGTTAACATATTGGTTTCAAGGGAAAAATATGATAAAGTGTTTAACCATTTGAGGGGAAGGTTTTTACTACTGCTAAGTCATTATTACTACTGCTAGTTTAAGTTTCTACTGCCTTGAATTCATTATTCTTATTATGCGTCATGGAGGGTAATTTGAGACATTGGAAAGCTTGGATTAGAAGTGTAATATATGGTTTGTAGTTGTAAAGATCAAAGTTGCATCTGTCCCCTAATGGATAATGAAAAAAAGGGAAAGATGTTACAAAGGAAACAAGAAGTTTATGGAGATCTTAAGTTAAGGGGAAGCTCATATTTGAAGATGTACAAGATCAAGATGCTTCAAGTGCTCAAGTTATTTTGTCGTCGTCAAATAGGGGAAGATTGTTGGGAATTATTGATTTGATGATAACAAAAGGACTAAGATTGACATTATGGAATTCTAGAAAAGATGGAGGATTCTAGAAGACTTGTTAAAAAAGATAAAGATCAAGATCAGGAAAGATTTAGTTTCCTAATACAATTAGGTTTCCTTTGTAAGTATAGATGGACTCTATATATAAAGAGATCCCTAGACATTGTTTTAATGTATGTGTTTAATCATGTTTTAGGAATACATCACCGATCTCACCACTTGAGATCGGTTCAAGCTCCAAGATCATCGGTGTCCTTTGATCTTTGTTACAGTTGGTAACACATTCTATCATGATCAAATAGAGTTGGGGCTGATATATGTAAAACCTTGTTAATAACATTGTGTTTGATTAATTCCTCTCTGCAAAATTGTTATCTTTGTTATTATTGATCCTAGTTGAGTTTGTAAATGATCTTCACAAAACATAAACATGCTTAAACTACATCACAATCACGTAGTTTATATTTTTGGTCAATGGCTCAGGCTTGTATTATTCATGATTAACAATAAAAGCATGAAAGTACTAAAATAAAATTGCAGGTGAAAATACTTAAGCTATGTTTTGCTAAGACCTACTATATATGCACATGTACCGCATATATAAGCCCATCCTAAAAGTACATGCAAACCATGAGATTCACCGCATTGTTACACACCAATGCAACATGTCATTCTTTATGAATGAAAAATCTTACCAATATATTGCCAATTTAGGAAAAAACTTTACTTTTGAAATTCAAAAACCCTAATTAGGGTTTCCATTTATCAGATTTTAAAAGCATGTGACTTAGGTAACAAGAAACCTTAAGTCACCAGGTTTTAGTTTTTAGAAAAAAATTACTATGGGCTTTTTAATGAAGATTTAATTTCCTAAATACCTTGGGTATGCTCAAAATATTTAAACCCTAGTTTCCATATTTGGGTGCCAAACATTCCAAAAAGAGTAAAACTGTAAAAATGACAGTTTACGGAAATTTGCGGTTCGGTCACCAAGATTTGTGTTGGTCAAGATTTCAAGACCCATCTAGCTGAGATACAAGAAATCGACCCACACAAGGGTTTTGGTAATCTCATATCAGTATTTCTTGTTCCTCCAGTAATTTTGTTTCCATATGATTAACTTTGGAAACATAGGGTTTCCAATAATGGTTTTAGCCTATTTTTAAGAAGATTTGCATCTTACTAAAAATACCCAAAACCTTTAAAGGAAAGAAACTAACTGGTAATCAAAGAAAAACAATTACAAGAAAACCCAAGATTTTTGTAATTGCAACAACACGCATTAGGGTTTCCAAGATTGATCACGGATACTCATATATCCCATAAAGTCGACAACTTAGGGTTTAGAAAACACTAGTGGGTATATTTTATGCCAATCAAAATCTTAAACCCTAATTTCAATCACAAGAGTGATCAAACCCTAGTTGTCACAAAACAAAAACCCTAGAAAACCTTAATTACACAAATCGACCAAACCAAGCAATACCTACTTAAAGATTCGAACTCTATGGCAATATAAGTAATTACTAAGAACCCTAACTAGGCTATATATTATTAGGGTGGCTCTGATACCACTGTAGGGGTTTAATTGTCAACCATATGGCTTATGAATATGCACATCATAAAATAATCAGAAAAAAGCCATGCAGCCAAAACCCTAATGGTCATATTTCCTAATCAGGGATATAGCCTAACTAACACATAAGAAGGATGTTTAGGGATACTTACTCGTTAATCCTGCACTACGTAAGCTCTTTAACCTTTTTTTGACTGCACATAATGTCTTCTTCTTGATCTGTTAGCTTTTATAAAAAGTGATGGTCATTTGTGTTTTATTATTTTTGTAAAAGTGGTGTTGTTTAATTAGTTAAAAGAATAGTCAATGGGCTTCTAATAGGCAAAATGTAAACCCAAAGAAAAGCCCAAGCCCATCCAAGTTGTAAACTATAAAAAGCCTCCAACCCTCTCATTTTCCAGAGGTTGGAGGTGTGTGTTTATATGTGTATTTATCTCTCTAGTTTCTCTCACTAGAAATCTTGCACCACACTTCACCATTGTGCCTCACATTGATTGTAGTTGTAAGATAAGGTTAGATTTAGGCCATAACAAGTGGTATCAGAGCCAAACATTGATCTAGGGGTTTAAATTTTGATTTTCGGAACTGTTCTTAGCGATATTTCCGAGTAAGGAAATTTTTCTCCGAGTAAATCCAAAAATTTCCGAGTTAGGAACAAAAAATTTCCGAGTAAGTCGAAATTTCTCCGAGTTAGCCAGAATCCTCCGAGTAAGGAGTTCCGAGTTAGCAAAAAATTTTCGAGTAAGTCGACATTTCTCCGAGATAGCCCAGAATCCTCCGAGTAATGAGTTCCGAGTTAGCAAATCTTCCGAGTAAGTGTGGATTTTTTCGAGTAAGTCTAATTCCTCCGAGATAGGACTTCCGAGATAGGACTTCCGAGATAGGACTTCCGAGTAAGACCTAAGTTTTTTTCCGAGCAAAGTTCTTTCCGAGTAAAGTCTTCCGAGCAAAGATAATTTCTTCCGAGCAACTATCAAACCTCCGAGTTAGTGAATTCTTCCGAGCTAGGACTGATTTTCGAGTAAAGTACAATATTTTCCGAGTAAGTGAAAAACAAAACTTCCGAGTAAAGCAAAAATTTTCCAAGAAACTCTTTTCCGAGCAACTCTATTCCGAGCAAATATTTTCCGAGCAAGGATACTTTTTCGAGTTAGGAACATATTTTTCGAGTAAGAAGTTTTTCTCCTACTTAGGAATCCTTCAACTTAGGAAGTCTTCAACTTAGAAATCCATCAAGTAAGCAAAACTCGAGAAAGGACAATACTAACATCAAACACAACTCCTATTTCTTTGAACCGATCCAACATCAACTTTATCATACACAACTTCATCAATGACGACTCAACAAGACATTCATGCCGCAGGTTCAGAAAATCGACCTCCAATGTTAGAAAAAGGTGGTTATCTTCCTTGGACGAGTCGTATGAAAAGATACATGAAAACAAAGCCTCAAGGACAAGGTACACTCTTGATCAAATCCATAGAGGAAGGTCCATTCAAGCCTCGTCAGATTCAAGTCACAGCTGGGAATCCTGATGCAACCCCTCCAATTGAAGCAACCTTCCGGACTCAAACGGAAGAAGAATATACATTGGCAGATTGGAAGCAAATTGAAGCAGATGACTTGGCAATGCATTTAATCCAACTTGGTTTACCACAAGAAATATTATGTGCTGTAGACAGTTGTGAAACGGCTCATGCTATGTGGGAACGAGTCAAAAGACTCTGTTATGGTACAGACATTGGTAAACAAGACATGGAAAACAAGCTTCTAACTGAATGGGAGAAGTTCACATCCACACCAGCTGAACAGATTGAATCTTACTACACACGGTTCTGTACTCTAATGAATGAGTTGATCAGAAACAATTTGGCACCTAAACAAATTGTTCAAAACATCAAGTTCATCAACAACCTTCCAGAAGAATGGGGACGATATGTCACTATTGTCAACCAAACTAAGAATCTTCACGAGGTGAACTATGATCAGCTCTATGATTTTCTAAAACAAAACCAAGTAGAGGCGAATGAAGTAAAAAAAAGAAACAAGCAAAACAACAAGATCCTCTTGCACTCATAGTCCAAACACCTACACCTGCAACAGTTAATGCACAACCTTCTTCATCTTCATCCCAACAATTCATGCAACAACAATACAATCCTCAAACACCGTTCTACCCACAACAACAAGTAATCCCACAACAACAATACACGCAACACCCAGATCAAGATTTTAATGATCAGGACGAGTCAACTGCTGCTTTGACTCAAGCTTTTGCTTACCTAACAAAAGCATTCCAAGGACGCTACTCCACACCTACCAACAACAATCAACGAATCTCATCGAACACTCGCAACAAGCAGATTGCACAGCCGAGTTTCAACATGGGACAGCAAGGACAGATGGTTGGAGGATATGGGAATCAGCAGGGATATGCTCATAGATATCAGATGGGTAATCAGAATGCAGGACAGTATGTTGGTAATCAGATGGGTCAGTATGCAGGGAATCAGATGGGTATAGTTGTTGGTAATCAAAGGGTTCAGAATGCTGGGAATCAGTTTGGGAATGTCGCTGCTCAGGGAGCTGGGAATAGAAATCAGGGTAATGTGATGAAATGCTTCAACTGTCAGGGTGTTGGTCATATGGCTAGGAACTGTCCAGATAAGCCAAAAAAGAGGGATCTAGCTTACTTGCAGAAAGCATTAATGTTGGCACATAAGGAAACGGTTGGGTTACAGTTGAGTGCTGAAGAGAATGACTTCATGGCTCTTATGGATGATGCAGAAGATCTTGAAGACATCGATGAAAACTGCATTTTTATGGCAAATCTCCAGGAGGCTAAGTACGATACAGATTCGGAAGCACCTCCTGCTTTTGACACCAATGCGGTTTCTGAGGTACAACCATATGCTACATGTCACAATAATGAAATGTTTGATATGTCACCTCAAAATGAACAGCATCCTGAGACTCCTAATCTCATTTATGATACATACATGGACGAACCAAGTTGTAGTAATACTAATTTGGAAACTCCAGATATGGATCCTAATGAAGAATTCGAGTCACAGCATACAGATAATGATGAGGAAACACGTGCTATGTTTGAATCATTATTGCAAAATTGTAGTATGGAAATAGAAAAGGTCAAAAAGATTAATCGCGATGTTAAGGCCGTGAATGTAATCTTGACCAATGAGCTTGAGAGTTATAAGGAAAATGCAAAAGCTTTTGATTTTCACAACAAACGTCACACAGATCTTGAGGTTAGCTTAAGAGATTCTGAGTTAAGAGAGAAACATTTGCAAATAAAATTTGACACTCTCGATGTTAATTTGTATTTGCAAATCAAATCTCTTAACAAAGAAATTTCTGAACTAACCAACCAGCTTTCAAAACAAAAATCAACTTATTCCAATCTTGAAAAAGAAAAGAAGGAGTTGAATGAAAGGTTTTCAAAACATGAAAAGGATCTTCTTAAAGAGATTACTGACAAAAAGGAAACCATTGCAAAGTTGGAAGATTTACTTGTAAAAACGGGACATTCTGCACAAACAATTAATTTGTTAATAAACGATAAAAACCCGATTTTACATACAATGAAGAAAGTGGCTATCGGTTATGAAAATCCTTATTATCTCAAGAAAGCTCAGAAAGAACAGAATGTGTTATATGATGGTACTCTTATAAATGATAAACATGATCCTATAGAGGTTCATGATTCTAGTGAAACGATTGAGCTTTCAGAAGAGAGTAGAAAGAAAATGCAACAATTGAACAGAGAAATAAAACCCATTGACTATAATGAAGCTAACAAACTTGCTGGGGTTCATCTTGTTCAAAAGGAGTCACCTCTGTTTTTTCAAAAACCAGTGGTTTTCGCAAAACAAAAAGCTGTTTCAAAACATTTGTCTAACATCGAACAAATGGCATCTAAAAACACTTGTGAAACAAGTGCAGCTATACTATATTTGGTTGATCTTAAACAGAGAATTGAAACACTTCAAAGTATTATGGCATTCAAAACAAACAGTAACAACAAAGACTGGTTTTCAAGTTTTCAGACTGAACTAAAAGGAATGTTTGAAAAAGACATTAATCCACACATTGTTGCAATCTATGCGGTTGTTCAAAATGTGGAACACAATCTTTTGAAAGAGTCAGCAGAATTCGTTAAGGACCACAAATCCTTAGTGAATGAAGCTAATGAATACTTGGAACGCATAACGATTTTGGAAAAACAAAATGACTCTCTCTCCTTCGAAGCTCTATCGACTGATATTATGTCTATTATCTACCAATCATATTCTGTTGAGGATGATGAACGACTTCGAGCTAAGACTTCCCAAATTGTTGTAAAATATGAAAAGGCACTTGCCAAGATTGAAAAACAAAATGTCACATATTTTAAACAACTTGATCAGAAAAAGGAAGAATGCAAGTATGACAAATTGTCGTATGAGCGTTCTTACCACAACATGCAAAAACAAATTGATCTTTTGAAATCTCAGCTTGAAAGCCAAAAAGGGAAGGGTGAAGAAACAAAGGGTATTGCACCATCAACCCCCTTGCCTAATGAGAAACAAAAAGAGAAAGCAGTTGTCCAAACATCAAATGTAATAGCACCTGGCCTTTATAGGATTAGTCCCACTACTGCGTCTGCCTCTACATCTAAAACATATAGGGCGATAGACAAAAGTAAGAAAGATAATCCAAATGAGTCTAGGAATGCTACAACAACATCTAAGGACAACCCCATAAATTCTAATGAGTGTGCCTTATCTTTTACAGGATTAGAAAGCACCACTAGGAGCAGACGAGTGCCTAGGAGCAATAACAAGAAAACTAGAGTTTCGCCTGTCTCTCAAAGTGAATGCAAGAAAGTAGAAGCACACCCTAGGAATTTAAAGCTTTCGAATAAGGAACAAATATCATCTGGATGTAAAGAAAAGACCAGTGTTTTGAATGCATGTAATGAATCTGTTTGTTTAATGCAAAAGAAATCTTTGTCTGAAAATGCTTGTGATGATATTGTTTCTGATAATGTGAATGATAAGCCTGAACAGAAAGATGTTCCTACACGAACTAGTGCTAAGACTAGATACCTTAACAGTCTCATTGCTGTATCTAGGACTATCTCTAGTACTCTATTGCCTAAGGACTATCTTAAGCTGTGTGCATGGAAACCAACGGGTAGAAAGTTTACACGTAAGAATGGCAAACAAAAGGTTGTTCCCTTAGAACAAAATTAATCCATCTTTGTGTATGCTGCATTTGGTACCCCCTTAACCAATGGAACCAAACAATATACGGTTTCCAAATGCAATTGTTTTCTGTTCATGGCAGGTTATCGAAATTTGTCTTTGGATCGTAGACTCGGGTTGCTCCAAGCACATGACCGGGAATCAGAAGCTGCTGATCAATTTTGTGTGGCAGCTCATGGGGACTGTACGTTTTGGGAATGATCATGTTGCAGCTATTCTGGGTTATGGAGATCTTCGGTTTGGAAATTACTTGATCACTCGAGTTTACTATGTCGAAGGGTTGGGACACAATCTGTTCTCAGTCGGACAGTTTTGTGATGCAGATTTAGAGGTTGCTTTTAGGAGAAACACTTGTTTTGTTAGAAATTTGGTGGGGAATGATCTCTTAATTGGGAATCGTAGCACCAATCTCTATGCAATTGACATAAACCAAATGGCCTCTTCATCTCCTATTTGTCTCATGACCAGGGCAGGCGAAACAAAATCCTGGTTGTGGCATAGACGTTTGTCCCATCTGAACTTTGACACGATCAACAAGCTTGCCAAAGACAACATCGTCTCCGGTCTTCCGAAATTTAAATACACCAAAGAACACCTATGTCCATCATGTAAGCAAGGCAAGAGCAAAAGGGAAAAATATAAACCTAAACCCGTACCTAGTTCGGTTGATAGGTTGCATTTGCTGCACATGGACTTATGTGGCCCGATGAGAGTTCAAAGTATAAATGGGAAAAAGTATATTCTTGTAATTGTTGACGACTATTCAAGATATACATGGGTCAAGTTTTTGGGATCAAAAGATGAAGCACCAAGCACCATCATCACCTTTCTGAAGCGTATTCAAGTTCTACTTCAAGCTCCAGTTAGGATAGTAAGAACGGATAATGGCACGGAATTTGTAAATCAGGAGTTAAGATCATTCTTTGAAGAAACTGGTATTACTCGCCAGACATCCGCTGTTAGAACTCCACAGCATAATGGAGTAGTTGAAAGAAGGAATCGAACCCTTGTAGAAGCTGCTCACACTATGCTGATCTATTCTAGTGCTCCGTTATTCTTATGGGCTGATGTTGTTTCTACAGCTTGTTTTACTCAAAACCGATCCCTAATCCATCCAAGATTCAATAAAACCCCATATGAACTAATCAACAACCGAAAACCGGATATTTCTTATCTTCATGTATTTGGTGCTTTATGCTATCCAACAAATGACAGGGAAGATCTGGGAAAGTTGAAAGCTAAGGGTGATATTGGAATCTTCATTGGTTATTCTGAAAACTCGAGGGCATTCAGGGTGTATAACAGGAGAACGAAAAAGATCATGGAGACGATGAATGTGAAGTTTGATGAAATTTCACAGATGGCTTCTGAGAAACTCGCTCTAGAACCCGCACTTAACCCGATGACTTTTGGACATATCAGTTCAGGACTCGCACCTCAAGGAGCTCAATCAATTCATAACGAACAACCCACAAATCAGGAACTGGATAATTTCTTCGAGTTTATGTATGATGAATACTATGGTGGCGCTTCGACAAATGCATCTAACCAACGTTCTGCTGCACCCACTCAAAATCAACAACCACCACCACGACCACCAAATCCAGATGCATCCACAACATTCGAAGCTGGCGCACCAACTCCCTCCACATCATCAACATCCACTCCACTAACTCCAGTAATTGAAATTGTTCTACCAAGAATTGATGAGCAAGAACAAAATAATGCTGTGTTAGACGAAGACGTCTTTGAAAACCCGTTTGGAACGGAATCTGCTGAATCATCTTCCAGATTACATGAACCGTCTAACACGCATTCATTCAGTCCAAGGTACCCTTCAACATTACAGTGGACAAAAGACCATCCGATAGAACAGGTTATTGGTGAACCCTCAAGTCCAATTCAGACGAGAAAACAATTAAACACCGATTGCGACATGTGCATCTATGTCTGCTCAGTCAGTCTCATAGAACCTAAGAAGATTCGGGAAGCAATGGCAGATAATGCCTGGATTGAAACGATGCAGGAAGAACTTCTTCAATTTCAAATCCATGGCACCTGGGATTTAGTTCCAAGACCAATTGACAAACTAGTCATTGATCTTAAGTGGTTATGGAAAAACAAAAAGGATGAAGAAATGACTGTAATTCGCAACAAAGCTCGTCTGGTGGCAAAGGGATACAGATAAGAAGAAGGGATAGATTTTGAAGAGTCATTCGCACCAGTTGCAAGGCTTGAAGCAGTCAGGATTTTCTTAGCTTATGCGGCTCACAAGAACATCACGGTTTATCAGATGGACATCAAGACAGCTTTCTTGTATGGAACTCTGAAGGAAGAAGTGTACGTGAGTCAGCCGGACAGATTCGTTGACAAAGATCATCCGAAATATGTCTACAAGCTAAAGAAAGCAATCTGTGGTTTGAAACAAGCCCCACGGGCGTGGTATGACGAGTTATCATCTTTCCTACTTCATAATAAATTCACCAAAGGAACAACTGATCCGACCTTGTTTACAAGAAAATACAAAAATGATATTTTGATTGTTCAGATTTACGTGGACGACATAATATTTGGGTCCACTAATCCGACACATTCAAAACATTTTGAAAATCTCATGAAAAGCAAATTTGAAATGTCCATGATGGGTGAATTAAAATTCTTTTTAGGCTTACAAATTCATCAATCCCCACGTGGTATTTTTCTTAATCAGGCTAAATACACAATTGAGATTTTGAAAAAACATGGAATGGACAATTGTGACTCTGTTGGTACTCCAATGGTCACCTCACCAAAAATTGGCGCTGACCTAAATGGGAAACCCATGGATCTAAAGAAATATCGAAGCATGATTGGGTCTCTCATGTACTTAACTGCTAGCCGACCAGATATTCATTTTGCTGTTTGTTTATTAGCACGGTTTCAGGCAAGGCCTACCGAACTTCACCTCCAAGAGGTTAAACGGATCTTTCGATACCTTCGAAGAACCATTAACATGGGTCTTTGGTATCCAAAGGATTCGGAGTTTACACTAATAGCATTTTCAGATGCAGACCATGCCGGTTGCCAAGTTACAACGAAAAGTACGTCAGGCGGAGCGCAATTTCTGGGAGAAAAGCTAGTAGGCTGGTCCTCAAGAAAACAAGACTGCACTGCTTTATCAACAGCAGAAGCCGAGTATGTGTCTCTATCTGCGTGTTGTGCCCAAGTTCTATGGATGAGGACACAGCTCACAGATTATGGTTTCTCTTTCGACCGCATACCTTTGTATTGCGACTCGAAAAGTGCCATAGCCATCTCGTGCAATCCAGTGCAACACTCGAAGACCAAGCATATTAGAGTCCGCTATCACTTCATAAAAGAGCAGGTTGAAGAGGGTACTGTTGAATTGTTTTTCGTGAAGACTGAATACCAACTTGCCGATCTATTTACTAAGGCCCTCCCAAAAGAGCGGTTTGAAAATTTAGTTCGTTGAATTGGAATGCGAAGCCTAACTCCCGAAGAGTTAGAAAGTCTTCTCGAATCTTCTTGATTTATATCAACAAAGCTTCGCATGTAAATATTTTTGTAACTATATACTTTTTCAAAAACAAAAATACTGTAAATATAGAAAATTTCAAAAAGCCATAAAAAATATAAAATATCAAAAACCAAAAATATTCTTCTCACGACATGTCTCTCGTCTAATCGATATTCTGTACGTACTTAGAAATGTCATTCAACAATTATACGGGCATGTACAGATGCTTGAGCGAGAGTTCTTTTTATGTTTTTCTAAAACATGTCGTTTCTCAAAATTTTCCTCATAATGGCTTTCGCGCATTTCAGTACGGAACCCGTTCTTAAAACGAGAAATCTTTTATTGTAGCACGAGTATGCCGGAAAAGATTTCAAATAAAGGCTACATTGAATGACTTCTGGTTATTTCTAATCAGGACTCGCAATGTTAATGGCGAAAAGCAAAAACCTTGAGCACTTAATCAAAATGATTTCAAGAAGATTTTTTCAAAGTCTTTAAATGAATTTTGTGCTCACGATTACTCCCTCTAACACCCTTAACTGCTTTTAAACTCAAAATGTTTAATAAAATGCTTTGGTTAAGGGGGAGTATAACAAGAAAATGTTCCATTTTCATGCTAAAATCAGTCCGTCTCTCCACAAAAAGTTTCATTTTAATCAACTGTTCTCAAAAATACCACTTCATGCTATTTTTGAGGGGGAGATTAAGTGTTTATTAAACATAAGGGGGAGAGGACGTGATTAAAATGTGATCAAAAAGTTTTTGTCGTTGGAATCTCAAGACTCAGTGATAACCCTCGAATTGACGAAACTAAATGTCCGTTATCGAAAAGACTTGTCCTGGACGGGTAATAATTTCAAGCTGGTTTTCCAGTGATGTAAGCGTGTCTCACAAAGGACTTGTCTGAGTAGAATGTACCAATTCGAGAGATGATCATTGAATATGACCGGGATGGGTAATAATTTCAAGCTAGTCTAACTAGTGATGCAAGCGTGTCTCGCGAAGGTCATGTTCATTGAAAATCGATCATTTCAAATGTGCGAACTCTACCCAACATGTGCAATTTACTTCAAAAATGCATGAGCACATGTGAAGGGGGAGTGTTTCAAAAATGCAAAACTCTCGATGTGTTAACAAAATGTGTTTTTCTAATAAACACCTTGAGAGATTTTCATAAAAGGGTATAATGGCATGTGACAAATAATCTAGGATAATCATGGAGTAATAAGGTGATTATGGTTAGGTTATGCCTAATGATCCGCTAGAACCGGAGGGATCTACCCAAGGACAATTCCAATAGCTTAGCATTAGAAGTCCTTAGGTAAGATTGAAAAAAAAAAAAGGAGTATAATGAGAAAGGAGAAAGAAGGGGTTGAAGAATGAAAAAGAAAAGTTTTTGTAAGGGTGAAAAGAAATAGCCCTCCATGAAAACTTAGGTCAGAAACCGGGTCAATACATCTGCTATCGGTACTCACTAAGGTGATACTGGTATTGAATACAAGACGTCATGGACCCAGTGACGCATTGCACCACCCCTCCTATCCACTCAGATATCTCTTAAAAGATATTTGTTTCATTTCTCACAGAGAACACTACATAATCTATCGACCTCTCTCTCCGAGATGTGTTGATATTGAAAAGGCGGCACTCTGCTCCATGCCTCCGACGACTAAAACCAAAACGCACATTATTGAGTCTAGAGACCTGAGATTCATCAAAGATCTCTTAGGAACACTTCCAATGAAATACACTTGTATTCATCAAAAAGGATACAAGTTGTATGAGTCTGAATGAGATCTAAGGATCTTGCCTTATGTCATGATGGTTACTCGCTTCAAACGGTCTACAGTCTTGAAGTGATACCTCGGTATACTTCAGAGGCTCTTAACGGCCTTGGTAAAGATTAGAGAAAGCTTTCACACTATGCTGATAACGATCTCGAAATCTGAACCTATAAGCGCTGGACGATTCATTGCTAACTGTTTTATGCAGGTACTGACGAAAGTCCATTGACCATCATCATCTACAACGACGACGAATCTGGACAGAAGAAGTAGATCAAGGCAAGACCGACCAAAAGACGATACTTTGAAGATCACAAAGCATGAAGGAACAAAGAAGCAAGACTATTCTAAAACAACACACTAAGCTCAAGACATTGAAGACGAATGACCTAATCACACGGAGCGTCATTTGAATGATCATCCCTTAGGGGGAAATTGTTAGCTTTTATAAAAAGTGATGGTCATTTGTGTTTTATTATTTTTGTAAAAGTGGTGTTGTTTAGTTAAAAGAATAGTCAATGGGCTTGAGTTAATCTAATAGGCAAAATGTAAGCCCAAAGAAAAGCCCAAGCCCATCCAAGTTGTAAACTATAAAAAGCCTCCAACCGGTTGGAGGTGTGTGTTTATATGTGTATTTATCTCTCTAGTTTCTCTCACTAGAAATCTTGCACCACACTTCACCATTGTGCCTCACATTGATTGTAGTTGTAAGATAAGGTTAGATTTAGGCCATAACATGATCTTTATGCTTCACGAACTTCTTTAGGGTTTCTTAGAAAAAACCTACCACTTGGACTGAATCTGGTATCCATCGGTATCGCACAGGTATAACTAGGGCTACGAACCTATGCAAGTTGGTGAGTACGAAATTAGGTAAAACCCTAATCTACTAGGAAGTTGACTTAGTGCCAACTTGGATCGGTCACAAAGGGTTTCGACCCTTTGTGTGGGTTGGTCAACTGATCGATCAAAGGAGAAGGGGAGGGGAGAGTTTTAGGGTTAGAGGATTTCTTATGTGAAGTCTATGGAATGCCTTTGTATTTATAGGCCTTCATGGAACATTCCTAGAAGGGCTAGGAATCCCTCAACTTTATACAAGTTTGACACAATGTGAAACTTGCCCCATAAGGGGTTCAGCCAAAACCCTAAACCCTTAGGCTTTGGATTTGCCATTTGTTACTTTAATATTTATCTCACGATTATTTACTCAGTACAATTACCGTTTTACCCCTCAATAAAAATACTTCAGTATTTTCATTTACTTACTACTCTTAATTCATTTCGTAACTCGTTTCTAATTTTCACTTGCCTGCCCTGTTTAGTGTGCACCGGTGTCACCCTTCGGCATTATTTGTGAAGGCTAATTGTGAAAGTCTTTGTGTCCTTGCACATAATCCTTTCAGCTTTCTATAATAAAAGGAATGAGAAGATTCTCATTTTTATGTGTAAAAAACCTAATTGCTCTTTCCCTTTGCTCAGCTGAACAAAAACCACCAAAACAACCATTTTGTTTTCTTGTTTCTTGTTTCTTGTTTCTTGTTTCTTGTTTCTTGGTTTGTATTGATCACCAGTAGTTGTCTATTGATCATACAAGTGTTGTGTTATTGACTAGAAATCATATGTTTCACTACAAAGTGTTTCTACTTAGAGGGTTTTGCATTTGAATCACCTAGTGTTGTTCTTGGGCTTACTGGAATTATAATTGGTTTAGGCGAGTGTTACAGGTAACCAATCATCATCTTCCAAAAGAGAAGTAAGTTCTTATTTCAATTTTTTCAATTATAATTATGTTTTAATTATAAGATGAACATATAAATAGTTATGTACTAATTTTAATTTTGCAAATGATTAATTAACTTGATACTTGAAGATCTTATTCGAAATCGTGTTTATGTTTTAAATATGTATGCCATGCTTATGCTTTATTGTGATGCGATCAAAACAATCCCTTTTGTGGTTATACCAAACATCAAATTCAACCATGGATTCATATCAATAACATGTAATAATCATGACAATCAACAAGATACATAAGCCCTCTAATGCTACTATTGGATAATCGTGTAGACGATCTATTATGTGTCAACGATAATCAATCAAACTAACAAGTAATAATTACAACAGAATTATTAGAAGAGAATGAAGAACACATACCTTGGAAGCGTGAACTAGTAATCGGTTTTATATGGGTACTAAACCTACAAACGATTACACTGTCACAACAATCACAAGACCACCAACTAGGTAATCAAGAGAGAATACCCTCTAAGGAAATCTACACCAACACATTCTTTGGTTGAAATCAGATAGCTAATTCACACCACAATTACCCTTGTTATTACTATTCAACAGGAAGCAACAAAACAAGAGAGACACACCACTAGACCACCATGAAATGGTGGTGGTGGTTGTAGTTAGGCCGAAACACACAAAAGAGATGGAAGGAGAGAAAGTGTGTGTGAAAATTAAAGTGGCTAGCTAATAAGATGATTATGGTTTGATTATATAACCATAACACCATCATTCATCATTATGTCATTAGCTAGTCATAAGGACTTTCCTTAATGACTAAAATTCAAACAATTTGGTTTTCCTTTCTTCCATTTTAGACGTGTTAAACTCTTAACTTAATTAATCGAAAACATGTGCCGTAAAAGTTTACATGTGATAATATACAAACTACATGTGTATATTGTATTTGGTTTCTTATTCGTGTCAATGTGTGACCCCGTAGGTCTATGATATAATCAATAGTATTAGTTAAGTGTTGTACCGTGCACACACAAAAGTTCCTACACGTTGTTGTTGTGCTGGCCGATTTTGTGGTGGTTGATGTGGCTGCTGTTTTCCCTTCGGGATATTAGGACATTGAGACTTCCAATGACCTTTCTATTTGCAATAGGCACACTCATCAATAGAGACTTTTGAGTTAGACCTATTTTGAGTGCCACTGGATGTCGTGATACGATGTGAAGAGGCAAAAATAGAAGGACCAACAATCTTCTTATCATCCTGAGACTTCAAACGAATCTCTTCTGTAAGCAATTTACTAACAACAGAATAAACATATGGTAAAGGATCACGATGGAGGCTAGATCGAAACTTGCAGTTTTTCAAATTCATGGCATAATGCCATAAGGAACTAAAGCAAACTCTGCAAGTCCCTACTAGTAATAAAAGGAGCAAAACTGCTCAGTTTCGTCAGTGCTGTCAGTGCCAATTGATCCCATAAAGCAGATATAAATGATTAAAAATCCTGGATGCTCATATCATTCTGCTGAAGTGCACGAATATCCATCTCAAGCTGATATTGTTGGGAAAAGTTAAGACTATTTTTACAATCTAGCAAGATGGTCTCACACTGCCTAAGTGGTATCATATTTTGCCATCTGAGCTCCTATAGGTACCGTTATAGAATTATTAATCCATGTTATAATCTCAGAATTATCAATCTCCCATGTGTCCATTATCCTAACAACATTTTCAACCGATAATCCATCAACAAGTTTTGTCTTAGTACCTGATACATAACCCCACATAGACTTTTCACGCAATTGTTTTTCATAACCTAGCTCTAATACAAATAAATTTTACCATCTAACTGAACACTAATTGATTGCAACGAATCATCTTTACGAGCAACCATGATAACAATTAACCAACAATCAAATACCAAATCCTAATACGAGTAGCCAAACAACCAAGAACAAACAAACCTTAATAGCAAATTGTGGAAGCATATGACAGACAAATAATGAGTAACAAACGGATTCCAATACAAGCAAATCTAAATACGATCAAATAGAAGAAGCATAAACACCAGTTACCAACGACAAAGTTCGATCCGCAAAACTAACAACTTTGAAGCTCCGATACCATGTAGAAATCAAACACATTGCAACGCATCTTAATGAACTAATAAACAAAAGAGAAACATACATAGTGTATTTATACAAGAAACAAATTGCAAAACCTTAGAAGCTAACTATGGGCTAGTGGGACAGTTATAAGTTAATACGGGTTAATACTATAAAGCTAACACACACAAGAGATAAGCCAGCATTACAATACATATTAACCATCAAGTTAGGGACACAAGGAGAACTTGTTATGAGAAACTAAACAAGACTACAAGCATAACTTTAATAAATAAAATGCATCTAAAAAATCAAAATTTTTACATAAAAAGATAACATCTACACTGTAAAATTCTATGGGTGTCATGTGAATCCCGAAACCCATCTTGATTTCGTCCTTGCATCAAGTAAATCACATTATCGTAGTATATATATATATTGTATTACAGTACTGCTATATTATATTCTGAGTGTACAGTTTCTACTCTAAAAGACTACTCCCAACAATGCTTGGTGGGGCATCGTGAGCTTGCTGGGAGTGTGTGGTGAGCTGCGCGAGGAGGCCAAAAAGAAGGAACCAAAGATGAGCCGGTCACCTTATATGGTTTTGTGCAAGTGGGTCATTTTTTAATGTTTATATTACTAATTATTTGGTTTGTGAGTGAGTGTAGGATATTTAGTATAGTATGTTCTTATAAAAGTAGGTATTTTAAATTTAATAAAAGGTGAATGAGTGGTGACTTTTGAGAGTGAAAAGTGAAAGAGAGTGAGAGGAGATAGAAAGTTAATGTGACGCTGAAGTGAAAGGTGAAATGATGTGACTGGTAGAAATAGTCTAATTAATATAATTTTAGAATCTAATTTTTTTCTAACCAAAGGTTTTTCTTTTCTCTTTGTCCTCGTCTTTGTCTTGCCAAAAGTCCTCTTGTTAAGTTCTAATTATTTATTTGTGTGTATGGAATAAACAATATCAAATTGCAATAACTTATTGATCTGGAATCAATTGAATTAGGGTTAAAGACAAACCATGCTTAACCGAGTCAACTCTAGTTTCTTGGACCCTACTCAGATTAAACTTCGGGTACCAAATTGAGAAAGTGCAATCAAATGAAGGTGTGGAACCCATTCACATTTAGCGTGATAGACTCATAGTCGTTTTCTTGTCAATTATATAATCGCATGAGATGCACAAGTGTGTACTATTTAGATTTTAGAACACTAAACACCAAGCATCTTGTTTTATATTCAACATCCGTCCTATCAATAGAGTCCATAGTTGTTGTGCACTTAAATACTGTTACAACCTTCGGTTTGAAAGGTCCCAAAGACATGCACTTGTTTGTCAAACTGTCACAGGTTACTTTTTCTTAACGTGTTGGTTCATTTAAAAAAATGTTTACTTGTTTTAGCTTCTCCGGCCATATATCGCTAGGTTTTACTGAAATCTCAGTCATTTACCAAAACCGACAAGTTGTAACGCAATACCAAAAAGGAAGAAGTTTAGACGTAGTACATGCTAATTTCTTGATCGATTTGCTACCAACAGAACTATTACTTGTTTCTTAGAGAACGCAGACATTCAACGAATATTGTTAATATGCTTTGATACTATCCTCATTGAATTTACAGTTTTTTTAATGGTTCATCAATTAAAAAAATCAATTTCTCATACAGACGTGTAATTGTTGTTGAGATGACAACAGGAATCTAAACTAAGATAATCATTTCTGCATGTAGATTGATTCTTTAAATATACGTATTCCTCTAGAAAAATCTCTTCGAAATTGCATTTAAAATACAACATAAATAATATCCATGCAAATAAGCAAGTTTGAAAGTATAGTTATTAAATTTGGCCTATAATGGTTTAATGAAATTATAATATAAGTCCATAGTTGATTGTTGTTGTTTTCAAACCTCTTCCTGCCACCACATCCAATTCATTATTTTTCTGTCAACATCTATTTCTATATAAACATATATGGAGTGTTTGTATATACAATTTCATATGCATGACTTTTTCAAATTGACATTATGCTTTTATTATATTATTTGTAAAACAACATATCAACCATTGACCCGTGCAAGATCATGAAGATGACATTTTAACAATGAAATCATATTTAATCAATTATCAAGATGATAAATCAACGCAAAGTTCTATGTACAAGATGAAAATGTTCAAATAGTATGTCAAATTTCTAAGTTATATAATATAATGGTAAAAAATATTTGTAATGAGCACCATGCATGCTAGACCGATTAAATGAAAGGTTGAGAAACTCGGACTTGGCTAGCAAATTCAAAGATGGCTAGCTAGGTTAATTGATATGAGATCGATGATTCCTGTTCATGGATTAACGAAAATGGGCAAAAGCTCCATTTGCCTCAGCCATTCTACGAGTCTCTTCTGTTTTGCGTATGGCATCGCCAATCTTCTTGGCAGCATCCACTAATTTGGAACTAATGTGCAATCTTCTTTTGATGATAAAAAAGAAAGAAGAGAAAGAACTGGGAGTTGGCGCATAGCCGGTGTACAATCCAGTCATGCGGTTCTTTAAGTTCATTCACTCTAGGTTCTCTTACTTGCTCTAGTGGATGGCAAAGGCCAACCAAGAGGAATGAAATAGCTCGACTTTGAAAGAGAACGAATGGCTTAGGAATCAACTGTGAGCTTATCAAATTTCAGATAAACTCATAATCCCATCAAATAAGCAAATCCAAACACCCTCCAACTATACGTTTGATGACAATATTGTTTGACATAAGTTGGATTTAAACTTTGTCAAGGTTGCTTGCTAATGGCTTAACATATATATGAGTCCCCTTAGGTTGATAATGTGATCCATGACCTGAACATGCTATACGAACTTGTCAAAGACAAACTTTTAATTTATAGGTCAAGCATATATATATTGAACTATATCACACGAAATTCCTTGATGTTCAATTCAGTTCCATGGTAACTATCTAGTTGAGTGCGTTTTTTCTTCAAGTTCTCGCGAAGAACATAAAAAGTGTGTAGACAGGGTGACTATATGTGTAGTTAATATACAATCATATGGAAGCGTCGTTATTGACTAATAGTAACAAACAAGAACTTTATATTATATATATATATATATATATATATATATATATATGCGGATTTCTTTTTTTCGTGCGGATGTGCGGATGAATCTGGATCGCTCATTTCCATATCTGATCTTGACTTTTGTAAAAAAGTCAAGATCTAACGCTAACTTAACGGTACCAATCGACAATTAAAACGATTTTTTTAATTTTTTTCCTTTTAAGCAATCCTTACTATTGTTGTCTTCTTTATTTTTTTTATTTTTTCAGATTTTTCTGAGCACTTTTTTTTTTATTATTATGAGTCCTACCGTAATATTAACGATATTATGAGTTCTACCGTGATATTAACGATTTTACTTAAAAAGTTACTTTGATATTAGTAAAAAAACTTAATATCACTGCTTTTTTTATTACGATATTAAGAAAAGTTACGTTGATATTAAAAAACTTAACTTTGATATTAGTAAAAAACTTAATATCACTGCTTTTTTTATTACGATATTAAGAGAAAGTTACGGTGATAATAAAAAAATTAACTTTATTATTAAGAAAGCATGATATTAAGCTTTTTTACATGTAAACATAAACCGTGATATTAAAAATCCATGATAGTTACGGTGATATTAACAATTTTATTAAAAAAATTTATTGCGATTATAAGACTAACAATGATATTATAAGACATACATTGATATTAAGTTTTATACATGTAAAACCAACAGTGATATAAAAAAAGAAACGGTGATATTAGTAAAAAACTTAATATCATCATTCCTTAAAAAATGATATTAGTCAAAAAAATCTGAAAAAATTTCAGAAGATAGTATAAGTAAAAAAAAAACAGGAATCGCTGAAAAAATTTTCAAAAAAAAATGTTTTACATGTAAAAAGGTACTGTGATATTAACAATTTTATTAAAAAAGACTGGATATTTACGATATTGTCACTCCGCATTTTTCAAATGGTTGACTAGATGGACGGCTGAGATTCGTCCGTACATCCACACTAAAATCCAAATCCCCTGATCCATTCCCTATATATATATATATATATATATATATATATATATATATATATATATGAGGAAAATGAATATGAGGTTGTCTCACATCTAAGCTTACATGCGAAACCATAAAAAATTATGTCATTTTAACAAGAAAATATCAAATCTACCTCATTTGTATCATGTCCTTCACAATATTAGTGTTTTCTCTTGATTTCATCACAACATCACTTAAGTTGGGTTCACGTTAATACATGCGTTTTCTACATCCTATTGTTAGGTGTTTTCATTAACTAACAAATTAGTTATAGATTCAATAATGGTTTGATTTAATTCACCACTAAAATGCGTTTCACTATGTATATACTAGTTCCACTACTCAAATTTTGAAAAATAAATAATCAAAATGACATATTTTTTAGTGATTTTTTATGGCTTCTCATGTAAGCTTAGATGTGAGACAGCCCTATATTCACTTTCCTATATATATATATATATGATAAAGATCAAATAAAAAGACAAATATTCGTACATTACGTAAAAAGATTTTTTTTTTCAAAAATTTTCTTGAAAAATTCCAAAAAAATTTCACAAGATCAGCTATGTTGGTGAATGAAAAATTTGTGAAGTAAGTTTTTCTAAAAGTGAATATTTTTTCCCAAAACAAAAAATATGAAAAAATAAGTTTGTGCATTAAATCACTTTTTTGTGCATCAAAAATTCATTTTTACACCCAAGTTCTTTTGACTTTTTTAATCAAAATAACATTACGCATCTAGTTAAAACAAGTTAAAAATTTTGTGCATCAAAATTCGTTTTTTGTGCATTAAAAAAAAGGCACAAAAACTCAAAATCAGAAAAACTTCTTTCACAAAAGTTTTATGCATCAACATACCCGATCATGTGGAATTTTTTTGGATTTTTTCGCGAACTTTTTTTAAAAAAGAAATCTTTTTACGTAGTGTACGGATATTTGTCTTTTTATTTTAACTTTACCATATCTCTATATTATATATAACAGGAGGCGTTACATGTAGATAATGTCACATAAATGCCACCTCAATGCCACATAATCAGGAATTAATGCCACCTAAGCACCCTTTAATTTGTTCATAAATTTCGGATTTAATTTCTAAAAAAATGCAAGATGTTGGATTCGAACCTGGGTCTGCTAGCTTGCAAACAAACACCACAACCAATGGAACAAGCCACAAGTTTTGATAGGCAATTCAAAATCAAAGTGTAATGTCTTAATAACATTAAGGAACGAAGTCATATACCAATATTCTATCTTTAACAATTGCATATTTAAACGTTTTTACAATCATCCGAACCTTAAAAGATCAATACACAACCTTCACTGCGCCGATCTTCATCTTCATCCCCATCATACAATATTCATCTCCATCTTCATCACACAATAGCCAAACCTAATCCCATATGCTCATCAAGCGACTTTATTTTATTCTTCCTCCAAAAAAAACTGAACGAGCAGCACAAAAAGCAAAACTGAACCATGAAGCAATATTAACTGATTGAAGAATATCATCATGAAACTGATGAAGGGTATGCAGAAACTCTAATTGTAAGATTTTGATTGACTGGAATGTAGTCGATTGTAGATTTCTGATTAAATGACTTCTTTGCAGGCATTGAAAACCTTTTATTAGCCACACTAATAGGTGGGAATACTCCTGGTCCAAGTTGGTACGTCATAGGTCCTTAATTTATATGATGCAACAGTTTAGCTTGACATTCTAAACAAATTGGATATCATCAGTTCATGTTGCGGACAATGTTAACATCAATCAGGTCTCTTTTTCTCAATCACCATCTGTTAAAACTCTGCATTTTTTCTTATCAGTGTTGTTAAAACTCTTCATTTTTTCTTAACAGTGTTTGTTCAAGTGTACCAAGCTGAACTCGAGTCTTTAGCTTTGAATTTAGAAGAGGAGAATCATACATTGATGAAAGCCAAGGTAGACTCTAGCATTTGCCTCTTTATGTTTTTAGTAGTATATCATTTATATTCAATGTTTATTCACAATCTCTAGCTAAATACATACTAATTAATATTGGCATAATAATTTTTGGCTAAAACTGGATGAGTGGATGAGTTTTGATTGACTGGAATGAATAATCGATCATTTGGAATGTGATCTTGATAGGATCTGAGTTGTTAGCCTGGTTGGTAATTCTAAGAATGATTGTGTAATGTGGGACTTTGCACCTTGAAAGAAATGGTATGCGTGTCTCTTGATTCATCTTCACTCGAAGATGCAAGATTGGTGAACTACTTGAACCTTTTGAAACAAGAGCTTCCAGAAACCAGGTGGTTACCGTTAAGCTCTCTCTTTTGTTTTCGGTTATGTGTTACTCCCTTTATAGCAACAGTTGACTTGGCATAAGGCTTAGCAACAATTTTTTATTGTCAAATTTCTTAAATACTGATCCATAACAAAACCAATACCATTATTACATTGATATGCATACTTTTATGCTAAAATAAAATAGTTAAGCTTATTCATAGTAACAGAAGTCTGTGTGGTTTGCGATTTAAAGTTGATGGTAGATAAACTACTGCGCTAATCACAGGTTGATAAGATAGATAACCTTTTAGTAACCTGGTCTCTTTAACTATAAACTCCAACTTGAAGAACAAGCTGGATGCACAAAAACTAAAAATGACTACTGAAGTTAGAAACTTCTTTCTCGAAAGCTCTCCAATCGCCACGTTCATCATGGATTTACCTGAGGTACTCATAATAAGATGTTTTTTTTCCTAATACCGCGCATCCCTTTATCATTAATAGTCTGTACAGGCCCTTGGGTTATATTCAAATTCTGATTGTTTCTTTGAAGCTACATTTTTACTCATGCAATGTTTGGACTTAATTGCAGATCCTGCACCAGAAGAACAGGAAACTTATGACGGGCCATCTACTGCAGATCCTGCACCAAAAGAATTGCAAATTCATGACGGTCTGTCTGCTGCAGATCCTGCACCAAAAGAACAGGAAACTTATGACTGGCCGTCTACTGCAGATCCTGCACCAAAACAATTGCAAACTCACGATGGGCCGTTTGCTGCAGATTCTCCACCAAAAGAGCGGGAAAGTCATGACTGGAAGTCTTTGGATGATGGAAGAATTCCATGTCCTCCACAAAGTATGGGTGGTTGTGGGAATGGAATCATTGAGTTGATTCATGCAATGGAACCTAACGATATTTCAAATTTGTTGATTTCTGCACAAGAGCTGTTGGAGAAGCACAAATCAGACGAGGACATGCGAGATTTTCCTAAAGAATGGTGCACGTGCTTAGATTTTGTCAGTGAAAGTGATGATAAGCAGTTGCGTAAAGCTGCATCTCGTGAAAATTCCAACGATAATTACATGTATTGTCCACGTGCTATAGACATTCAGTCTGGAGATCTAAATCATTTTCGGTGGCATTGGTCAAAAGGACAGCCTGTCATAGTCAGTAAGGTTCTTGAAACTACTCTTGGTTTAAGTTGGGAGCCCATGGTTATGTGGCGTGCTTTTCGCCAAATTTCACATGTCAATCATGGCCGGCTCATGGAAGTTGGTGCTCTTAATTGTTTAAACTGGTGTGAGGTTCGTTTTAAATATTATCTTCTATTTCTATTGACACTAAATTCGTTATGTGTGTTGCTATATTATTTGCTTTTGAGTTAGGAGGTGTTTGGGTTAGCTTAATGAAAAGAGCTCAATCTGTTTCAGTTTGCCCCAATTTTAGTTTTCCAGAGTAAATAAGCCTTTATAAAGGTATTTGTTTTAGCATATTGCGTTTTAAAACTGAAATAAGCCAATAAGCCCTCAGATATTCTCTATTTTTTGGCCTCCTGTCCTTTGAAACTGAAATTAGCTAATAAGCTCCCCAGATAAGTTAATCCAAATAACCCCTTAATTTTGGGAGGCTACTTATATTCTCTTGTGACATGCAGGGTGATGTTAACGTTCATCAGTTTTTTAGTTGTTATACGGATGGTAAATATGAAGACAACGGTTGGCCTAGGATCCTTAAGCTGAAAGACTGGCCTCCATCAAGTTTATTTGAAGAACGGTTACCACGTCATGGTGTTGAATTTATCACTTGCTTACCCTTTAAAGAGTATAAACATCCTCGTGATGGCTACCTTAATCTTGCTTTCAAGTTGTCTGAAGATTCTGTGAAGCCTGATATGGGTCCTAAAACATATATAGCATATGGTCTTCCTCAAGAATTAAGGCGTGGAGACTCTGTAACTAAACTTCACTGTGGCATGTCTGATGAGGTATGTTTTTTATTTTTATTTTTTAATTTCAGCTTGAAATTTCCTGTTCTGATTCTAGACCATTCACTTTGTACAATAAGTGATAGTTTTGCTTATTTCACCATATTTGAGAAGAAAATAATATTTGCAACTGATATGATCTCTTTAGTCAACTGATGAAAAATATTATAATTTCGATGCACACTTACATTTTGATGATCCTCATTTATTATGCGAGGATTTTGGATATGGGGCACACACAATAATTGGAATTGATGCAATGAAATTTTGTCAAGAGTGGGCAGGACATCGTGGAAGTTATACCACAACTGGCACTAGAGGTCAGAACAGAAAGGCACAAAAGTCTCGAAGAAGAACGGTTCAGAAACCGTTGTCCCATTAAAAACACTATTAGAAACAAACCCGAGACACAACAGGTATATCCTAGATCCACAGCAGCAAAATTTCATAAATTTATTTCCTGTTTAATCTTTATGCCACATATCAGCGAGTCAGATTCACTACGGAAACAATCATGAGCAGGTTAAATTCATTTAAAGTCTATTCAAATGCATAAACTTTGGGAAATTTGCATATCTTATCTGGAGTTTTGGTGAAGTGTGTGTTTCACACCTAGATAGAATTTATTTACAATACAATGAAATTTTTTTTTATAGAAAAACCGAATAGAAAAAAAAAAGGTTTATAAGTAGTGTTTGTATCATCTGATTATCACTTTTTTTGCAGGTTTAAGTTTTTTTAATATGCGCCCCAAAATCTAACTTTGATTCAACATGCAAATATATAGACAGAGAGTGACATATTTGAGAAAGTACTGAAAGCTAAACCTGATATGCTGAGCTATCCATGGCCATTGATATCAGAAAACGCCAAGAATTTGGTGAAGAGGATGCTCTCAGTTCGTTCTAATGATTGCCTAACTGCAGCAGCTGTTCTTAGCCTCCGAGATCTAAGTCCAAGTTCCTTCAACCCACTTTATACTACTACTTTTACTACCCGCTTTAATTATCTTTTAGGTTCTAATTTTATAAATGACATCAGTAGCATTTATCCTATTATTTACTGTTAGTTTCAATCTTGAACTTTGCCTTTAACTTGCTGTATGACGTATCACCAGCATTTTTAATTCACCAAAAAGTGTTTCTGCTCTTTTTAACACAGCGTGTTTATTAGTTTATATACCAATCTGCATATGTATATTTCTTAGTCCAAACATTGCCACAAACCAGAAACACATAACGATTAACAAAGAGTCAATATCTATCAATATTTGCGATGACTAAACTAATAAGAGTGTACACTTAATGATGGTTATACTTCATTTACTTTTCACATACAACGTTTTTATATGCAATAGATGTGTCTAACTGTATATATATTATGAAAACTTGGTGACAACTTTGATCTTTAGACGTATATTGTTATATTTCATACAACCCGATTTGGTACCTTTACATAGAGTTGGATTTATATCATAACCCGACAACCCGAATCACCTGGCCGACTTAACCCGACCCGATAAACACCCGAACCCGATAACCCGATTTCTTATCGGGTCGGGTTGCGGGTCACTTTTTAAAAACTCAAAACCCGACCCGATAACACCCCTAATTATAGGTACGAAGAACGTGTGCAATAACATTGATCTCTATTCATATTAGAAAAGCTGAAGAAGGTACACTTTGACTTTTTACAATGGGTCAAAGCAAGAACGAGTTGGGTTGACCGACAAACACTTTTTGTCTTGCCTTTTCCTGAACTTTACAATCAACCAACCTTTTAAGTATGTTTAAGAAAACTATATTAAAAGAATTTGATATCGATCGCCAATGTAATTGAAGGTAGCAATTTTATTAGTATATTATCTTCTCATGACACAACTATGTAATCTTTGTAAAAAGTATTTGTTACATTCACTGTTTCATATTGTTGGGAATTAAATATTCTGAAGATTAGAGTATTAGAAATTACTCTAAGTCAAGGTACTGCTCGTACATCAAAGTACTGCTAGTACATCAAGGTACTGCTAGTTCATGATCAAAGTACTGCTGCTTCATCAAAGTACTGCTGATCAGTGACTCATAGGATAAGATCGAAAAGATATTTATTGTATTTTGGTCAAACATATACGGTAGATAATATCTTACTCCATGTGCTTAGTTAACAAGTTGTATACATAGATACATGTTGTATCTTATGTACTGACACCAATATGAATAAGTTAACCAAGTAAGTCGGTCAAGACTTTTAGCAAATTTGTAAAGATCTCTTGCAACTATAAAAGAGATCTTAGACTTAGTTTTTGGATACACACAATAGAACACACATGCACATGCATAACTGTTAGAACAAGAACAAAAACAATATCACAAGTCTAAAACATAAGATTCAAGGTTTTGTAACCCTAGTGAAAAACTCAAGATCACTCGTATTATTTTGAATAATATTGAATCGTTTAGTGAAATACTTTCTTTGTTCATTGTTAAGTAACAAACATAATTCTTCCATTTCCATAACATACATAACCTTCTAAGTGTGGTTAAGTAAATTCCGCGTGCTTAATCATATTAAGTCAATATAACTCATACACAAAGACACAAGGTTTAACCACCTTAACCGTGTATAAACAAGATCCTCACAGTTGGTATCAGAGATTAGGGTTGATATATTTGAATTAGAAGAAACAGAAATGGATCCACATGATGTTCAAACAAATGTTGCTGCAAAGTTGCCCATAATCAAACCCAATGAGTTTGAGTTATGGAGGATGAGAATTGAGCAATATTCATGGTCCAAGATTATACTCTTTGGGATATAATTATATATGGTGATTCCTTTACACCAAGCTACTCAGAGGTTGTCCTAGAAGGGTAAAACAAGTAGAAAAAGAATACTGGACCAGTGTCAAATGAAGAAAAGATACTGAAGAGAAATGATCAGAAAGCAAGAATTTATTGCTTATGACCATTCCTAGTGAGCAGATGCTATCATTTAACAAGTATCTTGATGCAAAAAACTCTTTTTGAAGAGATTTGTGCATATTTTGGTGGTAATGAAACTACCAAAAAGACACAGAAGACATTACTAAAGCAACAATTTGAAAACTTTATGCTTTTAGTAATGAGTCTCTTGATAAGCTATTCTCAAGATTACATAAGCTTGTCAGTCAGTTAGCTGTGTTGGGTGTTGAGACAGAGAAGGAAGATCTCAACATGAAGTTTTTTAAGAAGTCTACCTGATGAGTTCCATACTCATGTTATTGTCTGGATGAACAAACCAGACATTGAAACCATGAAGCTCAATGATTTGTACAACAACTTCAAAATTGTTGAACAAAGTCTAAAGAAATCTGGTCATTATGGTACTAGTTCTGGAAACGTGGCACTCTTGTCAGTTCCTAGTATTAGTAAGAGTGAAGAGGTAGATGAAGGTGAAAGTGCTCCTTCCACAAGTTCTCACAAGGATGTTGCTGGTCTTGGAGATTCAACATTCTATGCTTTTATTACCAGTCAATCTAATGGCTCTCCTCTCAACCATGAAGACCTTGAGCAGGTAGATGGTGATGATTTGGAAGCTATGGATATTAAATGGCAGGTTGCTTTTGCCTTAGCATGAGGGCTAAGAAGTATTGGCAAAGAACTGGGAAGCAGATTACCATAAATGGTAATGATACTGCTGGGTTTTGATAAAAAAAGTAGAGTGTTTCAACTGTCATAGGTTAGGACACTTTGCTAAGGAGTGTAGAAGCCCAAGAAAGCAGGAGAAATAGAAACACATGGTATAAGCAAGATAGGAAAAAGGAAGTTACTGTTGAAGAGCCAAAGGCTATGTTGGCTATTGATGGTATTGGTTATGATTGGAGCTCTATGGCTATTGAAGAGGATGCACCACCTAATGCTGCTCTTTTGGCCAATGAATTTGCTCTAATGGCTCATTCTGATTCAGAGGTAAACAATATTACATCTTGTACTGAATCATGTCCTAATCTTAAAGCTTATGAAGACCTTAATAAGAGATTTGAAGCTCATAAACAAGAGCTGCTTGATTCTTTGTTTAATTTGGCTAATCACAAAAGAGGTCTAGGTGTTTTGGAAAAACAAGTCTTACATTTTAAAAATAATGAAATTCATTTTGCTGATGACATCAATATACTAAAAAATGACATTAAGATCAGAGATGAGTGTATTGTTGAGTTAAATGAATCATTAGCTAAACATAAGAATGAAAGAGAAAATGTAAAGGTTTCTGTGGATGTTTTAGCACATTCCTCAGAAGGATTCAATAAGCTTTGGGAAGCCCAAGTTATTGATAAGGTTAATTCTGGTGTTGGATTTAAGTCTGTACCCCCACCATACAGAGGTGTTCATTCACCTCCAGGTATTGATTTAGCACACACAGGGTTACCTGAGTTTCAAGAACCAATCATGGAATATGGTTCTAAGGTCACTAAATCTCCAAAGATAGAGAAGGTAAGTAAAAGTTTAGATAAAACTTTATCTTATCAGGACAAGGTTTCCTTTGTTAAGAAAGGAGATGCTATAGTTGTTGAAGATTGCACAACTGATAGTGATAGTGAAGAAGAACAGGTTATGTCTAAACCTGTATTGGTTAAGAAAGTAGGAACAAGTCTTCCTAAGATAGTCAATCACAACACTAACAGGCCTAAGTCAAATGGTAAAGGTATGTAGGAAAACCAGTTAGATATTGTGAACAATATAGAACTACAAAACAAGCCCAGAGGTAACCAAAGGAATTGGAACAACCTCAAGTCTAAACCAATTAGGTGATGACTTTGCATTTTAATAATAAAGCTTGTTATACATGTGGTAGTTTTGACCATCTTGCAGCTTTCTGCAACCAAAGGGTAAACTGGGTATGAATACAATAGGGTGAATTACAAAAGGCAAACTCCTCAAACTCTTTTTCACCTAATACTCATAGATCTAAACCCAGAACAGTCTCAAAACAAGTCTGGACTCAAAGGTCCTGATAGACAAAAAGGTCCTGTTGACAAAGTACTGCCAGTTCAAACTCAAAGTACTAGTAAATCTAAAGTACTGTTAGACCTTTGATGACTGTTAACCCAAAATCAACAGCTAAGGATGCAAAAACAACTTTCAAACATGCATCTAACACTGTTCTAAGGCCCATTCAAACAAAAGCAGTGGTTCACAAACAAATTTGGAAACCAAAGGGTGTGATTTCAAGGTTAGCAGACTCTGCTGTAACATGTTACTCACTCTGCTGCTAAGGGTAATAGGGCAAATGCTGTTAAGGCCTCAGCATGTTGGATTCAAAAATCCAATGTTGCATCAACAGTTTTGAAAAGATTAAACTATATTGATGCAAGAGGCAGATTCAAGTCAAGTAATGGCTTGGATCCCCAAAAGAAAACTAACTTTCTTTTGTGTGCAGGACATTTCTATTGATCATCAAGATCAAGGATACTCAGATAGTGGATGTTCCAATCACATGACAGGCAACATGTCTTATCTTTCAGACTTTCAAGAATTCAATGGAGGATATGTTACCTTTGGAGGTGGTTTTCGTGGCAAAATTTCTGGTAAAGGTACTATTAAAACCGGAAATTTAGATTTTGAAAATGGTGTACTATGTACAAGAGTTAAAGTATAATCTTTTTAGTGTTTCACAAATGTGTGACAAAAAGAAAAATGTCCTTTTTACTGACACTGAATGTCTTGTTCTATCTAAGGATTTTAAGATGCCTGATGAAAATCAAGTACTTCTTAGAATTCCTAGAAAGGCCAACATGTATAGTGTTGATATGAAGAACATCATTCCTAAAAAAGATTTAACTTGTCTTGTATCAAAGGCCACATTGGATGAATCAATGTTATGGCATAGAAGGCTTGGTCATATTAATTTCAAAACCATAAATAAAATTGTTAAGAATGGTTTGGTAAGAGGTTTACCTCACAAAAGATTTGGAAATGATCAAACATGCATTGCTTGTCTAAAAGGCAAACAACACAAAGCCACTTGTAAGCCCAAAATTTTTAACTCTATCAATCAGTCATTGTTTATGCTGCATATGGACTTATTTGGACCAGTTTCAGTAAGGAGTATACAACATAAAAAATATTGTCTTGTTATAACTGATGACTATAGCAGATTTACATGGGTTTTCTTTTTAGCACTAAGGATGAGACATCAAGCATTCTTAAGGAATTCATTACACTGATAGAAAACCAAGTAAGCAAGAAAGTAAAAGTCATTAGGAGTGATAATGGGACAGAGTTTAGAAATAGAGTTATGGATGATTTTTGCAAAGAAAAAGGTATTAGGAGAGAATATAGTGTTGCTAGAACACCACAACAGAATGGAGTGGTTGAAAGAAAGAATAGAACACTAATTGAAGCTGCTAGAACAATGTTAGCTGATTCTAAGCTACCTATAATCTTTTGGGCAGAGGCAATTAACACTGCTTGCTATGTTCAAAATAGAGTTTTAGTTGTGCAGCCTCACAATAAGACATCATATGAACTCTTTAATGGTAGAACTCCTGCAATAGGATTTCTTAGACCTTTTGGATAGTCATGTGACCAATTCTCAATACCTTAGACCATTTAGGAAAATTTGATGGAAAAGCAGATGAAGGTTTCTTAGTTGGATATTCTTTGTTAGCAAAGCTTTTGAGTTTACAACTTAGAATGAGAAAGTTCAGAAGAAACACATTGGAGTTTCAGGAAAACAAATCCAATGTAGTTAGGTAAGGACCAAAATGGATATTTGATTTGATTATCTAACAAACTCTATGAATTATTTACCTGTTGTTGAGAAACTAATAATTTTT